>CM077032.1:15565817-16063798 GCA_039090855.1 Macrothele yani | reverse complement strand
TACAGTGTATATCATCATCATTGTCAATCATTATCAATCCAGTGATGGATGAAGGTCTCCCTAAGTTTTTTCGACAACGGACTGTCTTGGGCCAGTCTCCTCCGTCCTCCCATCTCCTACGTGGTCTTCTGGGTCTTTCCCTGTTCCTCGGAATCCAATTTAAAATTTTGGGTCTTTCATCGATGGTTCATTCTCCTGGCGATATGTCTAGCGTATTGACAATTTCAGGGATTTTACTTTGATCACGATGTCTTCCACTGTTCTCATTTTCCTTATCCACAAGTTCCTCTTTTTATCTTTGTTCGTTACACCAAGCATGCATCTCTCTATGCCTTTTTCAGTTGCCTCCAGCATTTGTATGTTATTTTTAGTTAAGGTCCACGTCTCTGCTCCCTACGTAAGCACTGCAAGGATGCATTGATTAAACAATTTTCTTTTCAGACATAAATACATATTGCTCTTAAAAATTGCACTGTTTTCTCTCCAACCAAGTTTTATACGGCTATTAATTTCTTCATTAATGTGACCCTCGCTTGATATCTACAGCCCATGGTAAATGCAGGAATTGGTTATCTCCAGCTGTTCCCCATCAATTGATAAATCTCTATACTTTGAGAAAGCATTGTACTTCAGTTTTGTCTTCTGAAACTTCATTTTTAAACAAATTTTTTCACTCTTCTCAGCATGTTCCTGGATCATGCTGTGCAGCTGTGAAGTATTTTTTCAAAGACGTCTGAAGGGTTCTCTGAAATACTTTTTTTTTCTTTTCAGAAATAAAACTGAGTCGGAATCGAGTCAGGAACAGCTTTACCCGACCCGTTTGACCCGCAAGATATTTTCTACCTGGTGATAAGCTGACCATTGCCCGTTTCCATATCTGCCATGTATCACCCTCCTTTTTTCATTTCATTTCATTTTTATTTTCAGTTGTGACCATATACACCAAAAGCAGTACCATAATATTAACAGTGTAACTAGTGACAACTGGGAAGCACGAGGGAAAAGGCCTGAATTGGCTTAACACAGCCCTCGGCACCCATAATAAAGATCGTATAAGTCAGGAACAGACATAACTAATTTTCTGACATCATATAAGTAAATTGGTAAGTAGTAAATAAAAATTATAAAGAAAAATAGGCCACCATGAGTAGTTTAGTATTGTGTAAGATGAATTTTATCCTAGTTTCACAATTTTTCACTACAAATAAGAGCATAGGCATATGCAATTCCAAAAGTAAACACCTTCAGAGTTAGTCAAAAAAAAAAAAAATAATAGCTGTGATAGAGCTAGTTCTTCCTCAATAGATAGAGTTTTAGTTTTTTCTTAAAAAGATTTATATTACACAGTGCGTCAAATAATTTTCAAGATTGGCGCTAGATTTCAGCCTACGATGGCGCAACCAGTGTAATCGCGAATGCGTTATAAACCGTGACCATCTGCTTGCTTTCTGCCAAAAGTACTGCGCAGTTGTTAAAGTTACTCAAACGAAACGGCCGTTCATTAGAGAAGTAAAATTTTGTTCATGTTGAATTATTAAGATGGAACAAAGGGCTGTTAATAAATTTAACGCAAAACTTGGTAAAAGTGCCTCGGAAACGTAACAAATGATGAAACAAGTTTACGGTGAGTTTTGTTTAAGTAGATCAAATGTTTTCCTGTGGCACAAACGTTTTTTGGACAGAAGAGATACACTAGAAGATGATAAGCATACCGGATAACCAAGTTCATCTAGGACACCTGAGATTATTGAAAAAGTGCGTGATTTCGTGGGAACAATCGATGTGCGTCACTAAGAATAATGGAAGAGTCTTTAAACATCAACAAAGAAACGATTCGAACCATCCTGCATGAAGATTTGGGCAAAACAAAAATCTGTGCTAAATTTGTTCCACACACGTTAGCCAATGAACAAAAATCAAGGAGAAGTGCACATTGCAGAGACATCATTTCAGCCGCTGAAAATGATCCAAACTTTTAAAATCGATTGTTACAGGTGATGAAACATGGTGTTTTCAGTATGATCCTAAAACAAAGCGACAAAGTGCGGAATGGAAGTCAAAAAACTCACCACAAGCCAAAAAAACAAGAAACGTTCCATCGAAAACCAAAACAATGCTCATTACATTCTTCTAGAGTAAGGGTATTATCCACAAAGAATTTGTTCCAAGTGGACAAACAATTACTGGTGAGTTTTAGTTAAATGTTTCGAGGCGTTTGATGTACAGAATTGGTCACATTCGTCCAAAATATCGGGATGAAAACAGTTGGTGTTTGTTGTACGATAATGCACCCAGTCACACCTCACTTCTTGTTCGTAGATTTTTGGCGAAAAATAACGTCTGTGTGTTGAATCATCCACCGCATTCGCCTGATTTAGCACCCTGCGAATTTTCTTTATTCCCAAAACTTAAATTGACGTTAAAAAGGTGCTATTTTGATGATATTTCGACCATACAAATAGCTTCCACGCGTGCTTTGGAGGCAATTCCGCAAAGTGAACTGGAACATTCATTCGAATCATTATTGAATCGCTGCAACAAGTGTATTGAAGCCGGAGGGACTTATTTTGAATAGAAAACCAAAACAAATGATAATTTCTTGTTTCTATTTCATTTTACAGACCCAGTCTTAAAAATTCTTTGCCACACTGTGTATTAATAGCAATAAGATGGTGAGGAAAAGTATTCCATAATTTAGGGCCAGAGTAATTTATGTTATTTTTTAAATTTCCTGTATGTGTGAATACCGGTAGTAGTTTAAATCTATTTCTTGTTGGATAAGTATGGGTATGCATATTGATTGTGATCAAATTACAGTAGAGATTATATTTTATTATTTTAAACATAATCTTTCCCAACTTTTATTCATATAAATGTTGTACAGTTAATACATTGAAAGTATTGGGATGTGTAGTTGTTCTATATGGCAAATTGGAAGATTGATTAGTATTAATTTTAAATTCCAATAACCTGATAAATTTATTTTGTAATTTTTGTAGTTTGTAAATGATATATTGTGTTTCACCCCCATATCAATATCATCATCATCATTGTCAACCATTATCAATCCACTGCTGGACGAAGGTCTCCCTAAGTTTCCTCCACAACGGTCTGTCTTGTGCCAGTCTCCCCTATGTCACTCCCACATACTTTCGAATTTCATCCACCCATCTTCCATGTGGTCTTCTTCTGGGTCTTTTCCTGTCTCTTGGAATCCAATCTGAAATTTCGGCTATCCATCGATGGTCTGTCCTTCTGGCAGTATGTCTAGCCCATTGCCATTTCAGGGATTTAACTCTGATCATGATGTCTTCCATTCTTGTCATTTTTCGGATCCACGAGTTCCTCTTCTTATCTCTCCTGGTTACCCCAAGCATGCACCTCTCCATGCTACTTTGAGTTGTCTGCAGCCTTTGTATATCTCTTTTAGTTAAGGTCCACGTCTCTGCACCATACGTAAACACTGGAAGGATGCATTGATCAAACACTTTTCTTTTAAGACGTATGGCATATTGCTCTTGAAAATTATGCTGTTTTTTCCAAAAGCTCTCAAGGCAAGTTTTGTACGCCGATTAATTTCTTCATCAATGTGACCCTCACTTGATATCTGCTGTCCAAGATAAACGTACGTGTCTGTTATCTCCAGCTTTTCTCCATCAATCGATAAGTCTTCATTTCTTGTGAAAGCATTGAACATCTCTTTTATCTTCTGAAAGTTGATTTTTAATCCCACATCTTACAGTAGGTAAAATAGGTCTGTATGATGGAATAGTATACCTCCAGCATTTTTTTTTTTTTTTTGATTGGAGGTTTAGCGACCACCGTGAGCAACTCAATGGGCTATAAGCAGTCGCCCGTCCCTAATTTAGGGTCACTGGTTCCAGGGAAGGGAGAGAGCCAGTGCCGTAAGACAAACACAACATCCATGCCTCACCGGGATTCGAACCCGGACCCCTTTCGGACGAATGATCAGAGGCCATTGCCTTAGACCACAGCGCCACCGGGGCGGCACCTCCAGCATTAATTTAGGGGTTAGATGTCTAAGAGTGTGACTAATAACTCCAATGTTTCTCGAAATTTTAGTTGAAAGTAGATCTATATGTGGATTTCATTTCAAATCATCACTTAAAGTGGTACCCAAATACTTATGGAAGTGCACCACCTTAATATCCTGTCCAATTAATTTTAGTTTCTGTAAGTTAGGTGGAAACGCAGAATTTTTGGCTAAAAATCATTATTTTTTTTTTATTCGTATTAATACCCAAATCGTTACAACTCAGCCAGTCATTAATTAAAGTGAAATTATTACAGTCCAGAAACCTCCCTCTGCGATTTCCACTTCTGTGGTCTTCTGAAAAAGACACGGAAATGACGTAGGTTCCGGTTGGACAATGACGTGACGTTACGCGGGCAGTACTAGATTTTTGTACGCAAATGGCAACAGACTTCGACCACAACGGCATTTTCAACCTTGTTCTTCAATAGGGCAACTGTTTTAACACCTGCGGTAAGTATTTTTAATATGCCGCCCCAGTGGCGCAGTTGTCTAAGCCATGGCTTCTGATCATTCGTCCGGCCGGGAACCGGGTTCGAAACCCCGGTCAGTCATTGATGCTCTGTTTGTCTTAGGCGAGCGACTATTTATATCCCATTGAGTTGCTCACGGTTGTCGTTAAAATTCCAATAAAAAGAATTAATATCCGTAAACTACCTTTTTTTGTTTGTTTTTTTTTTTGATTGGAGGTTTAACGACCACCGTGAGCACTTCAATGGGCTATAAGCAGTTGCCCGTCCCTAATTTAGGGTCACTGGTTCCAGAGAAGAGAGAGAGCCAGTACCCTAAGACAAACACAACATCCATGTCTCACCGGGATTCGAACCCGGACCCCTTCCGGACGAATGATCAGAGGCCATCGCTTAGACCACTGCGCCACCGGGACGGCGTAAACTACCTTAGCATTATACAAAACAATCACCATAAATCGCCTGTATTGCCAATTTAGATTTTTTTTTTTTTTTTTTTTTTTTTTTTTTTTTTGATTGGAGGTTTAACGACCACCGTGAGCAACTCAAATGGGCTATAAGCAGTCGCCCGTCCCTAATTTAGGGTCACTGGTTCCAGGGAAGGGAGAGAGCCAGTGCCGTAAGACAAACACAACATCCATGCCTGACCGGGATTCGAACCCGGACCCCTTACGGACGAATGATCAGAGGCCAACGCCTTAGACCACTGCGTCACCGGGGCGGCGTTAGATTTTTCGAAATGTACTCACAATAAACTATTCACGTACCTTCCCGAACGACCAGGTAATATCTGTTACACAGCTTGGGTACCACCACAATACTAATTTATTTAGAAAAACTGCGAAATCCAGATATATGAAATTCCCCGATATCGATTGCATGCGCACATTTGTCATCGCTACTAACATAATTTAAGTTTCTTCATTCTAGAGTTATTTCGGCTTATTAGATTTGTTCAGTGTAGCATATATAATCAGTAGAGCTTCTTTAAATATGCCAGAAAAAAATGGAAGACTTCCAGATTTTTCCAATAGTTGATCAGACAAACCGCTCAAAAAATTACGCAATTAAATAAGATAGATTACGCACATGTTCTACCAGCTGTACGACCACAGCTTCGAAAGGAAAAGAAATATGTTAAATTCATGAAGCAAACTCATTAATACCTCGTTGTCAAGCAGTGAAACCTGGGGTGTTTATAATATCTGCTGTAATCATATGGTAATTAGCGATCGACAAGTTATCGAAAAACAACATCAACGTGTTAATTTATGTCCTGCTGGCTGGAAACGCATGTTTGAGCGCACTTGTACTGACATAAACAGTAAATATCATTTCCTTGTAATACAAACTATAGCTCTGATCCAAAAGTCTTTTTTGTTTCGCTATTTTTCTGAAATTTCGGCAACCCACGCTAAAAACTTCCAGCAGTATGTTCTCAAATTCAAAGATTATCTTTTTGCTTCTCTGTGCAAGGAACATGCGCAGCCTAAAAAGGAAAGTGTGAAGCAGAGCTAAAGGTAACACTTATGCAGGGTGATTCCTAAGTCCGGAACCACCCAAATATATTCTAGACATATAACATCACAAAAAAATAACAAATGTGATATACATTGGGGCAAGTATTGCACCTCTGACATACAGCATGTTACCCCACCCATCAGTTATATTGAAATTCGCCGTATTGAATCCAACTTCATTTTTCAAATGGCAATACGGTAATGTGACCGCTCAAATTTATGTACGATTTTCTCAGAAAAATCGTAGTACCATTGTTTTTTAAATATCTGCCTTAGTTTCAAGTTATAGCATGCCACATGTTCACTGCAGTTACGTATCGAATCACAAAACATTCTGTCCTTGTAGAGCTACACTCATGAGCAAACTTCACAAAAAGTGCTCAGCATGCTCTCCTCGTCCAGCTACACACACACCGCAAACCTCACAAAAGGTGGTTAATATGCTGCCGTCGTCCAGCTACACACCCGTACAAACCTCACAAAAGCTGCTCAGCATCCTCTCCTTGTCTAGCTACACACACAGCAAACCTCACAAAAGGTGCTCAATTTGCTGTCATCGCCCAGCTACACACACGTGAAAACTTCACAAAAGGTGCACAGCATGCTCTCCTTGTCCAGCTACACACACGGCAAACCTCACAAAAAGGTGCTCAATATGCCGTCGTCGTCCATATACACACACGGCAAACCTCACAAAAGGTGCTCAATATGCTGTCGTCGTCCAGCTGCATACACGTGCAAACCTCACAAAAGGTGCACAGCATGCTCTCCTTGTTCAGCTACACACACCGCAAACCTCACATAAGGTGCTCAATATGCTGTCGTCGTCCAGCTGCACACACGTGCAAACCTCACAAAAGGTGCACAGCATGCTCTCCTTGTTCAGCTACACACACCGCAAACCTCACATAAGGTGCTCAATATGCTGTCGTCGTAAAGCTGCACACACGTGCAAACCTCACAAAAGGTGCTCAGCATGCTCTCCTAGTCCAGCTACACACACGGCAAACCTCGCAAAAGGTGTTCGATCTGCTGCCATCGTCCAGCTACACACACGTGCAAACTTCACAAAAGGTGCACAGCATGCTCTCCTTGTTCAGCTACACACACCGCAAACCTCACATAAGGTGCTCAATATGCTGTCGTCGTCCAGCTGCACACACGTGCAAACCTCACAAAAGGTGCTCAGCATGCTCTCCTAGTCCAGCTACACACACGGCAAACCTCGCAAAAGGTGTTCGATCTGCTGCCATCGTCCAGCTACACACACGTGCAAACTTCACAAAAGGTGCGCAGCATGCTCTCCTTGTTCAGCTACACACACCGCAAACCTCACATAAGGTGCTCAATATGCTGTCGTCGTCCAGCTGCACACACGTGCAAACCTCACAAAAGGTGCTCAGCATGCTCTTCTAGTCCAGCTACACACACGGCAAACCTCGCAAAAGGTGTTCGATCTGCTGCCAACGTCCAGCTACACACACGTGCAAACTTCACAAAAGATGCACAGCATGCTCTCCTTGTTCAGCTACACACACCGCAAACCTCACATAAGGTGCTCAATATGCTGTCGTCGTCCAGCTGCACACACGTGCAAACCTCACAAAAGGTACTCAGCATGCTCCCCTTGTCTAGCTACACAAACGGCAAACCTCACGAAAGGTGATCAATATGCTGTCGTCGTCCAGCTTCATACACGTGCAAACCTCACAAAAGGTACTCAGCATGCTCCCCTTGTCAAGCTACACAAACGGCAAACCTCACGAAAGGCGATCAATATGCTGTCGTCGTCCAGCTTCATACACGTGCAAACCTCACAAAAGGTACTCAGCATGCTCCCCTTGTCTAGCTACACAAACGGCAAACCTCACGAAAGGCGATCAATATGCTGTCGTCGTCCAGCTTCATACACGTGCAAACCTCACAAAAGGTACTCAGCATGCTCCCCTTGTCTAGCTACACAAACGGCAAACCTCACGAAAGGTGCTCAATATGCTGTCGTCGTCCAGCTGCACACACGTGCAAACCTCACAAAAGGTACTCAGCATGCTCTCCTTGTCTAGCTACACAAACGGCAAACCTCACGAAAGGTGCTCAATATGCTGTCGTCGTCCAGCTGCACATACGTGCGAACCTCACAAAAGGAACTCAGCATGCTCCCCTTGTCTAGCTACACAAACGGCAAACCTCACGAAAGGTGCTCAATATGCTGCCGCCATGAAAATTGCCGTTTATAATCAGTGGACGGAGAATGTGTGGCTTTCATATCCATCACCGCACGATAACACTTTGTGCATTTTGCATATCAGGTGCGTTCATGCAATGTGGATTGGTGTCCGACCGGTACCGGGTATTACCGCAATTAACCTCTCCATTGAGGTCGAAATTGGCCTCATCAATGAAGAGAATCTTTGATACAAATGTTGGTTCAGATTGAAGTTGCTGCACGGCCCACTCGCAAAACTGAAGAGGAAAGTCAGGATCATCCTTACTCAAATGGTGTAAGAAATGCAGTTTACAAGGATGCCATTTGATTTAAAGGCCCCGCACATTGGAGCTTTGACTAGCACCACATTCGTCTGTTTGTTCTTCTGTGGGGTTTTACCAAGCGTCGCCAAAATCATGGTTTTTGTTTTCTGATTGTTTACTGCTTTGTGTGATAAAGACCTCTTTGCCTAAATGTTTGAATTAGCTTCACCACAGCATTACTCGTGATTGGCGTCTTTCTGGGTGTCTACGGTCTGGTGGACAGAATTTAAAGAAGGTCAGCTGCAACCTCCTTTAAACTCCATGCACGATAATGTCAATACGTTCCTCTTTGGTCAGGTCCGTCACGTTTCAGTGCAAAACAAAGTAGAAACATTCATGCTTAACATGCCAGGGAAACTCTAAACATCGTTAAGTAAAACGCAACAGCTTGAAAACTAATAAAGATAAGTTAAAAAGAACGGTACCACTGTTTTGCTGAGAAACTTTTACATAAATTTGAGTGGTCACATGACCCTATTACCTTTGAAATTTTAAAGTTGAATTTAATATGATGGGTTCCAAGATGGCGAATGGGTGGGGGTAACATGTGTCAGAGGTGCAATACCTGGTCCAATGTATGCTGCACATAATTACTTTCATGTGCTGTTAAATGTCTAGAAAATATTAGGGTAGTTTCAGACTTATGAATCAACCTGTATCTTCTATATGGTATAAAATAAAATCCCTGGTAGGCGTCTGTCTGTTTGTTCGGGCTCATCTCTAGAATTCCTGGACGGATTTTGATATGGTTTTCACCATTCCATAGAGCATTTATCGAGGAAGGTTTTGGTGTATGAAACATTGATCTATAACAAAAGGGAGCCGCGGAATAACGATTTTAGTTCGCATTCTTTCGTGCCTTCCACTGCCTATACAACGACGCACGGCGGCCGGTTTACGAAAATGTTTTGCTCCTTGTGAAAAAGACGCGGTGCGCATGCGTGGCTGCCAGTCTGACAGCATGTTAGGTCAGAGACTAAATGCGTAGTTACATCGGACGCTGAAAGAATTTGTTTATCGGCGCACGCACAGACCAAATGCGTAGTTACATCGGAAGCTGAAAGAATTTGTTTATCGGCGCTCGCACAGACTAAATGCGTAGTTACATCGGACGGTGAAATAATTTGTTTATCGGCGCTCGCACAGACTAAATACGTAGTTACATCTGACGCTGAAGGAATTTGTTTATCGGCGCTCGCACAGACTAAACGCGTAGTTACATCGGACGCTGAAAGAATTTGTTTATCGGCGCATGCACAGACTAAATGCGTAGTTACATCGGACGCTGAAAGAATTGATTTATCGGCGCTCGCACAGACTATATGCGTAGTTGTTTTCGTCCACACGTATGTATCTCTTTGAGTAGCTCTTTAATTAAAATTTAAATATTGTATTAACATTATGCCGAGACAAAAATCGAATATAGGTCGTAGTACATCGGACGCTAAAAGAATTTGTTTATCCCGTCATAATGAGACTTTCCAAGAAACAGAATCTCGATTGGCAAATGACAGACAAAGAATGGCTTTACAAAGAGTTGAACGTAATAATCGTCTGTCTTTAGATTCGCCGTAAATTCTAAATTGCTACCGTTGAAGCCGGTGTCCCAAGAAAACAACGCCCGCAGAATACCACCTTCGCCGCCTGCCTGTTTCTGCCCAACAGTGCATCCAAGTGTTATCACCTACGTTGGTGATTGGCATATCCGCGCTCGACCTCTACCTTGATGCACCAGGACTCTTGATTCGTCAGACCAGGCCAATCTCTTTCAATCATCCACGGTCCAATCTTGATGATCTTTGGCCCATTTTATGCGTCGTTGGCGATGACCTGCAGTGAGCATGGGGACCCGGCTGTGTCTTTGGCTATGCAGGCCCATGCGCAGTAGACTGCGACGAACTGTGCGCTATAAGCCATTGTCCTGATCACCACTGTTATAACGGCAGGTGATGTGCCGCACTGTGAGCCTGCGGTCGCTGTGAACAATGTTCGACAATCTCCGCTTCCCTCTGGCAAGAATGAGCTGCGGACGACACACAGCTGGACGACGGTTTGTCGTTTGGCCATATGTGCACCACTTTTGATACATACTCACTACAGCAGCACGTGAACAACCCATAAACCGCGCCGTTTTCGAGATCTTAGTTCCGAGGCACCGTGCAATCATAAATCATCCTTTATCAAAGTTCGATAAATCGGCATCTTTTCTTAATCTGACTGCGAAACCCTTCTCTCTCTCTCTCTTTCTCTCTCTTTATATATATATATATATATATATATATATATATATATATATATATATATAAATTAGTGAGAGTAAAAGAGCAATTATTGCTCATTTTGTTTCCAGAAAATAAGGCAGATATTAAAGCAGAACGAAGGCCAGAGTTTTGTCTGACGTACGACTGAAATATAGGTCAACAATCTGAATTATTAGTTTTAAACTGCTAAATTAGAGAAAGCACAAAATTTTCCTGTGTATAAATACACTAGCGGAAAGTGAAAAAAGAACACCAAGAAGGAATTGGCGGACGATCATGAAATTTACATATGTTAATCGGGTCGAGATTACGTCGCTGTGATGTTAATTTCGGGACCAACCGGTGAGCGCTTACGCCACAGCACGGCATAATATGCAAATTATCGTCGGTGGTATTTAAGGAGTACGGCGAAGCGAATGTAATCCGTCCTAGGCGTACGGACACGTGAGAAGACCATGAAGAAGATATAATGCCCGGACACGGAAGACGTGTAAGATTTCAGCAGTTATCGGACTTTGAGCGAGGTCGTCTAGTCGGACTCCGCGAGACCGGGTGGACGTATCTTCGTATTGCGAAGCGAATCGGACGGGAAGTACCGGTGGTGGTACGATGGTGGCATACATGGTCCGAGGAATATTCCCACACGAGAAGACGTGGAACCGGGAATCACAGACGGACTGATGAGCGGACCGACCGACGCATAAGAAGAGCGGCGTTGTCTAGTAGAACATCCACTGCGACGCAAATTCCAGCTGCCGTTGCACCTGAGGTGACTGTGCGAACAATCCGCAACCGTCTACTGGATGCAGGACTACGTGCACGTTTGCCTCTGGCATGTATACCTTTAACTCCAGCCCACCGTCAGGAACGGCTGCAGTGGTGTCGCCAACGTCTGCACTGAAGAACGCAATGGTGATCTGTCGTGTTCAGCGATGAAAGCAGATTCTGCTTGGGAGCCTTCGATGGCCGTATGCGTTTTCGCAGACGCACGGGGGAGCGTCTCCACCCTTCTTGCATCCGCCAGCGACACACAGAGCCTACACCTGGTCTCCTGGTTTAGGGAGCGATCAGCTATCACTCCTGTACACAACTTGTGTTTGTTCCGGGTACGTTAAACAGCACCTCCTATATCAACAACATCATTCAGCCCGTTGATGTGCCATTTGTAAGGTCAGTCCATCGTGGTGTTTTCCAGCAAGATAACGCACGCCCACACACGGCACGTGAAACGCAACATGCACTTCAGGGTGTGAGACAACTTCCATGGCCTGCACGTTCACCGAATTTGTTCCCCATTGAGCACGAGTGGGATTTTATGGCTTAACGACTTATCCGGTCTCCACGGCCAGCCACGGCCATCCCCGATTTACGCGTCCAGGTTGAGGAATGCTTGGAACTCAATACCCCAAACTTACATCCAACATCTGTACGACAGACTCCATGCCAGAATTGCACAGTGTGACGCAGTTCATGGCGGTTCAACCTCGTACTAACCATGTTACATGGAAATGTTACTATTCAGTTTACCAGCAAATACAGCTGTATTTTGTCATAATGTTTTGATCACGTTATCCTCTGTATTCCGTTATTATGCTGTATAAATTTCGTTGGTATTAGACGTCTCCTTCTTGGTGTTCTTATTTCACTTTCCGCCAGTGTATTTAATTGTTAAGAAAATAAAAAAATAAAGCACAACAAATACATTCCTACTGAATAGACCATGTCCAACAGATTCTTACAGTGAAAAGGAATTAAATCATTTTCACAAAATAAAATGATTTTTATTCGAAATTTGGTTGCTCTTTTCTATGGCAAGGTAATTTAAGCAAAAAAAGAATTCACAAATATTTGCATTTTAAAGAAAAGAGCAAGTTTTGTTTTCCAGCAAACACCTTCAAAAATATTCAGAAAAATATATGCAAGCATTTCTCTAAGAAGCTCGATACTTACTACAATTTTCTCCAGGAACAAACCGTAATTTATCATAAGCTGTCTACAGAATGTTGTCCACGGGCATATAGATCCGCTCTCTAAGTAAAAGCAACTGGAAATGCCTATTTTTATTTCATGGAGAAGGGACATTTTCCAACGTCAACAATTTATTTTTCTGGCTGTGTTTTCATTTCAAACCATTTCACCGTGAAGAACCACTCAAGTCCTAAAATGAAACCTTAACAGCCTGCAATATACTCGACGAGCAAACACGCCCACAGAATGAGTCCACAAAAATATTCAACAAAGAAAGTAACCTTACGAAAACAGGGAAGAAAGCTTTCAAATTATTTCCTGTGTCGTTTGTACGAGTTTTTCTGGGAAAAGTATTGGTCGTAAAACTCTATGGCTGCTTGACCACCTTTATGAAGAAGAATAAACGGCTTGCTATTTTCTTTTCCTTTATTTCCTATTATGAGCTCACGAGAAAGTCATATGTACCTTTGAATTATTTCTGCGGTGTAGAAATACATTTTAGCAGCAGCCAAGAGTAGAAATCACAGTCTTACAGGCATTCTCAAGCTTGTTGCACACATTTACAGAACGAAATCTTCAATCTCACTGGTCGTAATATAATCCACTTTAGAGATTTCTCTGTAATGACCAAATTTTGAATAAGCAGGAACTGAATAAAGTGTTAAGGCATAAAAAAGTAAAAGCTTCAAATTAATATGATTTGCCAGCAAAAACACAAATGTTGGGAAACTGCTGGCCACCAGCTGGAAGTGATGGGTCACTGCTGGCTGAAATCTGCCGCTGACGGCACGATAGCGGTCTGTTGGTGGCAGCTATTGATGGCCCTGCAGCATCTCAGTGAATTGCGGGCCACCAAGCAAGTGCCACTGGTGGCCCGTAGCTGGCAACCGATGAAATCCCAACACCAGTTAGAAGCAACGGGACTGTGCATGCGCAGAAGCAACACGTGCTGTGTATCTCGTGGTACCAGTTAGTTGAAGACGACGCTATCGTCATCGTGATATTTTAGTGGATGTTAAGAAAAAAAATCCATATGTAGAGAGGCGAATTATTGTCCTAATGAAATGCCACGTCGACGAAGATATCAGATTAAGCCATGAAATACTAGATTGCAGCCGTGAAATACACTCACTCCATTTCCATGAATAACAGGAAATAATTTGAAACCGCTTGAAACAATAGTCCTGAAAAACAATTAAAAAAGCGTTTGTTGAAAAAAAAATTATACGCGTACGAAATTCATCAATTATTTGAAAGAAGAAGAATAAAAAAAAGCAACGCTATGTGGATATATTGTACTCATTCGTGGGTTGAATACACAAGACTGGAGGAATTTGCTTCTAAAAATAACGAGAAGTAAAATAAAACAGCTTTGCTCTTTAAAACAAATGTAGCTTCGGACAACGGGAAGGAAAGATACAACGTTAAAAATGTAACAGAATGTGACATGAACGGGTAAATATATTAATTCAACAATCACCTTTCAAGAAGACAAGGACGGCACAAAACTTTGGAAAGCGCCTTGGAAAGTTGGTGCGCTCGTTGAAAATGAGTGAAGTTCCATTAAGGTAAAAAAATAAAAGAAACGTTACGTTGCAAAAATAAATATCTGAATTATATGAAACTGACATTTATGAAATACACCTCGCAATATTGTAATATTAGACAGAAACATTCATTATACATTCCACAGGAAAGAGACAGTGTGACAAGTCAGTCCCGTCAGTAGAGAGCTCGCTTCCCACTGAGATCCAAAAGGGTGTTTTTTCGGTCTGTTGAGAAAATTTCCCCAGCGCATTGCTGTAATTCAGATGTTTTGTAAGGAAGGGAAAAAAAAGTTGTAGCTTTGGGAAACTGCAATTGTCTTTGATTTTTTTTATGGCTACTAGTGGGAAATTAGCGCACAAGATTCGGCAAGCCATCAGTTAAATCACGTGATTGCCAGCTGCCACTGCCGGGAACCTAGCGGTCCACACTAGGCTAGCCATAATTTTTGGCACGTGCTTGCATGTCCGCTGTAGTGCCACTTGTAGCAGCTGCTGCCTGTGATGGATAACTGATGGCCCTGAAGTGGCATTTGACAACTTATGAGGGAGCCGACAGGTGACTAGCTGTTGGCCTGAACTACTGTCCCTTCTGTTGGCCTCCCGGACATTTTATTGACGGTTCGGCAGTCTTGCTGCTAGCACAGCAAGACTGTTTTTGTTGAGTTGTGACTGAAACCGTTCAGAGCAAACTACCAGGTCGTTCGTAAAATAATGGCACATTTGCAGGGTAAAAATGAAAGAGACATACACCGATAAGCCATTACATTATGACCACCTAAGCTGCTGGACCCACTTTAGCACGCGAAACAGCAGCTACTCTGAGAGGCATCGATTCGATGAGGTGACGAAAGGTATCCTAGGGCATCTAGTGCCATAATGTGAACAGCAGGTCCTTCAGTTCCCGTACATTTCGGGAAGGTGGTGATTTAGCACAAACCCGCTTTTCCAAGTCGAACCACAAATGTTCTTTTGGGTGTACATGAGGTGAATTTGGAGGCCAGGGCATTCACATAGTGTCACGAGCATGTTCCTCGAACCACTCCTTGACGATTCTGGCAGTGTGGCATGACGCATTATCCTGTTGGTAATGGCCATCACCAGCAGGGAACAGTTGCCATGAACGGGTGAATTTGGTCCGCAACGATGTTTAGATACCTAACAGTTCTCTGGGATTGTGCTATTCAGATAATGGGGCCAAAACTGTCCCAAGAAAACATCTCCCACAGTATATCACAGCCGTATCCGCCCTGTTTCCCCACCAACAGTGCATCAGGTGCCATAGCCTTCGTTGGTAATCGGCGTATCCGAGCTCGGCCGTCTACGTGATGCTCCAGGAATCTTGATTGGTAATCGGCGTATCCGCGCTCGGCCGTCTACGTGATGCACCAGGAATCTTGATTGGTAATCGGCGTATCCGCGCTCGTCCGTCTATGTAATGCACCAGGAATATTGATTGGTAATCGGCGTATCCGCGCTCGGCAGTCTATGTGATGCACCAAGAATCTTGATTCGTAATTGGTGTATCCGTGCTGTACCGTCTACGTGATGCACCAGGAATCTTGATTCTTCAGACCCGGCCACTTTGTTCCAATCGACCACGGCCCCATCTCGTGCGCTGTTGGCGATGTCGTACAGTGAGGATGAAGTCCCGGTTAGGTCTTCGGCTACAGAGGCCCGTGCCCAGAAGTCTGCGATGAACTGTGTGCTGTGACACATTGCCCTGGTCATCACGGTCGTAGCTGCGGGTGACGTGTTGCACAGTGCGCGACAGTTTCCACTCTCCTACGGCACCAATGAGCTGCGAACGAGACACTGGTGGACGACGGTTCGTCATTCAGCCATCTGTACACCAATGTTGACACGTGCTCACTACAGCGGCAAATCAACAACACACGAGCCCCGACGTTACCGACATCGTTGTTCCAAGTCGCTGTGCCATCACAATTTGTCCTTTCTCAAACTCTGTCAAATCGACAGCTCTTCCCATTCTGACTCCTAACACTCTACTTATTCAAAGCCGGTCCTCGGGTTGCATATGCTTTGTTCTGAGCACTTCCCCTGCCCCACCGTTCGGTCTCCAGTCGCGCTCATTTTTCTAGGCTGCGGATGGTCATAATGTTATGGTTCATCGGTGTGCCTCATTGCACAAAACGTTCTTTTATTCAAATCAGGGGCCTTCAGCAGCTACACACTTCCTCCAGCGAGTGACAAGTGCTTCAATGCCAATCCGGAAGAAATCTGGCTCCCTGGATTCAAAATATGCACCTTCAGCAGCTATATACCTCTGCCAGCGAGTGACAAGTGCTTCAATGCCAGTCCGGAAGAAATCTGGCTCCCTGGATTCAAAATAGACGCCTTCAGCAGCTACACACCTCTTCCAGCGAGTCACAAGTGCTTCAATGCCAGTCCGGAAGAAATCTGGTACCCTGGATTCAAAATAGACGCCTTCAGCAGCTACACACCTCTTCCAGCGAGTGACAAGGGCTTCAATGCCAGTCCAGAAGAAATCTGGCTCCCTCGATTCAAAATAGACGCCTTCAGCAGCTACATACCTCTTCCAGCGAGTGAAAAGGGCTTCAATGCCAGTCCGGAAGAAATCTGGCTCCCTGGATTCAAAATAGGTGCCTTCAGAAGCTATATGTCTCTGCCAGCGAGTGACAAGGGCTTCAATGCCAGTCCGGAAGAAATCTGGCTCCCTGGATTCAAAACAGATGCCTTCAACAGCTACACCTCTTCCAGCGAGTGACAAGTGCTTCAATGCCAGTCCGGAAGAAATCTGGCTCCCAGGATTCAAAATAGACGCCTTCAGCTGCTATATACCTCTGCCAGCGAGTGACAAGGGCTTCAATGCCAGTCCGGAAGAAATCTGGCTCCCAGGATTCAAATAAGACGCCTTCAGTAGCTACACACCGCTTCCAGCGAGAGACAAGGGCTTCAATGCCAGTCCAGAAGAAATCTGGCTCCCTTTATTAAACATATGTGTCTTCAGAAGCTACATACCTCTTCCAGCGAGTGACAAGTGCTTTAATGCCAGTCCGGAAGAAATCTGGCTGCCTGGATTAAAAATAGGTGTCTTCAGAAGCTACATACCTCTTCCAGCGAGTGACAAGTGCCTCAATGCCAGTCCGGAAGAAATATGGCTCCCAGGATTCACAATAGACGGCTTCAGAAACTACACACCTCTTCCAGCAAGTGACAAGGGCTTCAATGCCAGTCCAGGAGAAATCTGGCTCCCTCGATTCAAAATAGACGCCTTCAGCAGCTACATACCTCTTCCAGCGAGTGACAAGTGCTTCAATGCCAATCCGGAAGAAATCTGGCTGCCTGGATTAAAAATAGGTGTCTTCAGAAGCTACATACCTCTTCCAGCGAGTGACAAGTGCTTCAATGCCAGTCCGGAAGAAATCTGGCTCCCAGGATTCAAAATAGACGCCTTCAGCTGCTATATACCTCTGCCAGCGAGTGACAAGGGCTTCAATGCCAGTCCGGAAGAAATCTGGCTCCCAGGATTCAAATTAGACGCCTTCAGCAGCTACACACCGCTTCTAGCGAGTGACAAGGGCTTCAATGCCAGTCCAGAAGAAATCTGGCTCCCTGGATTAAACATATGTGTCTTCAGAAGCTACATACTTCTGCCAGCGAGTGACAAGGGCTGCAATGCCAGTCCAGAAGAAATCTGGCTGCCTGGATTAAAAATAGGTGTCTTCAGAAGCTACATACCTCTTCCAGCGAGTGATACGTGCTTCAATGCCAGTCCGGAAGAAATCTGGCTCCCAGGATTCAAATTAGACGCCTTCAGCAGCTACACACCGCTTCCAGCGAGTGACAAGGGCTTCAATGCCAGTCCAGAAGAAATCTGGCTCCCTGGATTAAACATATGTGTCTTCAGAAGCTACATACTTCTGCCAGCGAGTGACAAGGGCTGCAATGCCAGTCCAGAAGAAATCTGGCTCCCTGGATTAAACATATGTGTCTTCAGAAGCTACATACCTCTTCCAGCGAGTGACAAGTGCTTCAATGCCAGTCCGGAAGAAATCTGGCTCCATGGACGCAAGAAAGTGCTGGAATGCGATTTCGAACTCCTCTCGGTTTCTGAAGGACCTGACCTTCAGATTACCGCTAAAATACCTGAAAAGATGGAAATCGATAGGTGCCAAGTCAGGCGAGTAAGCTTGAAGCGGGAGAGTTTCGGATATCATTTCGTGTTAATATATGAAGATAGTACAACGTAGTGGGTCACGAAAATTTGTTTTTTCAAGCCGACCATGGTTTCAAAGCCTTTCGCTGTTTACTCACCTCAGCATGCCAACTCCAATCACCCTTGGCAACAAAAAATTCAGCGCCTTTTACAGTTGCGTATATCGCGCGATACACATACGTTCAGATAAAGACAGTTTGGAAATATAACTTTATTTCCTGAAACGTGTTGCAGTACAGCGAGGATACAATCCTTCCACTATAGACAATGCTCTAACAAACTTCCGGAAGCGAAAGCCACGTTAACTCCTGTGATGCTCCCATTGCAAGAGAATTTTGCCATTATTCCATTTTCCCGTGATATTGCCTTCAAAATTTCAAAAATTTCCAAAACCTTTAATTTTAAGGTGATATTTAAACTTATAAACAAAATAGGCTTTTTAGGATCAAAGGACTGTGTTAAAGACAAAAACTCGTGGGGAATTTATCAAATCCCATGTGAATGTGGTACTTCGTATATAGGACAGACCCGTACAGCCTTGAGTTTTCGATTGAAGGAGAACAAGACCTACATTCGGAACTGTGACCTAAAGAAGTCATCGATGGCTAAACACTGTTACGGAAAGGACCAAAAATTTCTCTTTGAAGAAGCGAAACTATTGGGTTGTCGGAAAAGTCAGGACGTATTTTATCCATGTTTTGCAAAGGTCATTTATTGATAAAAAGAACAAAGATCAATCAATGATATAATGCCCGTTTTGTTCGATAATATTTTGCCAGCTTTCAGTGAGCTGCTGAATGCCTCGTTCATAGAAGGACCTGTCTTTCGTGGCGAAAACCTATACAAGGTGCTGAATTACAGCCTCACCTCAATTGAACGTTATACCACGCAAGGACTGTTGAAGTGAGCGAAACAAGTGGACGTCTGACGGCGCAAGGTCAGGCGAGTATGCTGGGTGTGGCAACATATCCCACCGAAGCTCTAATAATTTTTAACGGGTGATCAAACTTGTGTGTGGTCTCGCGTTGTCGTGATGGAACACAACACCTTTACGATGAACGAGCTCTGGACGTTTCTAGATGATGGATTCGTCCAAACTGACCAATTGCCGACAGTACACATTCGAACTGATTGTTTGGTTCGGTGGTAGGAGTTCGAAAAACACGAGACGTATAAAATCCCACCACACTGAGACCAAAACCTTCTGCTGGCGAATGTTTGCTTTGGATGTCGTTTGAGGCGAAGCAGCACGTCGAGACCAAGACCGTTTGCGCAGCACATTGTTGTACACAATTGACTTTTCACCACCAGTTATCAGTCGCTTCAAAAAAGGATCGTTTTCCTCACCTTTAATGAGCATATCGCAGATGTTTACACGCGCTGTCAATTGAGCTTCTTTGAGTTCATGAGGAACCCACATATCGAAGTTGCTTACGTATCCCAGCTTCTTCAGGTGGTCGTGGACGCTTGAATGATGGATGTGCAATTGTAACGTACCAGGAGATGTGACGTACCTGCCAGAAGGACGCACACAACATAAAGGCAGATTGCAATTAGAATCAATGTCCGCGTAGCTTAATTGGTAGAGCAACTTGTTCCGGAATAAGCGGCCTCGGGTTCGAATCCCGGCGTAGACCAAAAATGACGGAGAAATTTACTTCGTTATAATGGCGCCCGAACTATCCGGGTGACCCGGCCGTTCAAAATCTCGCATTGGTGTGATGTTATTTCCACACCGCGAGACAGGAAAAATCAGAGAATTCCTTCTCCAGCGCTTCGAAAAATAAAAAAAAAATGTGTGATGTTGCATTCTACACAGCAGATTGACTGGGAGTTCTCAAGTGCACGTTCTACAGTGGATGGCTGCCTGCAACGATTCATGGTCACGGCTGACCCGTGGGCCATGCCCCCGGCCCTCTGTCGGGGGGAGGAGATGTGACGTACCTGCCAGCAGGACGCACATGACATTAAAGGCAGATAGGATTCAGAATACATGTCTGCGTAGCTCAGTTGGTAGAGCGACTTGTTCCGGAATAAGCGTACTCGGGTTCGAATCCCGGAGTAGACCGAAAATGACGGAGAAATTTACTTCGTTATAATGGCGCCCGAACTATCCGGATGACCCGACCGTTCAAAATCTCGTATTGGTGGGATGTTATTTCCACACCGCGAGATAGGAAAAATATGAGCAGCACTTCGAAAGAAAAAAGAAAAATAAGGGGGAGATGATGTAACGTACCAGGAGATGTGACGTACCTGCCAGAAGGACGCACACGACATAAAGGCAGATTGCAATTAGATTCAATGTCCGCGTAGCTTAATTGGTAGAGCAACTTATTCCGGAATGAGTGGACCCGGGTTCGAACCCAGGCGCGGATACAAATGACGGAGAAATTCACTTCGTTATACAATGTGTCTGCAATCTCTCGTATTGTGTAACGTGGGTTTGACTCGATCAAAGTCTTGATTTCGTCGTCATCAACCTCGGTGGACCTCCCTGACCGAACAGCATCGTTGAGGTCAAAATCACCAGCACGGAATTTTGCGAACCACAGCTGGCACTGACGTTCTTGTACAGCACTATCACCGTACACTTTACGCAACTTTTCACAAGCTTGACGCGCGTTCTTCCCGTTACGGAGGTAAAAAGAGTAAAATATGGCGAAAATGCACAGTTTGCTGTTCCATCTTCAACTTGATGTCAAATCTCCGCAAATCAACCAAATCGCTCACTATTTCTTTCAGACTGCAGCTAGAACTGGCACCTGTCGAATGCCACAGCGATAACAGAGCTGCGCATGTTTCTGGTACTTTAAAACCGCCTAAGCGCCATCGGATGCCAAAATACGTCATGACTTTTCCGACAACCCAATAATTAACAAGCCAGATTCAACCACCAAACTTTATATTTTTGAAGCTTTCCATATATATCAGAAGCCTTCGCAACTTGTTAATGACATGGCATCGACACCATTTCTATCAAGCGCGTGGAGCAGCTAACCAAAACACGTGACTATAAACACCGTTTATTATACCTCATACAATTTTAATATTTACGTGTTATTCGTCCTGGTGAAGCTAGGTCAATACCCAGCGAAACCATAGTAGACTTGAAAAAATAAATATTTTTGACAAACTACGTTGTACTATCTCAATATATATATATATATATATATATATATATATATATATATATATATATATAATCGGGATGTAAGGTCAGGTGATGCGTAACATCACAGCCTCTCCTTGACAAATGTCAACCCCGCCTTTTCGTGGTGCATCCTGTTCCCACTAAATTGGCTCTGACGACCGCCAATAGCGGTATAACTATACCATCGGGATTAGAGGAAATTCTATCCCACACTCACCAACCCGCTTGGCCAGCGTGGTGAGTTATGGCCAAACTCCTCCAAAATGATTCCACAACTTAAATCTTGGCCCTCAGTCTCCGGCAGCTGGAATGTACCTGGCCAAGGCAGCGGCCAGTGCGACATGAAGGCAGAGGGTGCTAAGAATCCCCGGAGGACCGGACTAGGCTGCCATCTGATGCTGACCTTGGCTACGTATAATGGACGCTCCCCATCTTCTGATTCAAGGCTTCTTGAATTGGAAGAAGAACTGCAAAGGATCAAGTGAGACATCGTGGGGCTAAGTGAGGTAAGGAGAAAAGGAGAAGATCTCATCGAACTGAAAAGTGGACATCTCTTCTACTATCGTGGGACAGATACTGGCAGAACTAGTGGTGTTGGATTTATAATAAACAAGAAACTGAAGGATAAAGTTGTAGAAGTTGAAAGTTCCTCTGACAGAGCTGCACAACTTGTTATCCAAATCTCGAAAAGATACCAGGCTCAGATTATTCAAATTTATGCACCCACCTCATGTCATACTGAAGAAGAAATTGAAGAATTTTATGAGGAAATTTGTCATCCAAATAATAAAGGTAAGCAGCACTTGAAAATAATTATGGGAGATTTCAATGCAAAAATAGGGCAACGGCAACAGAATGAAACTTCAGTAGGTAAATTCGGTCACGGCAACAGATACCAGCGTGGAAATATTCTCGTTGAGTTTGCAGAGGCAGAAGGGTTTTTCATCTTGAACTCCTTTTTCAAGAAAAAGCCACACAGGAAATGGACATGGAGACATCCAAATGGGACGACAAGTGAAATTGATTTTATTATGTGTAACAAAAAATTCGTCATAGAAGACTGCAGTGTGCTACGCAAGTTCAACACAGGTAGTGACCATAGATTGGTGAGATGTAAGATGCACCTCAACCCTAAACTTGAACGTGGCAAGCTCAAAAGACAAACAAAATCTATTGACATAACCAAGCTTAAAAACACCATAATACCTTAAAGTTGGAACTGAAGAACAGATTCTCTGCTTTAGAAGGCCTAACATCGGAAGAAGTGGATATTTCTGAAGTTAACAGAAAAGTAACCAAAGCTCTTATGGAAACAGCAACAAAATAAGCTTTGTCTAAGAACAAGTTCCACGTAAATAAATTATCAGGAAAAACGAAAATGTTGATGCAAAAAAGAAGAGAGATGAGGACAACTAAAGAAGATGTGACTTCCAAAGTGGAATATATAGAGCTATGCAAGACAGTAAGAAAAAGTATCACTGAAGACGTAAGAAAATTCAACTGTGAACTAGTGAGGAAGGCAATTGAAAACAACCAAAGCCTAAAGATAGCAAAGGGACATCTGAGTAAGGGAAGACAACAGATTATGGCACTGAGAAAAGAAGATGGTTCTGTAACAAGAAATAGAGGCGAAATTTGGCAAGAGTGAAAGATTTCTACTCCAAATTATATGAAAGGGATGATACATGCACTCCAGACATCATGAAAGGTACCAGAGTTCTTCCAGTCCTCCCAGCAGATGTTGCACATGCAATCAAGAACATGAAGCGGGGAAAGCTCCAGGAGAAGATGGAATTACTGTAGACATCATACAAGAAGCAAGTGGAGAAATCGAAACAGTACTCACCCAAATTTTCACTCGATGCCTTAATGAAGGAAAGATTCCTGAGGATTGGAACACCGCTACAATGATCCTGCTACATAAGAAAGGTGAAATTGAGGATCTCGGAAACTACAGACCTATCAGCCTCCTATCAGTAGTGTATAAAATCTTCACTAAAGTTCTTTCACACCGCTTGAAGGTAACACTGGACATGGCTCAACCGAGAGAACAAGCTGGATTCAGGAGTGGCTACAGCACAATAGATCATATCCACGTACTGAGAGAACTAATTGAGAGAGCGAGGGAATATGAACTTCCATTGTGCATGGCTTTTATCGATTATGAAAAAGCCTTTGATTCGGTGAAACCATCAGCAGTTACAATGGCTCTGAAAACCTGCGGTATTGAAGATGCATACATTAATATTATTAATAACATCAATGAAAATGCAAGTGCAAGGATTCGGCTGTTTGAAAATAAAACACACATAAAAATTGGAAAGGGAGTGAGACAAGGTGACACCATATCTCCGAAGCTCTTTAATGCCACATTGGAGAGTGTTTTTCAGTCGCTGAGCTGGGAAAACAAAGGGATAAAGATTAATGGAAATTATCTAACCCACCTTCGTTTTGCAGATGACGTAGTCATTTTTGCAACTACCCCATCAGAGCTGCAGAGTATGATCCAGGAACTTGCTGACAACAGTAAGGAAGTGGGATTAAAAATGAACTTTCAGAAGACAAAAGTGATGTTCAATGCTTTTACAAGAAATGAAGATTTATCGATTGATGGAGATAAGCTGGAGATAACAGACACGTACGTTTATCTTGGACAGCAGATATCAAGTGAGGGTCACATTGATGAAGAAATTAGTCGGCGTACAAAACTTGCATGGAGAGCTTTTTGAAGAAACATAATAATTTTTAAGAGCAATATGCCATTATGTCTTAAAAGAAAAGTGTTTGATCAATGCATCCTTCCAGTGCTTACGTATGGTGCAGAGACGTGGACCTTAACTAAAAGAGACATACAAAGGCTGCAGACAACTCAAAGCAGCATGGAGAGGTGCATACTTGGTGTAACCAGGAGAGATAAGAAGAGGAACTCGTGGATCCGAAAAATGACAAGAGTGGAAGACATCATGATCAGAGTTAAATCCTTGAAATGGCAATGGGCTGGACATACTGCCAGAAGGACAGATCATCGATAGACAGCCGAAATTTTAGATTGGATTCCAAGGGACAGGAAAATACCCAGAAGAAGACCACATGGAAGATGGGTGGATGAAATTCGAAAGTATGCAATGGTGACATGGAGGAGACTGGCACAAGACAGACCGTTGTGGAGGAAACTTGGGGAGACCTTCGTCCAGCAGTGGATTGATAATGGTTTACAATGATGATGATGATGATGATATATAATCGTCACACGAGTGTAGTCTTTGAGATCAACAACTCATGTCCTGTAGTTTCTGTTTCGTCTTTGGTAACACGAGTGGTCTCGCTTTATCATGGAGGATGATAGGAGCAGTAGCTTGCGGACTTTGTGTTCAAGGCATGCATTTGCATGATCTAAATAGGTGCACAAATTTTCTTTAATAAAAAAACAAGAATGACGTGCTTTTCGGGTGTAAAAAGCACGTCTTTTGAATCCGTTCGGACCAAATTAAATGTATCAAAGCTTTTCAAAGTCAATGGAACCGGTATGGAAAACAATAGATCTGACGAAAGAAAGAAGATTTTCAATCAGGTTTTTAGTCCCTCAGATATTGCTGTAAACGGAATCGTGAGGTCACGAACTCTTAAAAACAGAGATATCAACAAAAATAAGATGTAACTTTACGTCCCCTGGTGGGAAAACCATGCATTATTTTAGGAAGAAAGTATTCTCAAAAGGTTTACCCATATAAGCGGTATCGGTCCAAGAAAAAAAAAATTTGTTTGTCTAGTTTTCAAGAGCTCAAATTTTGCTACAAATACATCAGAAGCAGAAATTAACACTTATGACCACTGGTGGCCAAACTATTCTTTACCAAACATTAGAAGTTATGTGAAAAATATTTTCCATCAGGTCTTGTATGCGATACAGGAAGAATTTTTCTAATCGGAGATTTAGGAGCAGAAATAACGCTGGGATCGCAATTTGTCTTTGTGCCCCCTAGCGGAAAGTCTATGATTTACTTGAAAATTTTGAATTTTTAGGAAAAACATTTCGCATTGGAAACACTATCCAACAAAGAAGGAATTTTTCAAATCGTACTCTTAGAGGTAGAGATATTGACAAAAATAAGATATGCACCTACGCCTCCTGGCATCAAAACCATGCATTTTTTCAAGGAGAAAGTTTTCCTAACAGGTTTGTCGACATTTGTAGTATCGGTCAACAAACGACTTTTTTTTCAATCGAGATTTTAGAAGCTCATATTTTGCTGCAAATACAACAGCAGCGGAAATTAAGACTTTCGCCACCTGGTGACCAAACCATTTCGCATAAAAATTATAAATTATCTGCAAACGATTTCCCATCAGGGGATGCATGCGGTGCAAAAAGAATTTTTCAAATCGGAGATTTAGGAGCAGATATATATTGGGAAACGCAATTTACATTTACGCCCCCTAGCGGAAAGCCTATGAATTACTTGAAAATTTTGAAATTATATGAACCACATGTCACACGAGAAATACCGTACAACAAAGAAGGAATTTTTCAAATTGGACTCATAGAAGTAGAGATATTGACAAAAATAAGATGCACCTCTACGCCCCCTGGCGGAGAGACTGTGAAATATTTTAAGAAGAAAATATTCCGAAAAGGTTTTTTTTTTTTTTATTTGATTGGAGGTTTAACGACCACCGTGAGCAACTCAATGGGCTATAAGCAGTCGCCCGTCCCTAATTCAGGGTCACTGGTTCCAGGGAAAGGAGAGAGCCAGTGCCGTAAGACAAACACAACATCTATGCCTCACCGGGATTCGAACCCGGACCCCTTATGGACGAATGATCATAGGCCAGCGCATTAGACGACTGCGCCACCGGGGCGGCCGGAAAAAGGTTTATCGATGTGAGAGGCATGAATCCACGAAATAATTTTTGCAATCGATATTTTAGAAGCTCTGATTTTATGGTAAATACATCAGAAGCAAATAGTAACACTTACGCCCCTGGTGGCCAAAATATTCTTTACCAAAAATTTGAAATTATATGCAAAAGATTTTCCATCAGGAGATGTATGCGCTGAAAAAAAATATTTCAAATCGGAGTTTTAGAAGAAGAATTATCCGGAAAAAAACATAATTTACTTTTACGCCCCCTAGCGGAAAATCTATGCGTAATTTGAAAAAGTAACTATATCTAGAATACTCTTCGACATAAATGGAATCGAAAGATAAAAAAAATTTCAACCGAATGTTTAGAAGCAAATATGTGGAATAAAACGTATTTTTGAATTCTACATCTTATGCATTTACGCCCTCTACCGGCAGAATTGTACATCGTAAAAAACAAAACAAAATGATGGATCATCATTTGCATATTTCAAGCTTCCCAATGCAAATAGAATTTTTCAAATCGGACTAATAGTTGAAGAGATATCGTGGCTACAGACGGACGGACGGACGCAAGGACGGACAAACCGATAACAGAAGCACGACCTTTTTTTACAAAAGACGTGCTAAAAAAGAGAAAGAATGAAATAACTACACGAAGAAAATCTTCGTGTTACAATTGTTTACGGGAAAATTTGAAAGACGTACCTGGTTTTAGAGAGATTTTCATTTTAAACGAAATTCACCTATTTGCATGTTGTTGTTTTTTTGAAATACAGCGCTAATGCGAAAAGTACCTTCGCATCATCATCATTAAGGCCGTGTGCCGCCCCGGTGGTGCAGTGGTCTAAGCGATGGCCTCTGATCATTCGTCCGAAAGAGGTCCGGGTTCGAATCCCGGGTAGGCATGGATGTTGTGTTTGTATTACGGCTCTGGCTCTCTCCCTTCCCTGGAACCAGTGACCCTAAATTAGGGACGGGCGACTGCTTATAGCCCATTGAGTTGCTCACGGTGGTCGTTAAACCTTCAATCAAAAAAAAAAAAAAAAAAAACGTGTAAGATTGTGCCGCCTAAAGGACACAATCTCACTTCGTCGGCTATATGAATATTGGACAAGTGAGGAAAACCGTCCAAGCAAGGAATCTAAAAAATACAAAGGCACTTTAACGAAAGGGTAGCTTCAAGCGCAACTGAACAGAAGACAGAAACGTCCATGTGACAGGCGGCTGCCAAGAAAAATCCATTCTTTAGTAGGGGAAATGATCACCCCTGACTGCGTTGTAGGATTTACAACGTCTGTAAATGCTGAGGACGAGGTTGTCAAGGAGCTGTTGATTCATCGCGGCCCATTCCTCTTGGAGCGCAAATCGCAGCTGCGGAATCGTTGCTGGCGGCTGGTGACGTGCTGCCAAGCGTCTCCCGAGAAGGTCCCACACGTGTTCGATTGGATTTAGGTCCGGTGACCTTGCTGGCCAATCCATGCGTTGAATATCTTCACTCTCCAACAGCTCTGCAAAAGCCACTGTACGATGAGGTGTAGCGTTGTTGTCCATAAAGGTGAACTCAGGACCCACAGCACTTCTAAACAGACGCACGTGAGGCAGGAGATCCTCGGTACAATAGCGGACACCAGTGACTGAACCCACTTGGAAGATGTGGAGGTCAGTACGGCTACCAAGCATGATACCGCCCCAAACGAGAACTCCACCACCTCCAAACCGGTCACCTTCGATGATGTTGGAGGTGTGATTGCGTGTTCCCTGCTCCCTCCAGATGTGTATACCTCCAGAATCGCTTATCAGACTAAATCGGCTCTCATCCGTAAAGAGAACTCGACCCCATTGCTGATATGTCCAGTTCTTGTGTGCCTAGCACCACAGAAACCGCCGTCTCTAATGAGTAGGCGTTAATGGCAAACACCGTACTGGTCGTCGTGCAAATAGACCACCTTTGTGCAGCCTCCTGGCTACGGTGAAACGCGATAACAGACGTCCAGTTGTCTGTTGCATGTACCTTGCGATTTCTCCCGCTATCTGCCGTCTGTCTCTTCTCGCCTATAGGACAATATATATGTCGTCCACCACCATGGCTGCTTGTGGACGACAACTGCTAAACTCTCGGACAGCTGTTCCTGTCGTTTGAAATGCTCTCCAAGCTCGTGAAACGATGCTGTGAGCGATCCCGAACTCCTCGGCCACACTAGTAAAACTTCGATATACTTCCAACATCATAATGACGCGACCTCGGGTAAAGTCATCCAGATGTCGTCTACTGGATTGCCTGTTGGCCATATCACACGGTGGCAGCAACTCGACGTCGTTTAAACCGATGTACACCTTGCAATAGCTTTGACCGAATTGCTGAGCGTACACCGCCCGTGTGCTTTATACCCTTCCGATACCGACGTCATGCTGCATATATGCGCATGCTTACCGTACCGGACCCTAGTCTATCTCCTGAGTGGTCTTTTGGTCCGTTCTGCCTGCTCTTTCCGCTGTTATGCTAATTTCTTCTCTTTGTCCTTAATTTTTGCACAGCTGTGTACTGATGGATCGGTTTGCACCATTATATATTATTTGATCGGTTTGTTCTATAACTTTATAACTTCAAGCCTACACGAAACAAATAAAAATAAGTCGTTACTCTTCACTTTCATCGTTAGAATATTAATAGAGAGCAGAGCAAAACGGGTTGTTATACTTGCAGCATAAATGTAAAAGAACCTTGCTTAAAAGCAACAATTTCGTTCGAAACTGTGCATTTAAAAGCTGGGAAGTCAGATGTTTTTGGAAGCCTAAGCAAAATTCTGCTGCCAATGCTAATATCTCAAGAAGGAAACTTGTTTGTTTTTCAAATTTCAATTACTATGAAAATCTATCAGCATATTCGTATTTATTGCAGTCACCCTACCTCTTACACTGGTGTTCAAAATTTAAGACCGAATAGGAGAAATTAACATAACAGCAAAACGAGCAGACAGAACGGACCGAGAAACCACTCAGGAGATAGACTAGGGTCCGGTACAGTAGGGCATGTGCATATATACAGCATGACGTAGGAAGGGGGGGGATGTCTGAAGGGTATGAATCACACTGGCGGTGTACGCTCAGCAATTCGGTAAAAGCTATTGCACGCTGTACATCGGTTTGAACGACGTCGAGTTGCTACCACCGTGTGATATGGCCAACAGGCAATCCAGTAGACGACATCTGGAGGACTTTACCCGAGGTCGCGTCATTGGGAAGTTGGAAGAAGGACGAAATGTGACTAGTGTGGCCGAGGAGTTCGGGATCGCTCACAGCATCGTTTCACAAGCTTGGAGAGCTTTCCAAACGACAGGAACAGCTGTCCGAGAGTTTAGCAGTGGTCGTCCACGAGCAACCACGGCGGCGGACGACCGGTATATTGTCCTGCAAGCGAGAAGAGACAGACGGCAGATAGCGGGAGAAATGGCAAGGTACATGCAACAGACAACTGGACATCCGTTATCGCGTTTACCCGTGGCCAGGAGGCTGCACTAAGGTGGTCAATTTGCACGACGACCGGTACGGTGTGTGCCATTAACGCCTGCTCATCGGAGAGGGCAGTTTCTGTGGTGCCAGAAACACAAGAACTGGACACATCAGCAATGAGGTCGAGTTCTCTTTACGGATGACAGCCGATTTAGTCTGACGAGCGATTCTGGACTTACACACATCTGGAGAGAGCATTCGAAAAACCGTCTCGTCTTTAATTTTTGCACGCCAGTGTATATGTTGTGAGCGTTTCTTCGGTGAAAACGAATGTTGGGAATTTGATTTTGACAAAAAAAAAACCACTTATATGACGTCACCGTGGTTTCGGTGAAAGCGAATGTTGGTAATTTGATTTTGTCTAGAAAAAAAAACACTTATATGGCGTCACTGTAGTTTCGGTGAAAACGAATGTTGGTAATATGATTTAGACTCCAAAAAACCTTGACATTCGAAATGTCAAACGATAATAAATATTTAAATGAAAACCATATTATGATATATCAATTTCTACGTGAGCTTTAAGGTTATTTTCTAAAATAAATCCAGAACAAATAAATTCGGAACAGATAGATTCAGAACCAATAAATTCTAGAACAAAATATATACTGAGCAGGTCAACTCAAGTCATTCAAAACTGAGGGCGGGGCTTCAGTTGCTTGGCAACAATGGCTTGATCATTGCAAAACGTCCTAGCGTTATCAAAGCTGGGTTATTTAAAAAACCCATTTCGACCCATTTAAAGTTATCGTAGGAAAAAATCCTTTCTTAGTGCGCCTCTATGTTGCAAAAGGCACATTCCTGTCAAATATGAAAGTTCTAAGCTCAGTAGTTTCTGAGATTCGATGATGAGTCAGTGAGGGCTTTCAGTTTTATATGTACAGAATGAAATAGAAGAAACGTTAGTACGAAAAAAAACCCGTTAAAATTGAAAACTTGACTCCTCTACGGAAGATAACTCTCTCCAGTTTGGTAATGACATGATTTCTGCGACCAGAAAGCACGCAATTGAAAAATATCGCGCAGCTAAAACTGCATGAAAACTGTAAACAACATCAAGATCCGGACGCTTTGTGGTTTCACGGTGTGAAAAACACAAATTTGTCCGTGAAGTTGATTGAAGCCACGCTCCTTCACTCCGGGGTAAGGTGCTCTACCAACTAAGTTACACGGACGAAATGCATCACTGCAGATTTGTGCTCTTGACAGTTTCCTCTGTAGAACGTCACATCATCTCCTTTTATTATTATTTTTTTTTATTTTTGAAGCGAACAACGAATTTTCATTCATTCTAGACGATGTGTAGAACAAATATCCCACAATTTTCGAAGACCCCAAAGGCGAGTTCAGACATTTATACGTTCGGGCTCCAATGTTAAAACACATATTTTTTCCTGACAGAGATCGAAACAGCGTTCCCCTCACTTCGGAGTAAGTTGCTCTTGTGACGTGCCTGCCCCGCAGGACGCACATGATATAAAGGCAGATAGCAGTGAGCGCACATGTCTGCGTAGCTCAGTTGGGAGAGCGGCTTACTCCGGAGTGAGGGGGACCCAGGTTCGATTCTCGGCGCATACAAAGTTGTACGTTATACTCTCGCAACTAAGCTACACGGACGGAATGCATTACTGCATATTCGTCGTCTTGGCGCGTGCTCTATCTTTGTATTACGTCGCAATGGTTCAGAGACCGAGCGCACCTCCAGAATTCATATCCTAACTTCCTTGAATTCACCCGAAAGCGACGCAATAGGAGCCTGTATCTCAAATATTGTAATTTTTTTGATTGGAGGTTTAACGACCACCGTGAGCAACTCAATGGGCTATAATCAGTCGCTCGTCCCTAACTTAGGGCCACTGGTTCCAGGGAAGGGAGAGAGCCAGCGCCGTAAGACAAACACAACATCCATGCCTTACAGGACCCGAGCCCGTACCCATTTTGGACATGAATAATCAGAAGCCATCGCTTAGACCACTGCCTCACCCGCGCGGCGGATTGTAATTGCTTTCCCACTGGGTATATGATACTTAAAATATCATACCAAATGATAACGGAACATATAATTTTAAAACTGAAAATACTTCTCAAGGAGCACAGCATCAGTTTTCTTAAAACACTTTGTGTCGTCTTGAGGCGTCGCCTGACTTGCCTAATGCTTAGGGACGGGCCTGTTTACGCCCCTAGCGGATAAACTCTGCATTTTTTCGTAAAATAACTGAACTCCAAGTATTTCTCTTTGCAAATAGTATCGAAGGGAGGAAATAATTTTTTCAGTTGGATATTTCGAATCAATGATATGGAATAAAATGCATTTCTAATTCAATAGCACCTAGATCTAGGCTCTGCAGTGGCAAAGTTATACATAAGAATACTACCGGACCGCAAGGATCGCTGTTTTCACATTTCGTTATTCCCAAGACAAAAATAATTTTTCAAATCGATCGGACTAATACATCGGTATCCAAAAGTTAAGCACAGCTGTAAACGGCGTTTTAGGGTTATAAAGTCAAGTACAGCGGTGTCCAAAAGCTAAGCCTAGCCAAAAGTAACTACAGCGGTAATAAGTAATACACTGGTGCCCGAAAGTAATAAGGTAAGTACAGCCGTAATAAGTAATACATTTATGACCAAAAGTAATAAAATAAGTACAGCGGTGTCCAAAAGTTAAGTAATAAAGTAAGTACAGCGGTGTCCAAAAAGTTAAGTAATAAAGTGTCCAATCCAAAAGTTAAGTAACAGAGTAAGTACAGCGGTGTCCAAAAGCTCAGTAATAGGGTAAGTACAGCAGTGTCCAAAGGTTAAGTAAAAAAGTAAGTACAGCGGTGTCCAAAAGTTAAGTAATAGAGTGTGCAATCCAAAAGTCATGTAATAAAGTAAGTACAGCGGTATTGTCCAAAAGTTTTAATAAAGTAAGCACAGCGGTATTAAGTAAGTAAACGGCGTCCAAAGTTACTGTAATAAAGTAAGTACAGCGGCAAAATAAAATAAAATAAGTACAGTGTAAGTTAAGGATAGCATAATAATAAAAGAAGTACAGTGTAAGTTAAGCATTGCTGTAATAAAGTGAGTACAGTGTAAGTTACGATAGCTGTAATAAAGTAAGTACAGTGTAAGTTCAGTATAGCTGTAATAAAGTAAGTACAGTGTAAGTTAAGCATAGTATAATAATAGAAGAAGTACAGTGTAAGTTAAGCATGGCTATAATAAAGCCAGTACAGTGAAAGTTAAGCGTAGCATAATAATAAAAGAAGTACAGTGTGTGTTGAGCATTGCTGTAATAAAGTAAGTACAATCTAAGTTAAGCATGGCATAATAATTTAAGAAGTACAGTGTGAATTAAGCACACCTGTAATAAAGTAAGTACAGTGTAAGTTAAGCATAACATAATAAAAGAAGAAGAGTGTAAGTTAAGGATAACATAATAAAAGAAGAACATTGTAAGTTAAGCATAATTGTAATAAAGTAAGTACAGTGTAAGTTAATTATAGCTGTAATAAATTAAGCACAGCGGTGTACATAAGATGTAACAAAGGAAGTACAGCGGTATCTAAAGTTGTTATTTTTTTATTGATGGTTTAAGGAGCACCATGAGCAACTCAATGGGCTATAGGCAGTCGCCGGTACCTAATTTAGGGCAACTGACTCCAGGAAAGGGAGAAAGCCTGTCCCGCAAGACAAACACAACATCCATGCCACAGTGAGATTCGAACCCGGACACATCTCGAACGAATGATCAGAAACCATCGCTTGGATCATTGCCCCACTGGTGCGGCGGTGTCTAAAGTTACAGTAATAAAGTAAGTTCTGCGGTGTCCAAAAATTAAGCATAGGTGTAATAAAGTAAGTACAGCGGTAATAAGACATAGATTGGTGCCCAAAAATTAAGCATAGCTAATAAGAACGTCATTTTAGGGTAATAAAGTAAGGTACAGCTGACGTGAGAATGGGAAAATGCCGAAATAATGACGCAAAGCTATGGGACCAAGGATAATAAGCATAAAGCGAAGCTCCACATTTGTGGAGTTGCGCAAAAATGCAAAAGTGACGTTCCTTGGTTTTTTTATTGAAGATTTAACGACCATCATGAGAAACTCGATGGGATATAAGCAGTCTCCCGTCTCTAATTTCGTGCCGCTGCTTCCAGGAATGAGACTCGGATTGTTCTAAAACGAATGGCCATAATACGTAAGCGCTAAGACCACGGCGACAGTGTCTAAGCACTCGCTTATGACCATTTCTTGTCGTCGTACTTATGGTCATTTTTTGTCATGATCGAGCCTTACTAATAGTATAACTTGTTTATTTTTTATCAAAACCTTATGTCATAAATATCGCAAGTAGATATGTTTACGTGTTATCGAAAAATCTTACCAATCGAATGGACCCAGAGGATAAGAAATTAAGAATGCGACTAAAAGGAACCAATTGGATGGACCCAGAGGATAGGAAATGAAGAATACGACTAAAAGGAACCAATTGGATGGACCCAGAGGACAAGAAATGAAGAAAAACGACTAAAAGGAACCAATTGGATGTACCCAGAGGATAATAAATGAAGAAAACGACTAAAAGGACCCAATTGGATGGACCCAGAGGATAAGAAATGAAGAATACGACCAAAAGTAACCAATCGGATGGACCCAGAGGATACGAAATGAAGAAGACGACTAAAAGGAACCAATTGGATGGACCCAGATGATAGGAAATGAAGAATACGACTAAAAGGAACCAATCGAATGGACCCAGAGGATAAGAAATTAAGAATGCGACTAAAAGGAACCAATTGGATGGACCCAGAGGATAGGAAATTAAGAATGCGACTAAAAGGAACCAATTGGATGGACCCAGAGGACAAGAGATGAAGAATACGACTAAAAGGAACCAATTGGATGTACCCAGAGGATAATAAATGAAGAAAACGACTAAAAGGACCCAATTGGATGGACCCAGAGGATAAGAAATGAAGAATGCGACCAAAAGTAACCAATCGGATGGACCCAGAGGATACGAAATGAAGAAGACGACTAAAAGGAACCAATCGGATGCACCCAGAGGATAAGAAATGAAGAATACGACTAAAAGGAACCAATCGAATGGACCCAGAGGATACGAAATTAAGAATGCGACTAAAAGGAGCCAATTGGATGGACCCAGAGGATAGGAAATGAAGAATACGACTAAAAGGAACCAATTGGGTGGACCCAGAGGGCAAGAAATGAAGAATACGACTAAAAGGAACCAATTGGATGTACCCAGAGGATAATAAATGAAGAAAACGACTAAAAGGACCCAATTGGATGGACCCAGAGGATAAGAAATGAAGAATGCGACTAAAAGGAACCAATTGGATGGACCCAGAGGATAGGAAATGAAGAATACGACTAAAAGGAACCAATTGGATGGACCCAGAGGACAAGAAATGAAGAATACGACTAAAAGGAACCAATTGGATGTACCCAGAGGATAATAAATGAAGAAAACGACTAAAAGGTCCCAATTGGATGGACCCAGAGGATAAGAAATGAAGAATACGACCAAAAGTAACCAATCGGATGGACCCAGAGGATACGAAATGAAGAATACGACTAAAAGGAACCAATTGGATGGACCCAGAGGATAGGAAATGAAGAATACGACTAAAAGGAACCAATCGGATGGACCCAGAGGATAATAAATGAAGAATACGACTAAAAGGAACCAAATGGATGGACCCAGAGGATAAGAAATAAAGAATACGACTAAAAGGAGCCAATCGGATGGACCCAGAGTGTAATAAATGAAGAATACGACTAAAAGTAACCCATTGGGTGGACCCAGAGGATAAGAAATGAAGAATACGACTGAAAGGAACCAATCGGATGGACCCAGAGGATAGGAAATAAAGAATACGACTAAAAGGAAGCAATTGGATGGACCCAGAGGATAAGAAATGAAGAATACGACTAAAAGGAACGAATCAGATGAGCCCAGAATGTAAGAAATGAAGAATACGACTAAAAAGAACCAATCGGATGCACCCAGAGGATAAGAAATGAAGAATATGACTAAAAGGAACCAATGGGATGGACCCAGAGGATAAGAAATGAAGAATACGACTAAAAGGAACCAATTGGATGGACCCAGAGGATAAGAAATGAAGAATACGACTAAAAGGAACCAATCGGATGGACCCAGAGGATAAGAAATGAAGAATACGACTAAAAGGAACCAATCGGATGGACCCAGAGGATAAGAAATGAAGAATATGACTAAAAGGAACCAATTGGATGGACCCAGAGGATAAGAAAAAAATAATACGACTAAAACAAACTTTGCTTCAATAAATCATAGAAAACTAAGACTCTTTGGACACATCTGCAGAATGAAAAATGGTAGAAAGATAAATACATTGGTGTTTGGCTTAATGAACGAAAGAAATGCAAGAGGACGCCCTCACCGTATATGGGCTGACGATATTAAAGACTGATGCGGTGGAATTTTTCAAGAACTAAGCCACGTTGCAACGAATAGACTTCAATGGGGTCGTATAGTTAAAATAGCAACAAACACCTACGAGAATTGTAACCGTGGTTGGTGATGATGATAATGAGATAAGTCTGCACGTGGTTGGAATATCGGAGTATTGGAATCTCACCAATGACGTGAATCAATCCATTGTAACCTGACTTTGGAGAAGATACCAGGACATTGGATGTGTGGTCAACCGGTGGCAGTTCGTCCACGGATTACAACGGCTCAGGATGAGGCACTAACAGAACGTAACAAGTCGATGTCAGGAAGAGCGCTTGCTTTAGAGCTGTCTGTATCTGGTGGACCAGCTGTTTCAAGGTTATCAGTATACAGACGGCTCAACGAACAAAGATTATACTCTACAATATCTGCAGTTTACATGCCACTCATTCCGTCGGACGAAATTCCAGGGCACTGTGGTGCATAGAACGCCGAGACTGGGACGAAAATCAATAGGCTAATGTCCTCTTCTCCGATGAACCCAGGTCCAGTCTCAAAAGTGACAGTCGGCAAGTTCTTATATGAAGAGAACTTGAAACCCGTTTTTCCATTACAAACATCCGAAAAATGCGCCATTACAGTGGTAATGGTATTCTTGTTCGGGGTGTCATTATGTGCAACGGGCACACACAGCTCTACATCTCTTTGAGTGGAGCTTTACTAGGTCGGAGATACACAGCTCTACATCTGTTCAGGTGGAGCTTTACCAAGTCGAAGATATACAGTGTACGTCCTTTCGAGTGAAGCTTTACTAGGTCGGAGGTACACAGCTCTACATCTGTTCAAGTAGAGCTTTACCAAGTCGGAGATACACAGCTGCATGTCCCATCGATTGAAGCTTTACTAGGTCGTAGGTACACAGCTCTACATCTGTTCAAGTGGAGCTTTACCAAGTCGCAGATACACAGCTGCATGTCCCTTCGAGTGAAGCTTTAACAGTTCGGACGTACACAGCTGTACATCTGTTCGAGTGGAGCTTTACCAGGTCGGAGGTACACAGCTGTTCATCTCTTCCAGTGCAGCTTTACTAGGTCGGAGGTACACAGCTCTACGTCTCTTCTAGTGGAGCTTTACCAGGTCGGAGATATACATTGTACGTCCCTTCGAGTGAAGTTTTACTAGGTCGGAGGTACACAGCTCTAAGTCTGTTCAAGTGGAGCTTTACCAAGTCGGAGATACACAGCTGTATGTCCCTTCGAGTGAAGCTTTACTAGGTCGGAGGTACACCGCTCTGCATCTGTTCAAGTGGAGCTTTACGAAGTCAGAGATACACAGCTTTATGTCCCTTCGAGTGAAGCTTTAACATTTCGGACGTACACAGCTGTGCATCTGTTCGAGTGGAGCTTTACCAGGTCGGAGGTACACAGCTCTACATCTCTTCGAGTGGAGCTTTACTAAGTCGGGGATTCACATCTGTACGTCCCTTTGAGCGAAGCTTTAACAGTTTGCAGGTGCACATCTCTACATCTGTTCGAGTGAAGATTTACCAGGTCGGAGGTTCACAGCTGTACTTCTCTTCGAGTGGAGCTTTATCAGTTCGGAGGTCCACAGCTCTACGTCTCTTCGGCTGGAGCTTTACCAGGTCGGAGATACACAGTGTACGTCCCTTCGAGTGAAGCTTTATTAGGTCAGAGGTACACAAATCTACGTCTCTTCCTTTGGAGCTTTACCAGGTCGGAGGTACACAGCTCTACATCTCTTCAAGTGGAGCTTTACCAATTCTGAGATACACAGCTCTACGTTCCTTCGGGTGGAGCTTTACTAGGTCGGAGGCACACAGCTTGACGTTTCTTCGAGTGGAGCTTTACCAGGTCGGAGGTACACAGCTCTAAATCTCTTCGAATGAAGCTTTGCCAAGTCGGAGATACACAACTCTACGTCCCTTCGGGTGGAGCTTTTCCAGGTCGAAGGTACACAGATCTACATCTGTTTGAGTGGAGCTTTAGTAGGTCGGAGATACTGAGAAGAAATCCTGGGATTCCTACGTTAGGCTTTCTCGGCATGAGATTGACCCAGATTTCCTGTTCATGGACGATGACGCGAGACCTCATGGAGCTATTAACACTGATTATTATCTGAAAAGTGAAAACATTCTCAGTATGCCATTGTCAGCGCATTCCATAGAACTCAGCACAAAACAGCATCTGTTCGATGCATTCCAGTACCTCAACCTTTTGCCTGAACTCTGGAATAATCCAAACTGCACTTGTTCATTAGTGGGATTTGCTGCTACAGAGTCTTCTTGTTTCCATTGTGAACAGCTTGAAACATCAGTGTGACACTTGCATCTCTGTAAGAGGTCACCATACGCCCATACGCCTTACTAACTCCGATCTTTTCATGTTCAGGAGCAGGAATTGCTGCCTCAGAGTCTTCTCGTTTCCATTGTGAACAGCATGAAACACCCGTGTGATGCTTTTATCTCTGTAAGAGGTCACCATGCGCCTTACTAACTCCGATTTTTTCATGTTCAGGAGTGGAATTTGCTGCCACAGGGTCTTCTTGTTTCTCTTGTCAACAGCATGAGACCTCAGTGTGATACTTGTATCTTTGTAAGAGGTCACCATACGCTCATACACCTTACTAACTACGATCGTATCTTGTTCATTAGTGGATTTGCTGCCACATAGTCTTCTTGTTTTAGCATGAGACATCAGTGTGACACTCGTATCTCTGTAAGAGGTCACCATACGTCCATACGCCTTACTAACTCCAATCTTATTATGTTCAGGAGTGGGATTTGCTGCCACATAGTCTTCTTGTTTCCCTTGTCAACAGCATGAGACATCAGTGTGACACTTGTATCTCTGTAAGAGGTCACCATATGCCCATACGCCTTACTAACTCCGCTCTTATTTTGTTCATTAGTGGGATTTGCTGAGCCAATCTTCTTGTTTCCCGTGTGAACAGCATAAAACATCAGTGTGACACTTGTATCTCTGTAAGAGGTCACTATACGCCCATACGCCTTACTAACGCCGATCTTATTTTGGTTATTAGTGGGATTTGCTGCCACAGTCTTCTTGTGTCTCTTTTGAACAGCATGAAACATCAGTGTGACACGTGTATCGCTGTGAGAGGTCACCATACGCATATAGTCTTTCTAACTCAGATCTTATATTGGTCATTGGAGGGATTTGCTGCCACAATCTTCTTGTTTCCCTTGTAAACAGCATAAAACATCAGTGTGGCACTTGTACCTCTGTAAGGTAGGTCACCATACGCACATACGCCTTACTAACGCCGATCTTATTATTATTTTTTCGAAGTGCTGGAGAAGGGATTCTCTTATTTCTTCCTATCTCGCGGTGTGGAAATAGCATAAAACATCAGTGTGACACTTTGTATCTCTGTAAGAGATCATCCGGATACGCCCATACGCCTTACTAACTCCGATCTTATCTTGTTCATTAGTGGGATTTGTTGCCACAATCTTCTTGTGTCTCTTTTGAACAGCATAAAACATCAGTGTGACACTTGTATCTCTGTAAGAGATCACCATACGACCATACGCCTTACTAACTCCGATCGTATCTTGTTCATAAGTGGGATTTGTTGCCACAATCTCCTTGTGTCTCTTGTGAACAGCATAAAACATCAGTGTGTCACTTGTATCGCTGTGAGAGGTCACCATACGCCGATACGCATAACTAACTCCGATTTTATCCTGGTCACCAGTGGTATTTGCAGCCACAGTCTTCTTGTTTCCCTTGTGAACAACAGCGTGAGACATCGGTGTGACACTTGTATCGCTGTAAGAGGTCACCATATGCCTTATTAACTATGATCTCCTCTTATTCAGGAGGAGGATTTGCTGGCACAGAATCTTCTTGTCCCCTTGTCAACAGCATAAGATATCACTGTGACACTTGTATCGCTGTAAGAGATCACCATACGCTTTACTAACTCCGATCTTATCTTGTTCAGGAGGAGGATTTGCTGACACAGAGTCTTCGTGTTTCTGTTGTGAACAGCATGAGACGTCACTGTGACAGTTCTATCGCTGTAAGAGGTCACCAGATGCTTTACTAACTCTGATCGCCTCTTGTTCAGGAGGAGGATTTGCTGGCACAGAGTCTTCTTGTTCCCTTGCCAACAGCATGAGACATCACGGTGACACTTGTGTCTCTGTAAGAGGTCACCGTGTGCCTTACTAACTCCGATTTTATCTTGTTCATTAGTGGAATTTTTGCCACAGTCTTCTTGTTTCCCTCGTGAACAGCATGGTACATCGGTGTGACACTTGTATCTCTGTAAGAGGTCATAATAGAACGTTGTCCAAAATCAGAAAGACTTCTTGATAATCACTGCTGTTTCACCATTCAAGACTTTTCGTACGTTTTCTTGGTTCATCATTTTTGTCAGTCGTACTGCGCATTTAGTTCTTCACTAAGTTATCTATATACGCACATATGACATAAATAAGTGGACACCCGTCGTAATGCCAATTTTGCTATGTAATTGAGTGTATATTGCATTGCATGCTCGAACTTCTGCTAATATATTTTTCAGGAAAATCTCAGTGAGTAGGTTACACCAAACAATTATGTCTCGACCTAAGGTATCCAAGGAATTAAGCAACCTTCAGAGAAGGAGAATTGTGGGGAAATCCGATCTCGGTGCCAGCCAGCGTCAAATTGCTGGAAAAGTGCAAATTCCTCTTGCTACAGTTAATCGAGTGTTAGTGGAACTCAAGATGTCAGTCAAGGAAGCACCCGCATCACGAATCCGGGCAATCACAGAGATGTGTCCGAGCTGTTAAGAGTTCTGTGGGGACCAATCTTCGTAGCAAAGGCATCTGAGATTGCAAAACAGCTCCAAGTGAGTTACAGAACTGCTTAGCGGTATCTTCACCGACTTGGCTATCATGAAAGAGCGGATCCCCGTGAACCTCCTTTGCGAGAAGCAAATATTCGTCGCTGATTGACATGGGAGACAAACATGATTGAGCGACCCTTAGCATTTTGGCACACTGTCATATTCTCTGATGAGCCCAGATTTGCACAATTTTCAGACAACGGCCAGGCCTACGTGTGACGATCGCCCAGGCAAGAATTCAGCTTGAAGAAACTCAAACCAACTGTGAAACATGTCGGTTTTCCGTCATGATATCGGAAGCCATATGAATGACTGGCCTTTCAGTCCTCACAGGATGTGAAGGCAGCATCAATGCACATAAATACATAACCATCCTTGAGAGGGGCTGCTACTAATATTATCCAGTGGTTAGATGTCAAAGGCAACCTCTTTATTCGTGGAGGATGGCGCTCCGTGTCCTAGAGTGTAAAATGTCAAAGGATATCTCCCTATTCATGGAGGATATCGCTTCGTGTCATAGAGTGGTAAGGTGTCAAAGACTACCTCCTTTTTCATGGAGGATGGCGATCCGTGTCATAGAGTGGCAAGATGTCAAAGGCTGCTTCCATGTTCCGCTCCGTGTCATAGAGTGGTAAGATGTCAAAGACTACCTAATTATTCATGGAGGATATCGCTCCGTGTCATAGAGTGGTAAGGTGTCAAAGACTACCTCCTTTTTCATGGAGGATGGCGCTCCGTGTCATAGAGTGGTAAGATGTCAAAGACTACCTCCTTTTTCATGGAGGACGGCGCTCCGTGTTATAGAGTGGTAAGATGTCAAAGACTACCTCCTTTTTCATGGAGGACGGCGCTCCGTGTTATAGAATGGCAAGATGCCAAACGCTATCTCTTTTTCATTGAGGATGGCGCTCCGTGTCATAGAGTGGTAAGACGTCAAGGTTACCTCCTTATTCGTTCGTGGAGGATGGCGCTCCGTGTCATAGAGTGTAAGATGTTAAATGAAATATCCTTATTCATGGAGGATATCGCTCCGTGTCATAGAGTGGTAAGGTGTCAAAGACTACCTCTATTTTCATGGAGGATGGCGCTTCGTGTCATAGAGTGGTAAGATGTCAAAGGCTGCTTCCATGTTCCGCTCCGTGTCATAGAGTGGTAAGATGTCAAAGACTACCTCCTTTTTCATGGAGAACGGCGCTCCGTGTTATAGAATGGCAAGATGCCAAAGGCTATCTCTTTTTCATTGATGATGGCGCTCCGTGTCATAGAGTGCTAAGACGTCAAGGCTACCTCCTTATTCGTTCGTGGAGGATGGCGCTTCGTGTCATAGAGTGTAAGATGTCAAAGGATATCTCCTTATTCATGGAGGATATCGCTCCGTGTCATAGAGTGGTAAGGTGTCAAAGACTACCTCCTTTTTCATGGAGGATGGCGCTCCGTGTCATAGAGTGGTAAGATGTCAAAGACTACCTCCTTTTTCATGGAGGACGGCGCTCCGTGTTATAGAATGGCAAGATGCCAAAGGCTATCTCTTTTTCATTGAGGATGGCGCTCCGTGTCATAGAGTGGTAAGACGTCAAGGCTACCTCCTTATTCGTTCGTGGTGGATGGCGCTCCGTGTCATAGAGTGTAAGATGTCAAATGATATATCCTTATTCATGGAGGATATCGCTCCGTGTCATAGAGTGGTAAGGTGTCAAAGACTACCTCTATTTTCATGGAGGATAAATGCTCCGTTTCATAGAGTGGCTAGATGTCAAAGGCTGCTTCCGTGTTCCGATCCGTGTCAAAGAGTGGTAAGATGACAAAGGCTGCTTCCATGTTCCGCTCCGTATCATAGAGTAGTAAGATGTCAAAGACTACCTCCTTTTCATGGAGGATGGTGCTCCGTGTCATAGAGTGGTAAGACGTCAAAGGCTACCTCCTTATTCCTGGAGGATGGCGCTCCATGTCACAGGGCAATACGTACCTCAAAATGGCCCGAACAAAATGCCATCTAGAAACTGTGGTGGCCAAGCCAGAGCCCTGATAGGAACCCAACTGGAGTGGGCCATATTGGATGGAAAATTACAACGGATGCCACAGAAACCAACCAAAAAAGCACACCTACTGGCCTTGTTGCGTGAACTGTGTGCTCAAATTCCATAGAGCATCATTGCTGATCTCGTTACCACAATGCCTGACATTGTGAAAGCGCTACGTACTGCAAAGGGTATGGCTACCAGATATTAAATCCAGGCACAACTACAACTGCTCCCATTCCATGAGACCAGAAAATATATGACATTAGCAAATCAAACGTCTATTTACTTACATCTTTGTCATGTTTGTGAATTGAAAACAGCCGATTTCCTTGTGCCATCTCGATTTTGTAATTCAATACTTTTGTTGATTATGCTAAACTTCTGGACACCAGTGTGGTTCAAATATATGGTGTCCACACCCAGACGGACAGACAAAATGATACCATAAGCACATACTGCTCTTCAAAAGACCGGCTAAGAAGTGTTTCTTTTCCAGGTGGCTGTGTAGGAAATGTCTAACGAACCTACTAGGTTTCACAAGAGCATGTACTGCTTTGAAAAGGCATATGCATGTGCTGATTTCGAAGTACGTGCTAAAAAGTGTTTCTTTTGCAGGTTACTACGCAAGAAATGATTAACAAACCTACTAGGTTTGATAAGCATGTACTGCCTTCAAAATACATAGGCGTGTACAGCTTTTCAAAAGACGTGCTAAAAAAGTATTTATTTTGCAAGCAGCTGTGTAGGAAATTAATAATAAATCTACTGGTACTGCTTTTCAAACGGCGTGCTAAAAGGCATTTCTTTTACAGGTGGCTGTGTTGGAAATGTTTAACAAACTTACAAGGTTTCATTAGCCCAAATGCTTTCAAGAGACATAAGCATGCATGCTTTCAAGAGACATAAGCACGTACTGCTTTCAAAGGACCTGCTAAAAAGTGTTTCTTTTGCAGGTGACTGTGTGGAAAATCATTAACGAACCAACTAGATTTCATAAGCATGTACTGCTTTCAAAAAGACATATGCATGCACTGCTTTCATACGACATATGCATACACTGCTTTTCAAAAGACGTGCTAAAGAGTGTTTCTTTTGCAGGTGGGTGTGTAGGAAATAATTAACGACCTTGCTTGGTTTCATAAGCATGTACTGCTTTCAAGAGACATTAGCATGCATGCTTTTAAGAGACATAAGCACGTACTGCTTTCAAAAGACTTGCTAAAAAGTGTTTATTTTGCAGGTGGCTGTGTGGAAAATCATTAGCGAACCAACTAGGTTTCATAAGCATGTACTGCTTCCAAATGACATATGCATGCACTGCTTTCAAAAGACATATGCATATACTGCTTTCAAAAGACATATGCATGCACTACTTTCAAAAGATATATGCATGTACTGCTTTTCAAAAGACGTGCTAAAGAGTGTTTCTTTTGCAGGTGGCTGTGTGGGAAACGATTAACAAATGTACTAGTTTTCGTAAACATGTACTGCTTTCAAAAGACATATGCATGTACTGCTTTCCAAAGACAAGCTAAAAAGTGTTTCTTTCGCAGGTTACTGCGTAGCAAATGATTAACAAACCTACTAGGTTTTATAAGCATGCACTGCCTTCAAAATTCATAATCATGTACTGCTTTTCAAAAGACGAGCTAAAATGTATTTCTTTTGCAAGTAGCTGTGTAGAATATGATTAACAAACTTACAAGTCTTCATAACCATGTACTGCTTTCAAAAGACATAAGCATGTACTGCTTTTCAAATGACGTGCTGAAAAGTGTTTCTTTTGCAGGTGACTGTGTAGGAAATGATAAACGAACCCATTAGGTTTCATAAGCATGTACTGCTTTTAAAAGACATAAGCATGTACTGCTTTTCAAAAGACGTACTGAAAAGTTTTTCTTTTGCAGGTGACTGTGTAGGAAATGATTAACGAACTCATTAAGTTCCATAAGCATGTACTCCTTTAAGAGACATAAGCACGTACTGCTTTTCAAAAGACGTGCTGAAAAGTCTTTCTGCAATGGGCTGTGTCGGAAATGATTAACGAACCCATTAGGTTTTCATAAGCATGTACTGCTTTCAAGATACATACGCTTGTACTGGCTTTCAAACGACGTGCCAAAAAATGTCTCTTTTGCAGGTGACTGTGTGGAAATGATTAACAAACCTACTAAGTTTGATAAGCATATACCGCCTTCAATATACATAACCGTGTACTGCTTTTCATAAAACGTGCTAAAATGTGTTTCTCTGCAATTGGCTGTGTAGGAAATGATTAACAAACCTACTAGGTTTCATAAGCATATACTGCTTTCAAGAGACATAAGCATGCACTGCTTTTCAAAAGACTTGCTAAAAAGTGTTTCTTTTGCAAGTGGCTGTGTAGGAAATGATAAACAAACCCATTAGGTTTCATAAGCATGTACTGCTTTCAAGAGATATAAGCATGCACTGCTTTTCAAAAGACTTGCTGAAAAGTGTTTCTTTTGCAAGTGGCTGTGTAGAAATGATAAACAAACATATTAGGTTTCATAAGCATGTACTGCTTTCAAGAGACATAAGCATGTACTGCTTTCAAGAGACATAAGCATGTACTGGCTGTCAAACGACGTACCAAAGAGTATTTCTTTTGCAGGTGGCTGGGTAGGAAAGTAATTAACAAACCTACTAGGTTCCATAAGCATGTACTGCTGTTGAAAAAACGTACTAAAATGTGTTTCTCCGCAATTGACTGTGTAGGAAATGATTAACAAACTTACTAGGTTTCATAAGCATGTACTGCGTTTAAGAGACATAAGCATGTACTACTTTCAAGAGACATTAGCATGTACTGCTTTCAAGAGACATTAGCATGTACTGCTTTCAAGAGACATAAGCATGTACTGCTTTTCAAAAGACGTGCTGAAAAGTGTTTCTTTTGCAGGTGACTGTGTAGGAAATGATTATCGAACTTCCTTGGTTTCAGCGTTGGAGCGGTTAATTATGGATCTTTGTTCAACGCCACTCTTGCAAGCTATTTGGGAAAGGCAAATTGGTTAGTAGAAAAATAAAAAAAATGCATTTCAAAGGTGAAGTAATTTAATAAACACCTCAGATTCTTTCACACTGAAGCGTGTAATTTAACGGTTTTCGCATCCATTAGCTTTTCTCAGCATGATAATTAAGAGACACATCCGTAACTACCTCTTAGCCTCGCTGAAATGTGCCTACTACATGGAAGAATGGGTTTTGATCTAAAGAAATGTATTGGAAGCAAAGCGCGAGTATTGTAAACACCCTCGAAAAATCCTCTCTGGTGCGACTCGGAATAATAATTTGTGTTACACAGATTTACACGTTTGAAGTTTCTCTCCTTGTAAATTCTTTTTCTGCTATAATTATTATCAACTCCTACCTAATGCTTTAATGAACTCTCAAATGAAAGTCTTAAATAAGAATGCATGCAAAGAGTATCTCGTAAAATTGCTCACTTTAGAGTTATCCCTCCTTTCAAATATCGTCTTCAGTTTCCTCAGAATGCCAAACTTCTTTCATATTTATTAAGATATCGGAGAGTGAAGCAAAGTCTCGTTCCTAGCATTTGCAAATCTAATTAGGCGTTCCTCCTCTTAGTTTACCGAAGGTACAGACTCAAAGAAAAAAAAACGGAGGAGGAAAGTTTGCTTTAGAAAACAAGGATATATTTAAGTACCTGTTGGACATGCATACGATAACATGTCGTTAGCCTGTATTCTCAACAGCGTCGACGATATACATGGCAAAATTATCATATGATTACCTAAAGCTGCTGGAAGAGCGCATGCGCAAGGTTTGTCCAAGCTGAATTCCTTGTTGACACGAAAAGGGGATTGTTAACTTTGGGAAGATTAAAAAGACAAAATGTTTAACAAGTAGATTTTGTTTCCCCCCTCTTACGCATAGATAGTTTATTTGAAGATCATGATAAACGGTGTTACCATTGAGGAATCTGGCAAGCTTAGAAGTAGTAGACGCAAGGAATGTGTGTTTAACAAAAGTAGTTGAAGTATCTTTTGTTACGGCTTGTTCAGCTGAAACGATACAAATTCAAAAAGATACGAAAAATTCGTTTCACCTTACTGTGTGTGAACAAGGACTCTTTGTCCTTTATAAACGTTGTAGAGGCACATTTCGACAAGTAGGGCCGCGGATGGCCTAGTGGTCAGCTTTCGTGACTACAACGGAGAAATCGCAGGTTCGATCCCAGGCAGGTACGAACGCTCTAACCACTAAATATCCGTCGGGCGTCGGATGGGCCCGTTAAACCATCGCACCCCGGGTACTGGCCCCCGGCAATAAAGGGCGACTTCCTCCCACTATCTACCTCGCTTTCGTATTGGGCACTCTAGCCCAAATTTCCTAGCTTCCTCTTTATAAAGGTTGTTAAGGACCTGGGGCCAGACACTCCCATCCTAAAATCCCCTACATATGATCTAATCTCGACTAATACATAATGTTTGCTCAAGAAAGAGGAAGAAAATTGAATGACGGTGGATCAAAAGGGATTGTGATTGGAGGTTTAATAACCACCTTGAGCAATTCAGTTGCTATAAGCAGTCGCCCGTCCCTAATTTAGGGCCACTGGTTCAAGGGAAGGGAGAGATCCAAGGCCAAAAGAAAAACACAACATCCATGCCTCACTGGAATTCGAACCCGGAATCACCTCGGACGAATGATCAGAAGCCATCGCTTAGACCACTGCACCACCAGGACGGCTGATCAAAAAGTAACTCACACAATTTTTTTGGCACCAGTTTAACAGATAGGTAAAACAAAACATATGCACAGTGGAACTACAATTCTTAGCTAGGTTTTTCTTTTTTTTTTTTTTGTGATTGGAGGTTTAACGACCACCGTGAGCAACTCAATGGGCTATAAGCAGTCGCCCGTCCCTAATTTAGGGTCACTGGTTCCAGGGAAGGGAGGGAATGCAAGCGCCGTACGGCAAACACAACATCCAGGCGTGACCGAGATTCGAACCCAGACCCCTTTCGAACGACTGATCATAAGCCATCGCTGAGACCACTGCGCCACGAGGGAGGCGCAGGAATACTAGGAAGCTGGGAAGACACCTGAACAGACACGTCTGAGGACGATAGTAGTGTTGTTGTTGATTGTTGATTCGAAGTTTAACGACCACCGCGAGCAACTGAATATGCTATAAACAGTCGCGCGTCCCTAATTTAGGATCACTGGTTACAGGAAAGGAGCGGGCCAGCGCCGTAAGAAAAACACTACATCTATGCCTCACCTGGATTCGAACCCGGACCCCTTTCGGACGACTGATCATAAGCCATCGATTAGACCACTGCGCCATCGGGGCGACGTAAGAGTACTAGGAAGCTGGGAAGGCACCTGATCAGGCACGTCTGAGGACGAGTGTTTTTTTTTTTTTTTTGATTGGAGGTTTAACGACCACCGTGAGCAACTCAATGGGCTATAAGCAGTCGCCCGTCCCTAATTTAGGGTCACTGGTTCCAGGGAAGGGAGAGAGCCAGTGCCGTAAGACAAACACAACATCCATGCCTGACCGGGATTCGAACCCAGACCCCTTACGGACGAATGATCATAGGCCAACGCCTTAGACCACTGCGCCACCGGGGCGGCTAGAGGACGAGTGTAGTTGTTGTTGTTGATTGTCGATTGGAAGTTTAACGACCACCTTGAGCAACTCATTGGGCTATAAGCAGTCGCCCGTCCCTAATGTAGGGCCACTGGTTCCAGGGAAGACACAGATTTCGGACGACTGATCATAAGCCATCGCTGGGACCACTGCACCATTGGGGTGGCGTAAGAGTATTAGGCAGCTGGGAAGGCACCTGATCAGGCACGTCTGAGGACGAGTGTAGTTGTTGTTGTTGATTGTTGATTGGAAGTTTAACGACCACCTTGAGCAACTCAATGGGCTATAAGCAGTCGCCCGTCCCTAATGTAGGGCCACTGGTTCCAGGGAAGGGAGATTTCGGACGACTGATCATAAGCCATCGCTGAGACCACTGTACCGTTGGGGCGGCGTAAGAGTATTAGGAAGCTGGGAAGGCACCTGATCAGGCACGTCTGAGGACGAGTGTAGTTGTTGTTGTTGATTGTTGATTGGAAGTTTAACGGCCACCGTGAGCAACTCATTGGGCTATAAGCAGTCGCCCGTCCCTAATTTAGGGCCACTGGTTCTACGGAAGGGAGATTTCGGACGACTGATCATAAGCCAACGCTGAGACCTCTGCGCCACCGGGGCGGCCCAAGAGCACTAGAAAGCTGGGAAGGCACCTAAGCAGACAAGTCTGAAGACGAGAGTAGATTTTTTTTTTATTGGAGGTTTAACGACCACCGTGAGCAACTCAATGAGCTATAAGCAGTCGCCCGTCCCTAATTTAGGGTCACTGGTTCCAGGTAAGGGAGAGAGCCAGTGCCGTAAGACAAACACAACATCCATGCCTCACCGGGATTCAAACCCGGACCCCTTTTGGACGAATGATCAGAGGCCATCGCTTAGACCACTGCGCCACCGGGGCGGCCGAGACTAGATCAACTTCCATGGACGTAAGATGTGCGACGTGACGTGCATCCGCCACGCCCAAAGATGGTAAGAGGAGAGCCGAAGCCGCCAACATGGTGGCTTCCAAACGTAAATAAACGAGCTAACGACGCGAAAACGGAGGAATACGAACAAATACAAGGACGAAAGCGCCAGAAAAGTAGCTCATAACGTACGAGGTATATCACACTGGAATGCATAAAATGTAGGAACAACCAACACAACGTCTGTCAATAACGAGCAATGGGTTGGATATGTTTCCAGGAGAACTGAACTGGATTCCAAGGTACAGGAGAAGACCCAGAAGAGGACCACATGGGAGATGGGTGGATAAAATTGGAAAACATGCAGGCGTGACATGGATGAGACTGGCGCAAGGTAGACCGTTGTGGAAGAAACTTGGGGAAACCTTCATCCAGCAATGGATTGATAATGGGTAATGATGATATGTTTTTCGTATGTCAAGGACCATAGTGTCTCCACACAGTACGAACAGAACGGACCTAGAAAGGACATTGCTATTATTTTAGTTCTTTTAAGAACAATTGCTGTTTGAATCAGCTCAGCAAAGACGAAACCCATTTCCGAAATCCTGCGGAAGTACTTGTTCATTGAATGAACAGTCGATAGTTTCTTCCATGAATAAAGAGTCGATGAATTGTTAGGACATGTGTTTCCCAATAACGGTAAACCCACATCTAGACTAACGACCTCTTGCTCACAGAGCGGAATCAGAGCATTCCCCTTTCTCTACCATTGCCACTGATTGTAATTTGAGAAGGGTTTTAGCTTCCTGTTGGGTGATTACCCAATCATTAAGAATTTGTTCCATTTTAGGAATGCTTGCTACGAATGACTGATGAGTTTCCGATGAACAATTTTTTTTTCCGTGTGTTATTCCACAAATGACTTTTGTCCTCATCATTGAAGAAAACTGTTCATTGCCATCGGGAAAAGTTCTCGAAGCGTCATGATAGCGGTCAGAATGTTTTCCAATAAGTCTCTAAGTGTTTATAAACGGCTGTCTGCTTGATTACACTCCAATCACTTGATTTCGTAAAATAACTTTTCGAAAAATCGCGTTCCTACTTGATATTATGCTCATCATATCGGTAAAATTATTCGCCATCTTTGACGGAGCAAACTCTTCAGTAATATTTGAATGTTTAAGTGTTTATTTATTTATTTGCCATGTTACACTCAGTTGTCTCCATAGCAACATAGCAGAGAACCAGGGAAGAAAAAGGGCTTTACACAGGAAAGGGCTAGTCCGTCCCTTTGAGGAACTGAATGCCGACCGTGGTCTCTAAGGGTGGGTGGAAAACGGTTTGGCTACTTGTTTCTACGTCATCGCGCTGGTCTGAGCATGATTTGTGAACTTCCCCAAAATCCAAATTTTCCTCTGCTTTGGTTTTGCACGGCCGCGCCTTTTCTTGGTGTATATACACTGAAGAGCAATTGAATTAGAGACAGCTGGATTTATGCAAATGTGGCGCTGTGGGCGGCTCTGTAAAGGGAATCGACATGACGTATGCAGCTATCCGACAATATAAGGAGTGATGCGACGGGAATCAGTAAGAGTCGAACTTAGTACGGGTAAGGCAAAGGATCTAAGCGCATTTGATCGTGGGCAAATTGTCGGGGCCCGACGAATGGGTCACTCCATCTCGGAAGTCGTGCAGGCACTGGGAGTTTCACGAGCCACTGTGTCACGGGTGCACCGTGAGTACATCGAATCCGGTAAAACTATCCCCGCAAGGGCAAACTGCCGTGGACAACAGCGTGTGGATGAGCGGGGTCATCGTCGGCTAGCTCGCATTGTAACAGCGGATAGACGGGCCACAGTGCAAGAAATCACTCGCCAATTTAACGCTGGTGCACAAAAACGTGTAAGCACCCACACCATCCAGAGCAATCTCCTCGCTATGGGGTACAGAAAACATCGTCCCACGAGAGTACCGCTGCTGACCGCACATCACAGGGTGCAAAGATTAGCATGGGCGCGGGAACAATGCCACTCGACCCTAGACATGTGGGAAAATGTTACCTGGACTGATGAGTCGAGATTCACGTTGGTGCATGCGGATGGCAGGATACTAGTACGGCGCAAACCACATGAAGCGATGGATCCTTCTTGCCAGAAGGGTACTCTTCAAGTCCGTGGGGATGGCATTCTCGTCTGGGGACTAATTACGTGGACTGAAATGGGACCTCTGGTACGTGTGACATCGTCCCTCACAGGTCAACGTTACCGAGATATCCTGGAAGATCATTTGCTCCCGTTTGTGCGTCTTCAGCATCCCACTGGGGACCTCATCCTGCAACAAGACAATGCACCGTGCCATCGCTTCAGAATTGTATCCGAATGGTTAAATGAACACTCCACCGACGTGATCTCGCTTCCTTGGCCAACTAGGTCACCTGACCTCAATCCCATCGAGCACATCTGGGATGTCATAGAGAGGGATGTTCGAAGCTCTGACCCCCTCCATCAAATCTTCGTGAACTGTGGGAGCTTGTTCAGGGGTCGTGGATCCGTATGGCTTCCCAACACTTCCGGTGTCTTGTCGAGTCCATGCCGAGACGAATCGCTACCGTCATCAGGACGAAAGGTGGTGCTACACGCTACTGGACAAGTATCTCTAATTCATTTGCTCTTCAGTGTATAGCATTTGCTTCACATTGTGTTTTACTTAACTTGTACACTCAAGTGTTGATTTTTATTTCCCTATTATTTTAACGAAATGTCATCATGTGCTGAAATACACATACAAACACGAAAGGACAGGACATTGTTTCACACGTCTTTTCGTATTTATAAGAAGGTTCTGTATCGGGTGCCGATAAAGATCCTTCTTTAGAAACTATTTCAAAAAACTGCCCTGAAACTAATTCTGCTCAAGATATTTGGGTAAGACTAATATCTGCTGGAGGTTTGACAGTACCATCATGTTCTTGGGATAGTATTATTAAACAGTTTGAAAAGATGTTCTGCGCAGTTCACGACAGGACAGTTATAAAAGGGAAAGGTGTTATTAGGGAACTCATAAATGATCTAGAAAAAGGTTTTCTATCTGCCAACAAAGGTGCTATTTGTTGGTTTTGAAGAATAGGAACATTTATTCGAATTCGTTTTCTGAACAGAAATTATCTTTTTCGAAAACAAAGAAAAAGGAAGACAAAAATGGATTGACTCAAACGCAGTGAGAAAAAAGCATATATACATTTTTAATTTGGGCAGTGAAGAAAACAGTTTTACATTTTGTACAATGAAAAAAACAGTTTTGCATTTTGTACAATGAAAAAAACATTTTCCAGTTTGTGCAGTAACGAACATACCTTCAATTCATGAAGTAAATTTTGTTCACCACTTTTTAAACTCAGTGACCTTCAGAAATCATGATGTGTGCAAAATGTAAGTAAAAAGTTTTATTTTTTACACTAACAGAGTGTTTAAACTACTTTTGCGGTGTTTTAAGAACTCAGTAACTTTCCGCGTCTTAAAAGTTTTAAACGACTAATGTTTGTGAGAGAGAGAAAAAGGTTGTAAACTACTAAACTTTTCAAGAGCACAAGAGAACATCTAAAAAAAAAAAAAAAGGAACGATACACTGAGTTTTTGACATCAGAAAAATATAGTTAGCATACACTGAAGAGCAATTGAATTAGATACAGCTGGCGTTATGCAAATGTGGCTCTGTGGGCGGCCCTGTAAACGGAAACGACGACATGACGTATGCAGCGATCCGACAATATAAGAATGATGCGACGGGAATTAGTAAGAGTCAAACGCAGTATGAATAAGTCAAAGGATCTAAGCGCATTTTATCGTGGGCAAATTGTAGGGGCCCGACGAATGGGTCACTCCGTCTCGGAAGTCGTGCAGGCACTGGGATTTTCACGAGCCACTGTGTCACGGGTGCACCCTGAGTACATCGAATCCGGTAAAACCATCCCTGCATGGACCAACAGCCGTGGACAACAGCGTGTGGATGAGCGGGGTCATCGTCGGCTAGCTCGCATTGTAACAGTGGATGGACGGGCCACAGTGCAACAAATCACTCGGCAATTTAACGCTGGTGCACAAAAACGTGTACGCAGCCACACCATCCAGAACCATCTCCTCGCTATGGGGTACAGAAGCCATCGTTCCACGAGAGTACCGCTGCTGGCCGCACATCACAGGGTGCAAAGATTAGCATGGGCGCGGAAACATCGCCACTGGACGCTAGACATGTGGAAAAATTTTGCCTGGACTGATGAGTCGAGATTCACGTTGGTACATGCAGATGGCAGGATACGAGTACGGCGCAAATCACATGATAGATCCTTCTTGACAGCAGGGTACTCTTCAAGCTGGTGGGGGTGGCATTCTCGTCTGGGGACTATTTACGTGGACTGAAATGGGACCCCTGGTACGTTTGACATCGTCCCTCACAGGTCAACGTCACCGGGATATCCTAGACGACCATTTGCTACCGTTTGTGCGTCTTCTACATTCCACTGGGGACCTCATCCTGCAACAAGACAATGCAGCTCCCGAATTGTATCCGAATGGTTGAATGAACACTCCACCGACGTGACCTCGCTTCCTTGTCCAGCTAGGTCCCCTGACCTCAATCTAATCGATCACATATGGGATGCCGTCGAGAGAGATGTTCGAGGCTCTGACGCCCTCCATCAAATCTTCGTGAGCTGTGGGAGCTTGTTTAGGGGTCGTGGATCCGTATGGCTTCCCAAAGCTTTCAGTGTCTTGACGAGGCCATGCCGGGACGAATCGCCGCCGTTATGAGGACGAAAGGTGGTGCTACACCTTATTAGACAGGTATCTCTAATTCCATTGCTCTTCAGTATAGCAAGCAAAATAAAAGAAAAATCATTCCTGACACAAATTGTTCATTTAAAATTATCACATATATAAATTTACATCAATGTTTTCTGATTTTAGGACCCAAAATCCTTAACTTTTAATTTCGAAAAAGACCATTTCTAATATTTGAGTGCGCATTGCAATAGATGGCATACTGTAATATGCTAAATACAGTAAAAACATTGACTGAAATTGCCATTCCTATGGAGCTCTTTTAGAGCACAGCTCTCCGTGGCTCTTGGCTTCCGAAGGACCAACCCGGACCAGCGCAGCTACGTCATCAAGCTCGGCTGCGTGTCTCAGGTAGTCAAGCGCTAAAGACTGGTTCTTTCCTCTCAAGCCCTGGTGGAGAAAGTCTAATAATTGCCTGACTAGCCACTGATCCCAAAGATAAAAAAAATGTCAAGTCAAGTAATTACATAGTTTTCATCTTATCTACACACATTTGCCATACGATATAACGATATAGTTTGCCATACGATATAATGATATAATTTGCCTTACGATATAACGATACAATTTAATCAAATTTAACTATCAGCATAATATTCTTTTAGTGATTTTTTAAACGATACAAACTGGCAAGTGATTTCTTATGAAACGTCAATTCGTTCCAGAGCCGGTGGCAATGCGCATTAATATTAAAATAAAGTGCATTTGTGTGAACCTTTGGAATGAAAACAATATCATACCCACAAGCTTCATAACCATGTGCAGGATCCGGGAGGCATCCAAGGAGGTGGGATAGCTACTCCGGACCCCTATGAGGCCACGTGTCTTGTAATATGATTCTGACACCATCGATGTCCGACACGAGAGATTCCTAACCTTCTAACTGTTCTCCAATTTTCCTAATTGGTGAATTTCAATTTTCATAATTGTTGAAACCACGCATTACAGAATTTGTTCTAAGACACATTCTCTGAATTCCAACACCATCGGTGTCCGACCCGAGAGATTCCTACGCCATCGGTGTCCGACATGAGAGATTCCTACACCATCGGTGTCCTACACGACAGATCCCTAACCCTCTAACTGCTTTCCAATTTTCCTAATTGGTGAAATCACGCATTATAGAATTTCTTCTAAAATACATTATCTGAGTTCCAACACCATCGGTGTCCGACACGAGAGATTTATAACCGTCTACCTGTTGCCTAATTTCCTAATTGGTGAATTTCAGTTTATGCATGATTGCTGAAATCACGCACTACATAGAATTTGTTCTAAAATACATTCTCTAAATTCCAGCAACATCGGTGACCGACAGGACAGAATCCTAATCCTCTAACTGCTCTCCAATTTTCCTAATTGGTGAAATTACGCATTATAGAATTTGTTCTAAAATACATTCTCTGAGTTCCAACACCATCGGTGTCCGACACGAGAGATTTCCGACCCACTAACTGTTCTCCAGTTTCCCTAATTGGCGAACTTCAGCTTTCATGATTGCTGAAATCACGCACAATATAGAATTTGTTCTAAAATATATTCTCTATATTCCAACAACATCGGTGTCCGACAGGATAGATTCCTAACCCTCTAACTGCTCTCCAATTTTCCTAATTGGTGAAATCACGCATTATAGAATTTGTTCTAAAATACATTCTCTGAGTTCCAACACCATCATTGTCCGACACGAGAGATTTATAACCGTCTAACTGTTGCCCAATTTCCTAATTGGTGAATTTCAGTTTATGCATGATTGCTGAAATCACGCACTACATAGAATTTGTTCTAAAATACATTCTCTAAATTCCAGCAACATCGGTGACCGACAGGACAGAATCCTAACCCTCTAACTGCTCTCCAATTTTCCTAATTGGTGAAATTACGCATTATAGAATTTGTTCTAAAATACATTCTCTGAGTTCCACCACCATCGGTGTCCGACACGAGAGATTTCCAACCCACTAACTGTTCTCCAATTTCCCTAATTGGTGAATTTCAGTTTTCATGATTGCTGAAATGACGCATAATATGGAATTTGTTCTAAAATACATTCTCTAAATTCCAACAACATCGGTGACCCACAGAACAGATTCCTAACCCTCTAACTGCTATCCAATTTTCCTAATTGGTGAAATCACGCATTATAGAATTTGTTCTAAAATACATTCTCTGAGTTCCAACACCGCCGGGCCGCCCCAGTGGCGCAGTGGTCTAAGCGATGGCCTCTGATCATTCGTCCGAACGGGGTCTGGGTTCGAATACCGGTGAGGCATGGATGTTGTGTTTGTCTTACGGCAGTGTCTCTCTCCCTTCCCTGGAACCAGTTACCCTAAATTAGGGACGGGCGACTGCTTATAGCCCATTGAGTTGTTCACGATAGTCGTTAAACCTCCAATCAAAAAAAAAAAAATCAACACCATCGGTGTCCGACAAGAGAGATTTATAACCGTCTACCTGTTCTCCAGTTTCACTAATTGGTGAATTTCAGTTTTCATGATTACTGAAATCACGCACAATATAGAATTTGTTCTAAAATACATTCTCTATATTCCAACAACATCGGTGACTAACAGGATAGATTCCTAACCCTCTAACTGTTCTCCAATTTTCCTAATTGGTGTAATCACGCATTATAGAATTTGTTCTTAAATACAGTCTCTGAGTTCCAACACCATCGGTGTCCGACACGACAGATCCCTAAACCTCTAACTGCTTTCCAATTTTCCTAATTGATGAAATCACGCATTATAGAATTTGCTCTAAAATACATTATCTCAGTTCCAACACCATCGGTGTCTGACACGAAAGATTTATAACCGTCTACCTGTTGCCCAATTTCCTAATTGGTGAATTTCAGGTTATGCATGATTGCTGAAATCACGCACTACATAGAATTTGTTCTAAAATACATTCTCTAAATTCCAGCAACATCGGTGACCGACAGGACAGAATCCTAATCCTCTAACTGCTCTCCAATTTTCCTAATTGGTGAAATTACGCATTATAGAATTTGTTCTAAAATACATTCTCTGAGTTCCAACACCATCGGTGTCCGACACGAGAGATTTCCAACCCACTAACTGTTCTCCAGTTTCCCTAATTGGTGAATTTCAGTTTTCATGATTGCTGAAATCACGCACAATATAGAATTTGTTCTAAAATACATTCTCTATATTCCAACAACGTCGGTGACCGACAGGATAGATTCCTAACTCTCTAACTTCTCTCCAATTTTCCCAATTGGTGAAATCACGCATTATAGAATTTCCTCTAAAATACATTCTCTGAGTTCCAACACCATCGGTGTCCGACACGAGAGATTTATAACCGTCTACCTGTTGCCCAATTTCCTAATTGGTGAATTTCAGTTTATGCATGATTGCTGAAATCACGCACTACATAGAATTTGTTCTAAAATACATTCTCTAAATTCCAGCAAAATCGGTGGCCGACAGGACAGAATCCTAACCCTCTAACTGCTCTCCAATTTTCCTAATTGGTGAAATTACGCATTATAGAATTTGTTCTAAAATACATTCTCTGAGTTCCAACACCATCGGTGTCCGACACGAGAGATTTCCAACCCACTAACTGTTCTCCAATTTCCCTAATTGGTGAATTTCAGTTTTCATGATTGCTGAAATGACGCATAGTATGGAATTTGTTCTAAAATACATTCTCTAAATTCCAACAACATCGGTGACCCACAGAACAGATTCCTAACCCTCTAACTGCTATCCAATTTTCCTAATTGGTGAAATCACGCATTATAGAATTCGTTCTGAAATATATTCTCTGAAGCTATATTATCACATTAGATTAAATAGTTACACTTGTGGTTAACTCCTTCTCTGAAATATGTACTTTTATTAAAAGTAAAAACAACAATGAAAATACCATTTGTAGCTGGATAATTCATGACTACACTGTATTAAACTCTTTCGCAGATCAAAATATTCATTTTAACAGTCACGTCGATTAAGTACATGTATGCATGAACATTTTTATTTGCAGATCAAGACAGCCCCCCCTCATTCCGAATTTATGGGGGCGCCCTGTGAAGGATAACAAAAATTTATTAAATTTAAATGTTTGTTGTCATAACCACTCTCATGCTTTACCAACGTCAGTCGATAACTGTATAATCTATCAAAAAGAAATCAAATATACACTCACGGACACTAAAAATTGCGCACCAAGAAAGAAGCATCGGATCGAACTGACATTTTATGGACAAAATGATACAGATAAATGATACACATGTCCAACACAGTCAGACGGTTTGGTCAGAAAGATCCACGTGGTGGGCTATACGGCGCGACGACCACCCTGTGGTTTTCAGCCCGATAATCCGGCCTCTCTCAAAGTACGCACGTTGCATAAATCGACGTCTCTGACGTCTACAGGGCATTCTTGTCACTCTGTACTCTTGCGCAGGCCGGAGCTTTTCGCTTTCATGGGTATCGACTACACGCCGGTTTAAAAGGCTGCTGGTTTGTGCTTGCAGCACCACCACATGATGTGCGGTGATGTGCACTCGCACCAAACGTGGATGATTTGCATACCGGCACGCACCCAATCTATTTGCAAAGTTTCGCGGTTATAGCATGTTTTATTCTAGGTGTGCAAATTTAATTGTCCGTGAGATTGTAAAGTTGAATGTTTGTTTGTTTGTTTGTTCGCTATCCAAATCTACAGTTTTCAATTAGAACCCCCAAATTTGATGTACACTATCTACCAACAAGTAATTGGACACCACAGCAATCAACGATATCTGCGGTCCTGATACACGTCCCGGCCTCCGCCGTTAAATATCGTGTGGGAAACAACAACGCAACCAGTCGCATGCAAGATGCCACGCAGTTCAGAGCTCTCTGATTTCGAGAAAGGTGCAATCGTCGGGTATCACAGAAATGGCCGATTTATACGTGACATATTCAGTGAGTTGAAGTACCCGAAATCGACAGTGGCCTACGTGATTGGCAAGTGGAAGATGAGAGGGGACTGTCGGAATGGGCCCCAAACCTGCAGACCCACAAAACTGGGAGTTAGAGACTGACGGGTGCTGGCCAGAGAAATTCGAAAGAACCGCACCAAATCGATGGGCCACATCCGCGAGGAGTTTCAACAGGCATCCGGGAGTGTTCTGTCGATGAATACCATCGGTAAGGAAGCCCATCTGCTCGGTTATCATGGACGTGCTACCGCCCGCAAGCCTTTGATCACCAAATCCAATAGCGTTGCTCAGCTAACGTGGTGCAAAGAACGTCGACAGTGGACCGTTGAACAGTGGAAACAGGTTCTCTGGAGCGACGAATAAAAGTTCACCCTCTACCGTTCGGATGGAAGGGTCTGGGTTTGGCGTCTGCCTGGAGAACGTCTCCTGCCGGAATGTATTGTGCCAACTGTGAAATTCGGCGGCAGGGGAATTATGCAATGGGGGTGTTTCTCCTGGTATGGCACGGAACCCTTGGTTGCAATTCCTGGTAGGCTCAACACCGAGACCTACTAAACCATTTTGGATGACCATGCGTTTCCTACGTTGTGGCAGTTTTACGGGGTGGACCCATGTTACTTTCAGGATGACAATGCCACCTGTCATGTTGCGAGGTTCACCATGGCTTGGTATGGTGACAATGGGGTTAATCGAACGGACAGGCCTGCGCAGAGCTCGTACCTTAACATTATCGAGCACCTCTGGAACAAGTTGGAGCGTCGACTTAAGGGGTGCCCCCAGCGTCCGAAATCGGTGAAGGAATTGACCTGTCTTCTCAAAGCCTAGTGGAAGAAAATACCGCTAGCCGTCGTACAGTGCCTGGTTGAGAGTATGCCCCGGAGGGTCGCAGCTGTAATCGCCGCTCGTGGAGGCTCCACCAACTATTGAAGGTGAATAAACTTCGTTTTCCTTTGCTATCACAGGTGTCCAATTACATGTTGGTTGATAGTGTACTATCTCATGGTACTCTAAAGTAGACCTTAGACCGTTTTTGGAAGGGGTCGGAGCCCGGGACCGGGGCACTGTTCCCCTATACAAAATTTTCGTAAAAATTTCCATTTTTTATTTTTTTATTTTGAATTGAAATTTTATACTTTTTGTTGTTCCTTTCTGTTTGTTTGGTAAAAGTAAATTACCTAAATCAATTTATTTTTTATTTTTCACATTTGCAGCTATTCCGACCCAATAAGATTACGATTTCACTCCACGTCGGTCTTCAAAACCGATTCGTCAAATGGCCCTGTCTGCATTTTCTAGAAAGTGCGAAAGGCGAGGCATCAGTGATTGAGCGGCAACTGATCTTGCGTCGGCGTTGCTTCATGATGTAAGGGAATAGGTTCAGTCGAAAGAATGTAATGCACCTGTTATTAACCGGCATAAAGTACAACGAGAAAGGAACAAGTTAGTAAAATCATTCAATGCGTTGATTATGATACGCTTTCCAACATATCAGAAATCATTACTCAAGTTATGAGGATAATGGCTGTGGAATAAATCTCGCTCCTGTGTGATCCCATTTCGATGATATTAAACACAAACGGTTCAGAGTAACTCCCGAACAACATGAAAAAGTTTTGTCGCAATCTAATCATTTTTACGTAAGTTATGACGCATAAGGGCATCATTACTCAAGTTATTACTCAAGTTATGAGGATAATGGCTGTGGAATAAATCTCGCTCCTGTGTGATCCCATTTCGATGATATTAAACAGAAACGGTTCAGAGTAACTCCAGAACAACATGAAAAAGTTTTGTCGCAATCTAATCATTTTTACGTAAGTTATGACGCATAAGGGCATCATTACTCAAGTTATTACTCAAGTTATGAGGATAATGGCTGTGGAATAAATCTCGCTCCTGTGTGATCCCATTTCGATGATATTAAACATTATTGGTTCAGTATACCTCCGGAATAACATGATAAGATGTTATTTCGATGAAAGTTCATTATGACGCATAAGGGCGATGGAATGGATCAAGCTCCTATGTCCTAACCTTTGACCCCATTTCGCCCATTTTCAATAGGGTTCGTTCCCCGCTGATCTCCTACCCTATACTAAACTTTCATTGTAATCGAACCATTTTCACGCACGTAATGACGCATAAGGGGAATGGAATGGATCCCGCTCCTATGTCCTGACCTTTGACCCCATTTTGTCCGTTTTCGATAGGGTTCCTCCACAGGTGGTTCCGTACCATATACTAAATCATCGAAATCGAACCATTTTTACGCGAGTTATCGTGCTGACGGACAGACAGACGGACGGACAAAGCTGGGGCATATACGCTTCTTTAACCTACGGTTAAAAGTACCAGGCTCAGATTAAAAATACCTCGGTTAAAAATACCAGGCTCAAATTATTCAAACTTATGCACCCACCACAAGTCATCCTGAAGAAGAAATTGAAGAATTTTATGAGGAAATTTGTCATCTAAATAATAAAGGTAAGCAGCACTTGAAAATAATTATGGGAGATTTCAATGCAAAAATAGGGCAACGGCAACAGAATGAAACTTCGGTAGGTAAATTCGGTCACGGCAACAGAAACCAGCGTGGAAATACTCTCGTTGAGTTTGCAGAGGCAGAAGGGTTTTTCATCTTGAACTCCTTCTTCAAGAAAAAGCCACACAGGAAATGGACATGGAGACATCCAAATGGGACAACAAGTGAAATTGATTTTATTATGTGTAACAAAAAATTCGTCATAGAAGACTACAGTGTGCTAAACAAGTTCAACACAGGTAGTGACCATAGATTGGTGAGATGTAAGATGCACCTCAACACTAAACTTGAACGTGGCAAGCTCATAAGACAAACAAAATCTATTGACATAACCAACCTTAAAAAACACCATAATACCTTCAAGTTGGAACTGAAGAACAGGTTCTCTGCTTTAGAAGGCCTAACATCGGAAGAAGTGGACATCTCTGAAGTTAACAGAAAAGTAACCAAAGCTCTTATGGAAACAGCAACAAAATTAGCTGGGTCTAAGAACAAGTTGCATGTAAATAAATTATCAGGAAAAACGAAAATGTTGATGCAAAAAAGAAGAAGAGATGAGGACAACTAAAGAAGATGTGACTTCCAAAGTGGAATATATAGAGCTATGCAAGACAGTACGAAAAAGTATCACTGAAGACGTAAGAAAATTCAACTGTGAACTAGTGAGGAAAGCAATTGAAAACAACCAAAGCCTAAAGATAGCAAAGGGACATCTCAGTAAGGGAAGAAAACAGATTATGGCACTGAGAAAAGAAGATGGTTCTGTAACAAGAAATAGAGGCGAAATTTTGACAAGAGTGAAAGATTTCTACTCCAAATTATATGAAAGGGATGATACATGCACTCCAGACATCATGAAAGATACCAGTACCAGAGTTCCTCCAGTCCTTCCAGCAGAAGTTGCACATGCAATCAAGAACATGAAGCGGGGAAAAGCTCCAGGAGAAGATGGAATTACTGTAGACATCATACAAGAAGCAAGTGGAGAAATCGAAACAGTACTCGCCCAAATTTTCACTCGATGCCTTAATGAAGGAAAGATTCCTGAGGATTGGAACACCGCTACAATGATCCTGCTACATAAGAAAGGTGACATTGAGGATCTCGGAAACTACAGACCTATCAGCCTCCTATCAGTAGTTTATAAAATCTTCACTAAAGTTCTTTCACACCGCTTGAAGGTAACACTGGACATGGCTCAACCGAGAGAACAAGCTGGATTCAGGAGTGGCTACAGCACAATAGATCATATCCACGTACTGAGAGAACTAATTGAAAGAGCGAGGGAATATGAACTTCCATTGTGCATGGCTTTTATCGATTATGAAAAAGCCTTTGATTCGGTGAAACCATCAGCAGTTACAATGGCTCTGAAAACCTGCGGTATTGAAGATGCATACATTAATATCATTAATAACATCTATGAAAATGCAAGTGCAAAGATTAGGCTGTTTGAAAATAAAACACATGTAAAAATTGGAAAGGGAGTGAGACAAGGTGACACCATATCTCCGAAGCTCTTTAATGCCACATTGGAGGGTGTTTTTCAGTCGCTGAGCTGGGAAAACAAGGGGATAAAGATTAATGGAGATTATCTAACCCACCTTCGTTTTGCTGATGACGTAGTCATTTTTGCAACTACCCCATCAGAGCTGCAGAGTATGATCCAGGAACTTGCTGACAAGAGTAAAGAAGTGGGATTAAAAATGAACTTTCAGAAGACAAAAGTGATGTTCAATGCTTTTACAAGAAATGAAGATTTATCGATTGATGGAGAAAAGCTGGAGATAACAGACACGTACGTTTATCTTGGACAGCAGATATCTAGTGAGGGTCACATTGATGAAGAAATTAATCGGCGTACAAAACTTGCCTGGAGAGCTTTTGGAAGAAACAGCATAATTTTCAAGAGCAATATGCCATTATGTCTTAAAAGAAAAGTGTTTGATCAATGCATCCTTCCAGTGCTTACGTATGGTGCAGAGACGTGGACCTTAACTAAAAGAGACATACAAAGGCTGCAGACAACTCAAAGAAGCATGGAGAGGTGCATACTTGGTGTAACCAGGAGAGATAAGAAGAGGAACTCGTGGATCCGAAAAATGACAAGAGTGGAAGACATCATGATCAGAGTTAAATCCCTGAAATGGCAATGGGCTGGACATACTGCCAGAAGGACAGATCATCGATGGACAGCCGAAATATTAGATTGGATTCCAAGGGACAGGAAAAGACCCAGAAGAAGACCACATGGGAGATGGGTGGATGAAATTCGAAAGTATGCAGGGGTGACATGGAGGAGACTGGCACAAGACAGACTGTTGTGGAGGAAACTTGGGGAGACCTTCGTCCAGCAGTGGATTGATAATGGTTGACAATGATGATGATGATGATGAACCTACGGTTGGAAAGCGTAAAAAAGACCCGTCAAACAATTCAAGATCCCATCACTTTTGGCTCTTAAAGGAAAAGACCCGTCAAACAATTCATGTACACCATGACTTTTGGTACTCCATTGTAAAACCAACTCAAGGTCCTGGGGTTGGTGTTTTTGTACACTGAAGTGCCAGAAAAACTGGTACAGATGAGCTTATGGAAAATACATAACAACGTCACCTGTGCGCGTACTCGGTTGCGCTCGACAGTGCGTACATAAAGCCATAGGCATCCTTGCCAGCTGTCAGAGCTGTTTTCGGCATGAGAATGACAAGTAATAACGATGTAAGCGATTTTCATTGCGGTGTCATAGTTGGCGCTCGTGAGATGGACCATAGTATTGCGGAAGTAGAAACGAAGTTCGGATTTTCACGGACGACCATTGCAAGGGTGCACCGTGACTACAAGAATTCCGGCAAAACCTCCAACTTGCGATAGCAGTGTGGCCGTAAAAATACATTGGGTGAACGTGACCACCGTCGGCTGTCAAGAACCCTTTCACGTGATAGGTGGCGTGGAACAGTCTCGCAGGTATCATCGGAATTCAATGCTGGAGACTCAACAAGCATCAGCGTCAGGACTGTGCAACGTACTCTGTACGATATGGGCTTTGGGAGCCGAAACCCAACTCGAGCCCCTTTGATATGTGCACGACACAGAGCTATGCGCTTCGCTTGGGCACGGCAACACCGCCATTGGACACTTGATGATTGGAAACAAGTAGGCTGGTATGACGAGTCGCGTTTCCAACTGTATCGGGCAGATGGAAGGATTCGTGTGTGGAGCAAACCCCATAAAGCCATGGATCCCGCCTGTCAACAGGGAACTGTACCGGCTGGTGGGTGGTCCATAATGGTATGAGGTGTGTTTAGCTGAACTTCACTGGGACTCCTGGTACATCTACAAACGTCTGTGACCGGCCAACGCTATGTGCGCATGCTTTCTGACGAGGTACACCCATTCATGCTGATGGTTGGGCCTGTTCCAACAGGATAATGCTCCTCCACACAAGTGTCCACATTAGAGTTATAGGAGCATTCATCTGAGTTTGGGGTGTTGCCATTCCCACTCAAGTCCCCAGATCTGAACGTGATAGAACACATTTGGGATGCCATGCAACGCGCTATAGAACAGAGGAATCCGAGACTTCGGAATACACCCGAATTGTGGAACGCTCTGCGGGAAGTATGGTGTGTATTACCTACAGCATATTTCTAGAAGCTAGTAAAGTCCATGCCCCGTCGTATTTCTGTAGTCCTGCGCTCCCGTGGGGGACCTACCGAGTATTAGGCTGGTGTATCTGTTTTTCTGGCACTTCAGTGTTTGTGTTGGTACGAAACTTGTCCCCTAATCTTGCTAGACAGATAGTTGTCATCCATGGATTATTTGGACATTGTTGTCGATCAAGTACGTCCTACAATATTGAGAATCTTTTCAGAAAGTGACGGCTGTTTCATGGATGACAATGCTGCTCCCCATCGTGCAAGATGTATTCAGCGCCACCACGGTGGCGCCCTGGCCTAAAGCTGGCTTCTGATCATTGGTCCGAAATGGGTCTCGGATCGCATCCCGATGAGAGATCGATGTTGTGCATGTCTCATCTGGAACAAGTGACCTTAAATGAGGGATGTGAGACCCATAGAGTTAATCACGGCGGTCGATGAACCCCTAAACAAAGAAGTGGGTCTTTAGCAGTGGTTCAATGCAGAGATGGAAGACGGGCCACGGGTCAACGGGTCGACAATTTATTGCGGTTTCAACGGGTCCGGTCAAGGTGTTCCTGACCCAATTTTGAACCGGCTTTATACCCGTTTTATTTTTGAAAAGAGAAAAATATATTCCAACAAAAATATGTGTTGTAGAGTTCTGTAGTCGATACTGGTGCCCACGGAGTAAATAATGATTTGCCATGCAAAAATATCGTCGTCTCTTTCTTAAAGCAACGAAGATTTCCACCGACCGACGTCAGACAAGACACCGACTGCATATCGTAAATAGATCCTTCCTTTGCGTTCTTTTAGAGTGCGATTTTCTAGGGCAAGGTACCGGCAAACGCCGTTCGCCTGCTTCTCGACTGATTCACTCTCTCCGTGTGAAGTTCACTGTATGCCTAAGAGTTACTTTTCACAACTCATCTTTTACATTGAGCATTCAGAGGTTTCCGACTCATATGCTAACATCCCGTTCCCATGACATGTCATGTAGAAATTAACTCCGCATTTGTTAATATGGATGGGTTTAATATTAAAGGAGGCTGAGAAAGGCCAACAAATATGTGCTTGTTGAAAACCACAAGGAAAAAGAGTGAATGCTGGAAATTGTTTCGTCTCATTAAGGAACCGGTAAATAATTCTTTGTTGTTTGGTCTTGCTTGTTGTTCAAAGTGTGAAAAGTGTATAATTACAAATGAAGATGTCGACGGTGTAATAAAAGATAATGCAACCAAAAGTCTAACGCACCATATGAAAGTATGCGCACCTCCATCAAAGCGTGGAAGGAGTAAATAATCTAAATACATTTAAACAATTTAGTAAAATCATGCAATGCATTGATTATGATGCGCTTTCCAACATACCGGAAATCATTACTCAAGTTATTACTCAAGTTATGAGGATAATGGCTGTAGAACAAATCTCGCTCCTGTGTCCTGACCTTTGACCCCATTTCGATGATATTCAACAGAACCGGTAAAGTATATATCCGGAACAACATGATAAAGTGTTGTTTCAATCGAAGCATTTTTACGTAAGTTATTACGCATCAGGGCAATGGAATGGATCCCGATCCTATGTCCTGACCTTTAAACCCACTTAACCCATTTTCCATCGGGTTCGTCCCCAGGTGGTTCCCTAAGACATACTAAAATTTCATTGAAATCAAACTATATTTATGCGTCGTTGACCCCATTTCGTCCATTTTCAAAAGGATTTGTCCCCTGGTTGTCACCTAACACATACTAAAATTTCATCAAAATCGAACCATTTTTACGCAAGTTATGATGCATAAGAGCAATGGAATAGGTCCAGCTCCTATATCCTGACCTTTGACCCACATCACCAATTTTCAATAGAGTTCGTCCCCAAGATGTCCCTTACGACATACTAAACTTTCATTGAAATTGACCCATATACACGCAAGTTATGACACATAAGGGCAATGAAATGCATCCCGCTCCTATGCCCTTATGTTTTCTTATGATAAATTAGAATAAAGCGATTTTGAAACCTATGCCCTGACCTTTGATTCCACTGAACCCATTTTCAATAGGATTCGTTCCCAGGTGGTCCCCTACTATACACTAATATTTCATCGAAATCGAACCATTTGTACGCGAGGTATCGTGCGGACAGTCGTACAGACGGACGGACAAAGCTAGAGCGTATACGCTTCTTCAACCTACGGTTGGAAAGCGTAAAAAATACATTTGTGTAATAGTAAATAATGATTCCCATTTGTAATATACTTCATGGTCACGGTCATAGTCAGTCATTACTTCTGTATTACGCAAAACAGTGGCACTAAAAATGACACTAAAATTTAGCAAGTAACCAAATGTTATTATTTAAAAAGGATTTGAGTTATTAAATATCAAGCAGTTATTGGGATGAATATATATATTACGTTTATATGTATGTATATATAAACTGAGTTTCGAATTTATAGTTCAAAGCAGATTTGCCAGCGTCAGTTACGGCTCCGGATCGGGTCGAGTCGGATCCAGTTATGGGAGGTCCGGGTTCGACATTTTTGACCTGTTTCCAATTCTGGTTCAGTGAGCAAGGCAGCGTCTTCCACCATCTTGACTGGCCACCACAAATTTCAGATCTGTACCTCATAGTGAATGTATATAAATGTTTATAACGTAACCCTTTTTACGTAATGTAAGATTTCCGGCTGAATAGATGTTAAACGAAAAATAAGTGCGATGCAACTAATTGTGCTTTATAGCTCATGTTAAGGCTATACAGAAGTGCAACTTATGTCTACTTTTTATTGTTCGAGCAACATTATACGAAATCCGAAACACACACCTCACATATCTTAGTCAAGAAGTTTACAATCAAAACTCAGAAACGATCCATCATCTCCACACCAAGAGCATCCTCTGCATCGTCTTTTCATCTAAGCTTCTTTTCACATACATACGTCACTCCTTTTCCGACCTGAGAGTGTTGCCAACTTTATTCTCGTTTGAGGGAAAAAGACATAACGTTAAGGTTTGAAAATGTCTGAGAGAACGAACTCAAATTTACATGGAAAAAGAAAGTCAAAAGGAAAGTTAAAACAGAATATACACTATATTGACAAAAGTCACCGGTCATCTAGAAGAGAAACACAACATAGCATTTATTGAGATATATTAGTACGTTGTCGGTCCACCTTTGGCCTTAATGCATGCACTGACCCTTCGAGACATGCTTTCGACAAGGTTTTAAAACACATCGATAGGTATGTGCTTCCATTCAGTACGTAACGCTACCGATAACTGTTGCTTAGTAGTAGGCCTTGGTTCCAAACTTCTTATGGGGCTCTCTAATCTATATGATTAAGATCAGGGCTCTGTGCTGACCGGTCCACATGTAACGTATACTCTATATTCACTTTCCTTTTGATTTTGCTATCTCTGGTTATTTTATTATGAGATCTGGCAATGAGTGTAAGTCATGACGTGGTGGTAGCTAGTATATAGGCGCGTTCATCGATAGCGAAGGAGAGCGTTTGGTGTTGTACGGAGAGATTTTGTTGTTATAAGGAGATCGTTTGTTGTTATACTAGAGGAGAGAGTTTCGTTCTATGCCATTAGTTGGATTCTTCATTATTGTGAAACAAGTTGTGTGTGTGTGCTTTGGACGACCAAGAGTCGCATAATAAAAAAGATTTGAGTAAGTACGTCTTTCTCAATTAATAGTTTTGTCAGACCTCTGTCTGGCTGTTAGGTTTATATCGTTAGTTTATTACCATTAACAACCAGCGTTAAGACTTTATACATTCTAATTACTACACTACTAGCAGGAGACTTTATTCATGTTCTTAATTAATTAGTAACAACAACCATTTGAATTCACTATTTGAAGCTCAGTAGGAAAGCTTCATTATTATCATTAGCTAGCTGGTAGAAAGAGCTTATTCATTATAATTAGCTTAACGGAAAGCAAAATAAAGCTAATTCATTATACACACACCATACGGAATTAGCGTCAAACCACGCATAACAGTTTTTGCTTTACGACTCGGTGCATTATCCTGCTGGTACCAACAAAGCTCAGTTCCATAGTAATGCCACAGGGCATAATTGTCCAGAATATCGAGGTAGACAGGCTGGTTAACAGGTTTGTCCACGATAACCAATGGGCCGGGACCATACCACTAAAAGCACCCCCACAGGAGTACACTGCCAGCTCCAAACCTGACCGTAAAAACAGTACACTGTGGTAAACAGCGTTCGCCTTGCTGCCGCCATACCCACACACGGCCATCAGACAGATGGATCGTGTATCTGGATTCATCAGTCCATAGGACCCGTTTCCATTGATCTACGGTCCACGACAAATGTTCTTTACACCATGCTAAACGACGAGTAGCATTCCGAGTGGAGATTAAAGGCTTATCAGCAGGCGCCAGACCACGGTAACCCATGGAATGAAGTTCTTTCCGAATTGTATGTGTACATACCGAGGTTCCAGCATTTTTACTCACCTGTACACTGAGGTCTTGTGCAGTACTTCGTCGATTAGCTGTAACGACTCTCCTGAGGCTTTGAAGTATTCTATTACTGAATTTCTTTTGGTATGCTAGTACGTTTTGCTACTTCAGGCACGCCATGTGTCCTCCACCTATTCAGTACATCCAAAACAGTTGACTAGGGTATGTTTAAGCGTCTTTCGGTTTCTCTTATGGACAACCCACTAATATAACACCCAACAATCTTTCCTCTTTCTCAAAGTCAGTTCAGCAACATTTTCACTCAACCTTACAGCGCGATATGATCGCGGTCAGCTGCAGGGTGGTCTTAAGGTGTCGTGCGCGAATCGACCCTGTTGTATTTTACCGTGGACGAAGCGACCTTGCTAATCGAATCGTTTTACTTATGTATATATTTATATATACACAAATCGTAGTCAAATTACTTACATCTAATTAATTAATTACTTACATCAAGTTTTTTATACTAAACACAAGTTTTTAAGATCATTTTATATCATCATCATCATCATTGTCAACCATTATGAATCCACTGCTGGACGAAGGTCTCCCCAAGTTTCCTCCACAACGATCTGTCTTGTGCCAGTCTCCTCCATGTCACTCCCGCATACTTTCGAATTTCATCCACCCATCTCCCACGTGGTCTTCTTCTGGGTCTTTTCCTGTCCCTTGGAATCCAATCTAATATTTCGGCTGTCCATCGATGGTCTGTCCTTCTGGCAGTATGTCCAGCCCATTGCCATTCCAGGGATTTAACTCTGATCATGATGTCTTCCACTCTTGTCTTTTTTCGGATCCACGAGTTCCTCTTCTTATCTCTCCTGGTTACACCAAGCATGCATCTCTCCATTAAATTTCCAAATTTGACGTGTGATTCACAAACAACAATTAAAAGAATTAGGAGAACTTGGTCCAAAAAGGAAGAAAAAAAATGCGTGTACAAGTAGAAGAACGCATTCCTAATATCATGGCGGAATTTGGAAATTCTGAAGACCTTAAAAAATACCTGAAAGCATTAAGCTATCAAAATTCAGAAGATGTAAGTACTTAAAAAATGCCTGAAAGCATCAAAATTCAGATGTAAGTACTTAATTAATTAGGTGTAAATAGTTTGACAACGATATATATATATAATATGTAAAATGATATTAAAAACTTATATTTTGTATAAAAAACTTGATGTAAGGAATTAATTAGTTAGATGTAAAAAATTTGACTACGATGTGTATATATATATATAAGTAACATTATTCGATTAGCATGGTCGCTTCCCGCACGTAATCGGTTTTAATACCGTTTGGAGCTGTACCGCGCATCTTAACAACGCAGCGGATCCGTTCATTTGCCTTTAAAGGGGTTTCGGGTGACCTTTGTCAATATAGTGTATGTTACATGATAGAAAAACAGGTGTGGAAGCAAAGAACGCTTCTCCCAAATCTGAACCAGTTAAATGATTCTCTGATGAACGCATGAAATGCTGTTGACGTAGATACACTCCAACATCTTAGGGAATGTATGTCGAATGGCATACGTGCTGTAATAGCTTCTAAAGGAAATCCAACCAGCTATTTGAATAAAAGGTTCTCATTCAAAGCCCGGATGCGTATAACAGCTGACAACCTTGTCATCATTGTCTTTGGCGGCTTTTAGTGACCACCTATTTTCGTCCACATGATCGCGGACTCCGAGTTTCCTTATATATTGCATTATTCACTATAAACTATTGCTGCCAACGTACGTGAAAATTCCAGAAAGGCGGCTATTTGCGAGATTTTCAATACGGCACAGGGCGCCTTTATTCAACTCTCATGACACGTTCAAATTCATCCAATTCGCTCGCTTAGGCCATTGTGATACTCAATTAATTGCTAACTTGCGGTCGAACAGCTGGTTTGGCCCTTGTATACCGCAGATGCATATCGCGACATCTTGCGTGTTGTAGTGAGCCTTTATGCCACGAAGAGCGCGGTACAGTGTACACTGAAGGGCCAAATGTCATAGAATAGCAGTGTGCAAATTTTTAAATGGCCCTGCCGACGTATAAAGGCTTCGACGTACGCCACGATTTTTATCAGTTGCGAGATGTAATCTCGTAAGACGGGTTGGATTATGGCAAAAGGACGTGAATTATCACAGTTTTGGACGCGCCATGGTAGTGGGAGCCAGACGGATGGGTCGTTCAATTTCCGAAGTTGTGCGAACATTCAACATTCCTCGATCCACTATAACGAAGTAAATTTTTCCGTCATTTTTGGTCTACGCTGGGATTCGAACCCGATTCCGCTTATTCCGGAACAAGTCGCTCTACCAACTGACTACGCAGACGTTCATTGATTGCTATCTGCCTTTATGTCGTGTGCGTCCTGCTGGCAGGTACGTCACGAAAGAGGGCCGGGGGCATTGCCCACGGGCCAGTCGTGACCATGAATCGTTGCAGGCAGCCATCCACTGTAGAACGTCCACTTGAGAACTCCCAGTCAATCTGGTGTGTGGAATGCAACGTCACACACATTTATTTTTCGAAGCGCTGGAGATGGGATTCTCTGATTTTTCCTATCTCGCGGTGTGGAAAGAACATCGCACCAATGCGAGATTTTGAACGGTCGAGTCATCCGGATAGTTCGGGCGCCATTATAACGAAGTAAATTTCTCCGTCATTTTTGGTCTACGCCGGGATTCGAACCCGAGTCCGCTTATTCCGGAACAAGTAGCTCTACCAACTGAGCTACGCAGACGTTCATTCTGATTGCTATCTGCCTTTATGTAGCGTGCGTCCTGCTGGCAGGTACGTCACACCACGGTGTCACGTGTGTATCGAGAACACCTCATGGAAGGCATTACCACTCACCGCTGCCAGCGCAGTTGCCGACCACGGGTTATGAATGATAGTGACCAACAGCGTCTGAGCAGGATTGTCCATGTTAACACTGGCGCAAATAGCATCCACATTCAATGCAGGAAGTACCAGAAACTTATCATCAGGTCAGTGCAGCGTAATGTAACGGGAATGCGAGCAGAAGACACACCAGAGTGTCTTCGTTAACGCAACGACATCGGACACAGAGCCTCATCTGGGCTCGTGAACGCGGTAATTGAACCGTGGAAGACTGGCAACATGTGGCGTGGTCCGATGAGATGTAGACCCTATGAGGCCATGGACCCAAACTGTCAACAAGGCACTGTGCAAGCCAGTAGTGGTTCCATGCATGTGTGGGATGCCTTTACGTGACACGGTGTGGGGTCCCTTGATCCTCGTAATCACGTCATTCACCGTTAATCGCTTTGTTGCACTGCTGGGGGACCACTTGCAGCCCTTCATAGACTTCATGTACTTCAGCAGAGTATCATGTCATTGGGCCCAAGTTGTGCAAAATTGGTACGAGGAATATTCTGGACAGTTCCGACGGATGGTGGGGCCATCATATTCGCCCTAATGAACCCAATCAGCATTATCAGCATCATCATCACTTGCAACCCTTATCAATCCACTGCTGAAAGAAGGTTTCCCTAAGTTTCCTCCACAATGGTCTGTCTTGTGCCAGTCTCCTCCATGTCACTCCTGCGTGGGTCTTTTCCTGTCACTTGGAATCCAATCTAAAATTTCGGTTGTCCATCGATGGTCTGTCCTTCTGGCAGTATGTCCAGCCCATTGCCATTTTAGGGATTTAACTCTGATCATGATGTCTTCCACTCTTGTCTTTTTTCGGATCCACGAGTTCCTCTTCTTATCTCTCCTGGTTACACCAAGCATGCATCTCTCCATTAAATTTCCAAATTTGACGTGTGATTCACAAACAACAATTAAAAGAATTAGGAGAACTTGGTCCAAAAAGGAAGAAAAAAATGCGTGTACAAGTAGAAGAACGCATTCCTAATATCATGGCGGAATTTGGAAATTCTAATGACCTTAAAACATACCTGAAAGCATTAAGCTATCAAAATTCAGAAGATGTAAGTACTTAAAAAATGCCTGAAAGCATCAAAATTCAGATGTAAGTACTTAATTAATTAGGTATAAATAATTTGACAACGATATATATATATATATATAATATGTAAAATGATATTAAAAACTTATATTTTGTATAAAAAACTTGATGTAAGGAATTAATTAGTTAGATGTAAAAAATTTGACTACGATGTGTATCATCATCATCATCATTGCCAACCATTATCAATCCACTGATGGACGAAGGTCTCCCCAAGTTTCCTCCACAACGGTCTGTCTTGTGCCAGTCTCCTCCATGTCACCCCTGCATACTTTCGAATTTCATCCACCCATCTCCCATGTGGTCTTCTTCTGGGTCTTTTCCTGTCCCTTGGAATCCAATCTAAAATTTCGGCTGTCCATCGATGATCTGTCCTTCTGGCAGTATGTCCAGCCCATTGCCATTTCAGGGATTTAACTCTGATCATGATGTCTTCCACTCTTGTCATTTTTCGGATCCACGAGTTAATCTTCTTATCTCTCCTGGTTACACCAAGCATGCACCTCTCCATGCTTCTTTGAGTTGTCTGCAGCCTTTGTATGTCTCTTTTAGTTAAGGTCCACGTCTCTGCACCATACGTAAGCACTGGAAGGATGCATTGATCAAACACTTTTCTTTTCAGACATAGTGGCATATTGCTCTTGAAAATTATTCTGTTTCTTCCAAAAGCTCTCCAGGCAAGTTTTGTACGCCGATTAATTTCTTCATCAATGTGACCCTCACTTGATATCTGCTGTCCAAGATAAATGTACGTGTCTGTTATTTCCAGCTTTTCTCCATCAATTGATAAATCTTCATTTCTTGTAAAAGCCTTGAACATCTCTTTTGTCGTCTGAAAGTTCATTTTTAATACCACTTCTTTACTCTTGTCCGCAAGTTCCTGGATCATACTCTGCAGCTCTGATGGGGTAGTTGCAAAAATGACTACGTCATCAGCAAAATGAAGGTGGGTTAGATAATCTCCATTAATCTTTATCATTTTGTTTTCCCAGCTCAGCGACTGAAAGACACCCTCTAATGTCTCATTAAAGAGCTTCGGAGATATGGTGTCATCTTGTCTCACTCCCTTTCCAATTTCATGTGTGTTGTATTTTCAAACAGCCGAATCTTTGCATTTGCATTTTCATAGATGTTATTAATAATAATAATTTATGCATCTTCAATACCGCAGGATTTCAGAGCCATTGTAACTGCTGATGGTTTCACCGAATCAAAGGCTTTTTCATAATCGACAAAAGCCATGCATAATGGAAGTTCCTATTCTCTCGCTCTTTCAATTAGTTCTCTCAGTACGTGGATATGATCTATTGTGCTGTAGCCACTCCTGAATCCAGCTTGTTCTCTCGGTTGAGCCATGTCCAGTGTTACCTTCAAGCGATGTGAAAGAACTTTAGTGAAGATTTTATAAACCACTGATAGGATGTTGATAGGTCTGTAGTTCCTGAGATCCTCAATGTCAGCTTTTTTATGTAGCAGGATCATTCTAGCGTTGTTCCAATCCTCAGGAATCTTCCCTTCATTAAGGCATCGAGTGAAAATTTGGGCGAGTACCGTTTCGATTTTGCCACTTGCTTCTTGTATGATGTCTACAGTAAGTCCATCTTCTCCTGGAGCTTTTCCCCGTTACATGTTCTTGATTGCATGAGCAACTTCTGCTGGGAGGACTGGAAGAACTCTGGTACTGGTACCTTTCATGATGTCTGGAGTACATGTATCATCCTTTTCATATAATTTGGAGTAGAAATCTCTGATTCTGCACCTGCAAACACCAGGAACCTGTGGGCGCCTGTTCAGACGGCATAGCTCAGCAACTCTCCAGACGTCTTGCGGCCACTTGTGAATCGATGCCAGATGGAGTTGCTGCACTTCACTGGTCTACAAGATGTCTTACACGCTACTAGGTACGTCCCAGCAAAAACAGTTTCGCAAGGCCAGCACCTTTCAGCAATGGCCACAATTGGCCCTTCAACGGCCCTGCAAGCACGTGCCATAAAAAATCGCTCGCCTGATCTGGTCCGCTAGTTTCCAGGAAGTGGCAGTCGGCAGTCACGTGACGTAACTGATGGCTTGCCGAATCGTGTCCGCCAATTTCGCAGTAGTAGCCATAAAAACAAATTAAAGATAAGAGCAGTTTCCAAATGCTACAACTTTTTTCCCCATTAAGAAACTTCTGAATAATGGTATCGCGCTGGGGAAATTTTCTCAACGGGCCGGAAAAACGACCGTTTGGATCTGGGTGGAAACTAACCAGGGATGTCGGAGAGGGTGGCGAGCTCTCTATCAGCGGGACTGATTTACCACGCACGAGCGTGTGCTTGAAGCTGAGTCTTTTTCCTGCGGAATGTGTAATCGAATGGTTCTCTTTTTAATTTTACAATATCGCGAGGTATTTTTCATAAATATGAGTTTCATATAATTCATAAATTTATTTTTTCAACGTAACGATAGTTTTTTTTTCTTACCTTAAGGGAACTTCACTCATTTTCAAGGATTGTACCAACTTAAAGGCGCTTTTTAAAGTTTTATGCTGTCTTTGAAAGGCGATTTTTGAACTAAAATACACTGGCGGAAACTGAAAAAAGAACACCAAGAAGAAGACGTCTGATACCACCGAAATTTATACAGCATATCAACAGAATACAGAGGATAACGTGATCAAAACATTATGGCAAAATACAGCTGTATTTGCTGGTAAACTGAAAAATAACATTTCCATGTAACATGGTTAGTACGAGGTTGAACCGCCATGAACTGCGTCACACTGTGCAATTCTGGCATGGAGTGTGTCGTACAAGATGTTACATGTAAGTATGGGGTATTGAGTTCCATGCATCCTGAACCTGGACGCGTAAACCGGGGATGGTCGTGGCTGGCCGTGGAGACCTGATAAGTCGTTGTCCCATAAAATCCCACACGTGCTCAATGGGGAACAAATCCGGTGAACGTGCAGGCCATGGAAGTTGTCTCATACCCTGAAGTGCATGTTGAGTTGCACGTGCCGTGTGTGAGCGTGCGTTATCTTGCTGGAAAACACCGCGATGGACCGACCTTACAAGTGGCACAACAACGGGCTGAATGATTTTGATGCAGACGGCGCTGTTTAACGTACCCGGTACAAACACTGGTTGTGTACGGGAGTGATAGCTGATCGCTCCTTACACCAGGAGACCAGGCGTACGCCCTGCCTGTCGCTGGCGGATGCAAGACGGGTGGAGAAGCTCCCCTGTGCGTCTGCGAACGCGCATATGGCCATCGGAGACTCCCAATCAGAATCTGCTGTCATCGCTGAACACGACAGATCGCTATTGCGTTCTTCAGTGTATACGTTGGCGACACCACTGCAGCCGTTCCTGACGGTGGGTTGGAGTCAGAGGTACACATGCCAGAGGCACACGTGCACGTAGTCCTGCATCCAGTAGACGGTTGCAGATTGTTCGCACAGTCGCCTCTGGTTTACCGGCAGCTCGGATTTGCGTCGCAGTGGATGTTCTGCTTGACAACGCCGCTCTTCTTATGCGTCGATCGCTTCGCTCATCAGTCCGTTTGTGACTTCCGGTTCCACGTCTTCTCGTGTGGGAACGTTCCTCGGACCATCTACACCACCATCGTACCACCACCGATACATCCCGTCCAATTCGCTCTGCATTACGACGATACGACTACCCGGCCTTGCGGAGTCCGACTAGACGACCTCGCTCAAAGTCTGATAACTGCTGAAATCGCACACGTCTTCCATGTCCAGGCATTGCAGCTTCTTCAGGGTCTTCGCACGTGTCCGTACGCCGACGACTGATTACATTCACTTCTCCGTACTCCTTAAACACCACCGACGATAATTTGCATATTATGCCGTGCTGTGGCGTAATCGCTCACCGGTTGGTCCCGAAATTAACATCACACCTACCTAAACTCGACCCCATTAACATATGTAAATTTCATGATCGTCCGCCAATTCTTTCTTGGTGTTCTTTTTTCACTTTCCGCCAGTGTGTTTACTCGTTCATGTAACATTCTGTTACATTTTTGACGTTGTGTTTTTCCTTTCCGTTGTCCGAAGCTACATTTGTTTTAAAGAGGAAAGATATTTTATTTTACTTCTCGTTATTTTTAGAAGCGAATATTTCTAGTCTTGTGTATTCAACCCATGTATGAGTATATTATGTCCACACAGCGTTTTCTTTTCTTTCAAATAATTAATAAATTTTGTACGTGTATAATCCTTTTTTTTTTTCAACAAACGTGTTTTTAATATTTTTCCAGGACTGTTGTTTCAAGCGGTTTCAAATTATTTCTTGTTATTCATAGGAATGCAGTGGTGCAGTGGGTGTATTTCATGGCTGTAATCTTGTATTTCATGGCTTAATCTGATATCTTCGTCGACGTGGCATTTCATTAGGAAATTAATTCGTCTCTCTACATATGCTTTTTTTTCTTTCTTAACATCCACTAAAATAACACGATGGCGATAGCGTCGTCTCCAACTAACTGGTAACACGAGAGACACAGCACGTGCTGCTTCTGCGCATGCGCAGTTCCGTTGCTTCCGACTAGTGTTGGGGTTGCATCGGTTGCCAGCTACGGGCCACTAGTAGCACTTGCTTGGAGGCCAGCAATTCACGGCGATGCTGCAGGGCCATCAATGGCTCGCCAACTGGTTGCGATGCCACCAATGGACCGTTACCGGGCTGTGAGCGGTAGATTTTAGCTATTAGTGACCCATTACTTCCAGCTGGTTTCCAGCAGTTTCCCAACACTTGTGTTTTTGCTGGGCTATTCCATGACTTTTGGCACCAGTGTATAACTGCCGTAAACTATGTAGACATGAACTATAATATCGCGACTACTTTCCTGGCATCAGATTGACTGCTTGAATCTGTCGTGGCACTCACTCAATTAAACTATATCTGTTTTCCTCAAATACAGGAGTTCATAAAAATGAGGGCTCACTTACCAGCTGAGAAACACTTTTTTACGCTTTCCAACCGTAGGTTGAAGAAGCGTACCTATATGCTCCAGCTTTGTCTGTCTGTCTGTCAGCACGATAACTCGCGTAAAGATGGTTAGATTTCGATGAAATTTTAGTATGTGGTAGGGGACCACCTGAGGACGAGCTCTATTGAAAATGGGAGAAATGGGGTCAAAGGTCACGACATAGGAGCTGGATCCATTCCGTTGCCCTTATGCGTCATAACCTGAATAAAAACGGTTCGGTTTCGATGAAATTTTAGTATGTAGTAGAGGACCGCCTGCGTACTAATTCTGTTGAAAATGTGCGAAATGGGGCCATAAGTCTAGACATAGGAGCGGGATGCATTATATTGCCCTTACAGGTAGTTCATAACTTGTGTAAAACGGTTCTATTTCGATGGAAGTTTAGTATGTGGTAGGGACCACCTTGGAAAGAATTGTTTTAAAAATGGGCTAAATGGGATCAAAGGTCAGGACATAGGAGTGAGATCCATTCCATTGCCCTTATGAGTCATAACCTGCTTAAAAATGTTTCGATTTCAATGAAATTTTAGTATGTGGTAGGGAACCACCTGAGTCCGAATTCTATTGAAAATGCGGCGAAATGGAGTCAAATTTCAGGACATAGGAGCGGGATCCATTCCATTTCCCTTATGAAAAAAATGCTTCAACTGTGACAACACTTTATCACGTTGTTCCAGAGATACACTGGACCGGTTCTGTTGAATATCATCGAAATGCGGTCTAAGGTGCGAGATTTATTCCACAGCCATTATCCTCATAACTTGAATAAAAATGCTTCTATTGCGACAAAACTTTAGTATGGTGTTCCGGAGGTATACTGAACCGGTTCTATTGAATATCATCGAAATGGGGTCAAAGGTCAGGACACAGGAGCCAGTTTTAATCCCCAGCAATTATCCTAATAAATTGTCGAAAAATGCTTGAATTGAGACACAACTTCTTTGTTCCGGAGGTATACTTAACCAATTCTGTTTAATATCATTGAAATGGGGTCAAAGGCCAGGACACAGGAGCGATATTTATTCCACAGCCATTATCCTGATAACTTGAGTAATGATTTCTTATGATATTATGAGCTGCGAGCAATGAATTGCATGATTTTACTAACTTGTTATTATGAGCTGCAAGCCCATCCTGAACTTTCAGAACAGAAGCAACTCGACTTAAAATAGGCTTTCACAAGTCATGCACATACGATACTGGAACTTGGAACCATTCATTTTGTAAAACATGCTCCAACTGCTCCATTCTTTTTGAAGGTGGAAGCTGGGATCTGACCTCGAGATATTCTCTTAAATGTTGAATAACATTGAGATCTGGAGATTGCGGTGGCCACGGACCCTCTTTTCCATGTTTTACAAACCGCAACGTGATACCAATGCACAGATTCATTGTATTCTTGAAACCAGGAGCGAACATAGTAGAACAATGCTGGGTGCAGGTGCACTGTAAAAAATAAGTGGCGAGAATTATACGCCAATATCCACTCCTTCGATGAAACGGTAAACGTGATTCATCGGATGTCCAATTCTGGTACTGCCGTGCAAATATAAGTCTTTCCTGCCGATGAACCTTCGTCAGCATAGGTGGAGTGACCATCAGTCTGCATCGGAGATCCATACGCAGCGGGGTTTGCTGAAATGTCATGTTCGACATACATCCGGTAGCTCCCTGGTTTGTTCGGCCCGTGAGTTGTTTCACTATAGCGTGTCGATCGGCCCTCACGTACCTTCTCAGCCGACGTTCACCTCTCACATTAATGGCATGTGGTGCTCCGCAATTTCCACTTCGCTTATTCGCAATGGTGCCATTTCTCCAATCGTGATACACTTTAACCACAGCGACACGCGAACAGTTCACAAAATGCGCTGTTTCAGAAATACTGCTACCCTTGGCCTGAAAGCCGTTAATCATCTCTTTTTGTAAATCTGATAAATCGGTCGTTTTATCTATGACAGGAACGAGTCATATGTTTTCAGTATACCTACAGCACACCTTATATACCCTCCAAGCCAGCTCACGACACGTGCCTTCTTTCACTGGCTACGCGCTGTTGACGTCAAAAGTAGGAGATGGTTACAATAATGTGACTCGACTGTGTATATATACGCTGGTTCAACCGAGAGAGCCAGCTGGATTCCGGAGTGGCTACAGCACTATATATCATATCCATCTACTAAGAAAACTAATAGGAAGAACAAGGGAATATGAAATAATATTATGTTTTGCTTTATTTTTTTTTTTTTTTTGATTGGAGGTTTAACGACCACCGTGAGCAACTCAATGGGCTATAAGCAGTCGCCCGTCCCTAATTTAGGGTCACTGGTTCCAGGGAAGGGAGAGAGCCAGTGCCTTAAGACAAACACAACATCCATGCCTCACCGGGATTCGAACCCGGACCCCTTACGGACGAATGAGCAGAGGCCAGCGCCTTAGACCACTGCGCCACCGGGGCGGCGTTTTTCTTTATGCTTTTATTGATTATGAATAAGCCTTTGATTCTTTGAAACCATCATCAGTTAGTTACAAAGGCTTTGAAATCGTGCGATATTGGTGAAATAGACGTTAGCATTATTAATAACATCTATGAAAATGCAGGTGCAAAGGTTCGGTTATTTGAAGATGTACAGTAGTGGACAAACGTGCGGAAACCTACAAATTTTGAAGATGACAATCCGATTTTATGCGTAAATATGACAAGGATGGTAAGTCAGATAATATCCGAAAACGTGAAATGTTTTTTCATCGTCTTGTAGCGGGACTCGAATCGGCGTCTCCCAGAAAACGCCCGGGTATGCCAACCACTACACCACCCAGAACGACCAAGTTTCAAGTTTCCGATAAATTTGAATTTAACCATCACAGGACTCGCTAGTCGAAGCAACCGGCATTCATGTTTTAGCGAATCTGGAGGTTAAGAATCTTATCCCGTGTTTGCCCGGATAAGCAGATAGATCATGAAAGAAATACGGGATTACGCCATATAATACAAATTTTGAAGATGACAATCCGATTTTTGGCGTAAATGTGACAAGGATGGTAAGTCAGATAATATCCGAAAACTTGAAAATTTTCATCGTCTTGGAGCGGGACTTGAATCCGCATCTCCCAGAAAACGCCCGGGTATGCTAACCACTACGCCACCCAGAACGACTAAGTTTCAAGTTTCCAATCAATTTGAATACAACCATCACAGGATTCGCTAGTCGAAGCAACCGGCATTCATGTTTTAGCGAATCTGGAGGTTAAGAACCTTATCCCGTGTGTTGCCCGGAGAAGCAGATAAATCATGAAAGAAATACAGGATTACGCCATATAATACAAATTTTGAAGATGACAATCCGATTTTTGGCGTAAATAGTAATTTCATCCAGAATGAAATGCAACAATGTTCGTTCAGTTATCCGTATTCTAGGAAAAGTTTTACCCCAAATAACCAGAAAAAGGGAGCACAACTTGCTTAGGTTGATATGAAGAAGCTTTCCTTCATTTGAATGTAGCCAGTGACCACGAGTTTTTACAGAGCCAATCAGGTGTCATCTAGTTTTGGCAATGAGCCAATCAGGTCACAGTAGGATTCAGCTATTGATGTCATGTATTGGAGCTGAGAGGAGGACATTTGTCAGAGTGTTATGTGATAGCTATGAATTGTTTTTGTGTGTGTGTGCTCTTTCATTTAATGATCTTGTAAAACGTAATGAAATTAAGGAAATGGCGCAAAGATTTGACTGGTCACTCAGAAAACGATGTAAAATAGTACTATTAAGCGAACAAGGCTTTAGTTATGAAGAAATTAGAAGAAAAATTGATGGAAACTTAACCAAAGGTGTTATTTCTAAATTTTTGAAGAGGTATAAGGTGACACAGTCACTACAAAACCAGACTGGTGAAGGCAGGAAAAGGTGCTTCACAGCAAGTGATGATAGAAGAATTAAGAGAGTGTGCCTAGGTGACAGAAGAAAATCATCTGGGTGTATACAAGATGAAATGGCGCAATGCAATGTGAAGTTGAGTGCAAGGACTATTCGGCGTAGACTGCAGGAATTTGGTCTAAAAGATAGAATTCCACGAAAAAAGCTATTTTATCTCTTAAACAAAGGTTAGAAAAGGTTAAACTGGGCTAAAACCCATGTTAACTGAACAGCGGAACAATGGGACAGTGTTATTTGGAGTGATGAGACCAAAATCTCCCTGTTTAGTAGTGATGACATAAAATACGTAAGGAGAAGAATCGGAGAAGATTTGCATCCTGATTGTATTACATGTACCGTAAAACACCCAGTTAGCGTTATGATCTGGTATTGTATGACATCAAAAGATGTGGGCAGAATTTACGTGATTAATGGGTATTAAATGGCCAAAAGTACATTAATGAAACACTAGAGCAACAAACTGAAGCCGTCCGTACGTGATCGTTTCCAAGATAATGAAGCATTTATATTTCAACAGTATTCAGCTCCATGTCATGTTGCTGTTGTGTGAAAAAAGTTATTTCAAGATAATCATATTCCACTGCTGGAATAGCCTGGTAATAGCCCAGACCTTAATCCCATCGAAAATCTATGGAGCCGACTAAAGAAATTATTCAGAAAAACCCAGCAATAAAACCCAATTAACAGAAGCAATAATTCAATGTTGGTTCCACATTATAACAGCTGCAGAACTAAAACACTTGAGATATCACACAAAGATACTCGCTCTTTCCACGTTTATAAATGAGTCACGGAAAAATTCTCATTGGCCGCCACCGGGAGTCGAAAGCCAGGGTCTTCCAGTTACTCGCCGGATATGCTTCCGCTACACCACAGCGGCCTCGAATTCCTCCAGACTCACGCACGCTAACTGCCAATCCAATTTGGCAGGTTGCTTCTTGGAGCCCCGCACAATGCTAAAGATTCACCAAACATGGTAAGCAGCAACTGAAGAAATAATTAGAAGGCGAATGAATAATTAATACAGACATTTAACGTGGACCAGGAACATCAAACAAAGTGTAGTGGAAACATATTTGGCGCGTAACTGGAAGACCCTGGGTTCGACTCTCGGTGGCGGCCAATGAGTATTTTTCCGTGACTCACTTATAAACGTGGAAAGAGTGAGAATCTTTGTTTGATATCCCTGGTCCGCGTTAAATATTTCTATTAATTATTCATTCACCTTCTATTTATTTCTTCAGCTGCTTTACCATCTTTGGTGAATCCCCAGCATTGTGCGGGGCTCCAAGAATCAACCTGCCAACTTGCCTTGGCAGTTAGCGTGTGTGAGTCTGGAGGAATTCGAGGCCACTCTGGTGTCCAGCGGAAGGGAATGATCCGGTGCCGTAACTGGACAGACCCTGGTTTCGACATCCCGGTGGCGGCCAATGAGTATTTTTTCCGTGACTCACTTATAAACGAATGGAAAGAGTGCCAGTATCTTTGTTTGATATTCCTGGTCCACGTTAAATATTTGTATTAATTATTCATTCGCCTTCTACTTATTTATTCAGTTGCTGCTTACCATCTTTGGTGAATCCCCATCATTGTGCGGGGCTCCAAGAAGCAACCTGCCAAATTGGCTTGGCAGTTAGCGTGTGTGAGTCTGGAGGAATTCGAGGCCACTCTGGTGTAACGGAAGCATATGCTGCGCGTAACTGGAAGACCCTGGTTTCGACTCCCGGTGGCGGCCAATGAGAATTTTTCCGTGGCTCACTTATAAACGTGGAAAAAGCGAGGATCTTTGTTTGATGTTCCTGGTCCACGTTAAATGTTTGTATTAATTCGTATTAAAAAACTTGGTTCACTCCATGGGAAGGCTTTGTAAGGTCGTAATTAACGCTACAGGTTACCCAACTAAGTATTAACTGACATGATGAGAATTTTTTTATATCTTATTTTTCCACGTGTTTCACTTTTCTTCTTTAAAACTGCTGTTACAATACAAAGTCCTTGATAAGAGTTATTGCATTACATTCTTGATGAAATCATCTTATCATTGATATATAATTTTATAGTATTACTCCAAACAAAGTGGTGTTATGAGCCATCAAACTACAAAAATACACTATTTCCAAAAGGTTTCCACAATTTTGGCCACTACTGCAGTACCAATAAAACAAGGAAAGAAAGTGAGACAAGGTGACTCCATATCTCTCGAACTCTTTAATGCCACAATGTCTTTCATCTTCCAAACTCTTTAATGCCACATTGCAAAAATATCTTTCAATCATTGAACTGGAAAAACAAAGGAATAAATATTAATTAAGATCGTTTAACTCACCTTCGTTTTGCTCATGGAGTAGTCATTTTTTCATCTACCCCTTCAGAGGTACAGAGTATGATCCAGGAACTTGGTGACAAGAATAAAGAAATACGATTAAAAATGAACTTTTAGTAAACAAAACTCATGCACATTGGTTTCATAAGAAATGAAGATTTACCATTTGAAGAGTAGAAGCTGTTTTTAAATTTACCCTGGGCATCACTATCAAGCGAGGGTCACATTGATGAAGAAATTAAATGGCGTTTAAGTTTAATACTTGGTTGGAGAGGTCTTGCAAGAAACAGGACAATTTTTAAGAGCAATATGCCATTACGTCTTAAAAGAAAAGTGTTTATTCAGTGCATCCTTCCGCTGCTTACGTACAAAGCAGAGAAAGACAGAAGACAATTGAAGTCATAATACTTTATTATGCTAATGAGCTAAAATTTACCTACATCATTGGCAGTTTAAAAGATTACCTGAATGGTAGTAAATGAAGATATGAAAAGATAAAATCTTGTTTTATATAAGCTGAGGAATTAAGTCCGTTAAAACATTAATCTGCCACTTAAAATAAAGATAAACATTTTACGCAGCTATGAAGAATGGTTTTCTTAACACGTTTTTAGGAGCGCGAAAGTAGGTCAAGCACTCAAGCCACTTAAACAAAAAGAAGAAACCATCGAGCGCTGAAAAGTCATTCATACACACCTGCGAGCCGTGATAGCAGTAGAACATAGGAAAACCTCATTGCACGACTGTTGTGATGAGAATCTGGTAGTTCTGACATTTTTACAAGCAATAACTTATTTTCATTGTACAATAGCAATAATATACGTAAATCATCATCATCATCATGATCAACCATTATCAATCCACTGCTGGATGAAGGTCTCCCTAAGTTTCTTCTACAATTGTCTGTTTTGAGCCTGTCTCCTACATGTCACTCCAGCAAACTTTATAATTTCATCCATTCATCTTCCATGGGGTATTCTTCTGGGTTTTTTCCTGTCTCTCGAAATCCAGTCTAAAATTTCGGTTGTCCATCGGTGATCCGTTCTTCTGGCAACATGTCCAGCCCATTGCCATTTCAGTGATTTCACTCTGGTCATGATGTCGTCCACTCCTGTCACTTCCCTTATCCACAAGTTCCTCTTCTTATTTTTCCTGCTTACGCCAAGCATGAAACTCTCCGTACTTCTTTGAAATCTCTGCAGTCTTTGTATGTCTTTCTTAATTAAGGTACATGTCTCTGCTCCATACGTAAGCACTGCCAGGATGCATTGATTAAACACTTATCTTTTAAGACATAATGGCATACTACTCTTAAAATTTGTACTGTTTCTTCCAAAAGCTCTCCATCCAAGTTTTATACGCCGATTAATTTCTTCATCAATCTGACTCTCACTTGATATCTGCTGCACAAGATAAATGTAGGCATCGGTTGTCTCAAGCTTTTCTCCATCATTCGATAAATCTTCCTTTCCTGTAAAAACATTGTATTGTACATCACTTATGTCTTGTGAAAATTCATTTTCAATCCCACTTCTTTACTCTTATCAACAAGTTCTTGGATCATACTCTGCAGCTCTGAAGGGGGAAAGATGACTACCTCATCAGCAAAACGAAGGTGAGTTAAGTAAACTCCATTAATCTTTATCCCTTTGTTTTCCCAGTTCAAGGATTGAAAGACATTTTGCAATGTCGCATTAAAGAGCTTGGGAGATATGGTGTCACCTTGTCACACTCCCTTTCTAATTCTTATTTGTGCTGTATCCTCAAATATCCGAACCTTTGCACTTGCATTTTCATAGCTGTTATTAATAATGCTAATGTATGCATCTTCAATACCACAGGATTTTAAAGCCATTGTTACTGCTGATGGTTTCACGGAATCGAAGGCATTTTTATAATCAATAAAAGCCATGCATAATGGGAGTTCCTATTCTCTTGTTCTTTCAATTATTAGGTGTGCAACCTAATTCTCGGCCCCCTGACCGCAAGCGATCATAAACGTCGGCAAATGCAAATAGCTGTGTGCCATAATGGCTGATTGCAGCGCCACCCAGCAGCTTTCCAGGCAACCGTACCCGCTCACAGCTGTAGTGACAGAAGGGAGGATAGTTGACGGTGAAAGCAATGTCGTTCGAGAAGCAACATTTGAGGCACTGCCTCCTGTTTGCGTTTCAGATGAAAATAAGTGCCGCGGAAGCCCAGAACATGGTCTGTGCTGCTTTGGGTGAGGTTGCTGTGTCCGACAGTACGTGTAAGAAGAGGTTCTGGCGGTTTAAGCAGTGACATTTTGATCTCCGTAATGCAGAACGTCCGAGACAGCCACAGAAAGTAGACGATGAGGAACTGGAACAACTGTTGGCCGCGGTTCCCTGTCGCACACAATCAGAGCTCGCCCAGGAACTCGGAGTAACACGGCAAGCCATTGCAAAGCGCCTGCACAAACTTGGACGAATTCACAAGGAAGACCGTTGGGTGCCCCACCAACTCACAGCGGCGCAAATCGTGGGGTTTATCCAGGTCAGCCTACCACCAGTACCGCCAAATCGAATATCCATGCCAGGAAGTTGTTGCTGTTCATATGGTGGGATCAGCACAGTGTCGTACACTATGGGTTGCTCAAACCTGGTAAAACGGTCAACGCTGAGCGTTATTGTCAGCAACTCATTTGTATGAGTGCCGCAATGGAAGCGAAAAGCTAATACACCGACAAGGGCAGAAGGTCGATCCTGTTGCTTCAGGATAATGCACGTCCTCACACCGCGAAGACGACTTTAAACACGATCACCGACCTGGGATGGGAGATTTTGTCCCACCGGACGTATTATCCAGACTTCGCCCAGTCGGATTATCACCTATTTCGCTCCGTGCCACATCACCTGAGTAATACGCACTTCACTTCGGTCGAGAAGGTCCACAGAAGTATTGGTGATTTTATCAACTCGAAACAGCCCTCTTTTTTCCGCAGTGGCATTCGGCAGCTCCCTGACCGATGGCTCAAATGTATCCAACACGACGGTTATTATTTCCCTGATTAGGTACGCATTCGATTTGCTATAATTTGCTGTCAACGTGTCATGCCTGTAGCCGAGAAGTAATTTGCACACCCAATAGTTCTCTCACTACATGGATATGACCTACAAGTGCTGTAGCCACTCCTGAATCCAGCTTGTTCTCTTGGTTGAGCCATGTCTAGTGTTACCTTCAAGCGATGTGAAAGAACCTTAGTGAAGATTTTATACACCACTGATAGGCGGCTGATGGGTCTGTAGTTCCTGAGATTCTCAACGTCACCTTTTTTATGTAGCAGGATCATTGCAGCGTTGTTCCAATCCTCAGAAATCTTCCCTTCATTAGGACATCTGGTGAAAACTTGGGCAAGTGTTATTTCAATTTCTCCACTTGTTTTTGTATAATGTCCACGGTAATTCCATCTTCTCCTGGAGCTCTTCCCCGTTTCATGTTCTTAATTGCATATGTAACTTCTGCAGGGAGAAGTGGAGGTACTTTGGCACTGGTAGCTGTCGTAACATCTGGAATAGATGTATCATCCCTTTCATATAGTTTTGAATATAAATCTTTCACCCTTGTTAAAATTTTGCTTCCATTTCTTGTTACAATATAGTCTTCTTTTCTCAAAGCCATAATCTGTTTCTCTCCTTTCTTGAGATGCCCTTTTGCTTTCCTCAGGCTTTGGTTGTTTTCAATTGCTTTTCTCACTAGTTAATATTTGAATTTCCTTATGCCTTCAGTTATATTTTTTCGCACTGTCTTGTATAGCTGTATATATTCCACGTTGGAAGTTACGTCTTTATTTGTCCTCATCTCCCTTTTCTTTTCAATCAACCTTTTTTTGTTTTTCCTGAAATTTTCTTCATATGTCACTTTTTCTTAGTACCACCTCTTTTTGTTCCGGTTTCTACACTGAGTGGCCACTTTATTATGACCACCTGACAGTTTTAAGCACATGAGCTATGGCTGCACGCTGTTGCGGCCAGAGAACAGTACTAGTATAAAAAGGGAAAGTTTAGTACTTGCGACAGTAGTAGAAGGGATTTTTGGGTGACGAGATGGGTAAAAAATGCGATTTGACGGACTTTCAACGTGGGATGATTGTAGGAGCTTGGAGCCATGGAGCGAGTATCACCGAAATCGCCGCATTCGTGAAATATTCCAGAGCAGCTGTTGTTAAATTGTTTAAAGACTGGACCGTCAACCAAAAAACTGGGTCTCTACGTGCAACGTGTGGTCGTCATTGACTAGTGACCGCTCGGGCGGAACGGAGAGTGTCCAGACTGGTAAAAGACAACAGAAGGGCAACAGTGCAGCAAATTACAGATCATCTTAATCAAGGATCCCCCAAATGATCTTTGCACGCACTGTTCGCCGTACACTGCATCGGATGGGATATGGCGGCAGCCGAAGGCCTGTTCGAACACCTTTGCTGTCTGCAGTTAACAAGAGAAAACGTCTCCAGTTCGCACAGTAGCACAAGGATTGGACAGTCGATAATTGGAAACAAATTATGCGGTCCGATGAATCACGTTTTCAGTTGCTCCATGCGGATCGCCGAGTGAGAATGTGGTGGAAACAGCACGAAAGCATGGACCCCAAATGCATTACTATAACCCTTCAAGCTGGTTGAGGAAACGTTATGGCTTGGGGGATGTTTTCCTGACATGCTTTGGGCCCTTTAATTCGTGTTGATCAACGTCTGACTGTCACATCATATCAAAACATCGTTGCGGACCAAGTTCATCCTGTCATGTGGATGGTTTATCCCAATGACGATGGCTACTTTCAACAAGATAATGCGTCCTGCCATAGTGCTCGTATTGTACAGGATTTGGTTTCAGAAACATGCCGGTGAGTTTTATTTGCTTAGGTGGCCCCCACAATCTCCAGATCTGAACCCTATAGAGAATTTGTGGGATGAAGTTGAACGAGCCATCAGGCAGCTGGATCCACAACCCTGCAATCTCACAATCCTGGAAAGTGCTATTCATTAAGCATGGTCTCAGATTCCACAAACCACCTATCAACATCTCGTGGAGTCCATGCCACGAAGAATTGACACAGTATTAAACGCAAAAAATGGCCCAACGAAGTACTGAGGGGGTGGTCATAATAAAGTGGCCACTCAGTGTATAAGAGACATGGTGAGTTCTCTGTTAACTTCAGAAATATCCACTTCTTCTGATGTAGGCCTTCTAAAGCAGGGAATCTGTTCCTCAGTTCCAACTTGAAGGTATTATGATGTTTTTTAAGGATAGTTATTTCAATACATTTTGTTTGTTTTATGAGCTAGCCACGTTCGAGTTTAGCATTGAGGTGCATCTTACATCTCACCATTTTATGGTCACTACCTGATGAACTTGTTTAGCATTCTGCAGTCTTCGATGACGAAATTTTTGATACACATAATAAAATCAATTTCCCTTGTCGTCCCATTCGGATGTCTTCATGTTCATTTCCTGTGTGGCTTTTTCTTGAAAAAGGACTTCATGATGGAAAACCTTTCTGCCTTTGCAAACTCTGCGAGAGTATTTTGACGTTGATTTCTGTTCCCATAACCGAAGTTTCATTCTGTCGCTGTTGCCCTACTTTTGCATTGAAATCACCCATAATGATGTTTAAGTGCTGTTTGCCTTTGTTATTTACATTCCGAATTTCTTCGTAAAATTCTTCAATTTCTTCTACAGGATGACTTGCGGTGGGTGCATAAGCTTGAATAATCTGAGCTTGGTATCTTTTTGAGAGTTGTATAACAAGTCGGGCAGCCTCGTCCGAGGAACTTTCAACTTTCAGAACATAGTCCTTCAGTATTTTGTTTATTATAAATCCAACACCACTAGTTCCACCAGTGTCTGTCCCACGATAGTAAATGGAATGCCCACTTTTCAGTTCAACGAGTTCTTCTCTTCTTCTTCTTACTTCGCTTAGACCCACGATGTCCCAGTTGATCTTTTCGAGTTCCTCCTCCAATTCAATGAGTCTTGAATCAGAAGATAGGGAGCGTCCATTAAAGGTAGCCAAGGTCAGCATCAGATGGCAGCATAATCCGTCCAGGTACATTCCAGCTGCCCGGAGACTGAGGGCCAAGTTTGAAATTGTGTTAGCATATTGTTGGGTTTGGCCATAACTCACCACGCTGGCCAATCACAGGCGTCCAAGACGATACGACCACCCGGACTCCGCGAGGCCGGGTGGTCGTATCGTCGTATTGCGGAGCAAACTGGACGGAAAGTATTGGTGGTGGTACGATGGTGGCGTAGATGGTCCGAGGAACATTACCACACGAGAAGACTTGGAACCGGGAGTCACAGACGGACTGATGAGCGGACCGATCGACGCGTATAAAGAGCGGCGTTGTCAAGCAGAACATCCACTGCAACGCAAATCCGAGCTGTCGTTGCACCTGTGGTGACTGTTCGAACAACCCGCAACCGTCTACTGGATGCAGGACTACGTGCACGTGTGCCTCTGGCATGTGTACCTCCGACACGAGCCGACCGTCAGGAACGCCTGCAGTGGTGCCGCCAACGTCTGAAAGCAGATTCTGCTTGAGATCCTCCAATGGCCGTATGCGTGTTCGCAGACGCAACAGGGGAGCATCTCCAACCTACTTGCATCCGCCAGCGACACTCAGGGCCTACACCTGGTCTCCTGGTGTGGGGAGCGATCAGCTATCACTCCCGTACACAACTAGTGTTTGTACCGGGTACGTTAAACAGCACCTCCTACATGAACAACATCATTCAGCCCGTTGTTGTGCCATTTGTAAGGTCGGTCAATCGTGGTGTTCACCAGCAAGATAACGCACGCCTACACACGGCACGTGCAACGCAACATGAACTTCAGGGTGTGAGACAATGGCATGCACGTTGACCGGATTTGTCCCCCATTGAGCACGTGTGGAATTTTAAGGGACAACGACTTATGCGGTCTCCACAGCCAGCCACAACCATCCCCGATTTACGCGTCCAGGTTGGGGATGCTTGGAACTCAATACCCCAAACTTACATCCAACATCTGTACGACAGACTCCATGCCAGAATTGCACAGTGTGACGCAGTTCATGGCGGTTCAACTTCGTACTAACCATGTTACATGGAAATGTTATTTTTCAGTTTACCAGCAAATACAGCTGTATTTTGTCATAATGTTTTGATCACGTTATCCTCTGTATTCCGTTATTAAGCTGTAAAAGTTTCGTTGGTATCAGACGTCTCCTTCTTGGTGTTCTTTTTTCACTTTCCGCCAGTGTATGATAAATACACAGTTGACGTGGACCAAAGAACACCAAATAGAAGTCATCACTCTTTCCACGTTCATAAGTGAGTCACGGAAAATTTTCTCATTGGCCGCCACCGGGAATTGAACCCAGGGTATTTGGTATCACAGGCGTCCAATTACTTGTTGGTAGGTAGTGTAGATGTCAATACTGAGTATTACATTTCAGTCTTGAAGCGCCTGCGAAGACACATATTGATTAAGCGACCGGAACAGGTGCGAAAGTGAACCCAGCCCGCATGTGGATCCTTGTGTTCAACAGTTTCTTACGAAATGCAGCATTGAAATCATGCCGCAGAATGTCTACAGTCCTGATCTCGCCCCGTGCGATTTCTGGTTGTTCCCAACAATGATGGAGAAGTTCCGTAGCGCAACATTCAGCACAGGGTCGCTAAAGCAGCTTCGACAAAATGCCTTCGCCACATGCTTTGAAAAGTGGTATATTTCTTATTTGTGTGATTTTAATCGAAGTCATTATGGAACGCCCTGGAAGCACATGCACCACCCTTCACGAAATATTAAAGTTTGCCGCTAGTGGTCATTGCTTTTAGAAGCTAATCTCATAGTGAAGAATCCTAGATAAAATCTGATACGTTTGGTAACGACAACATTTTACAATAGAACACGCACGTTGTGCGTTTTCGTTAGTAATGACAAATTTCAACGTTTCACGTTACGAAAATTTAAACACCCTCTTTTAGCCTTATTCCCAGAGCTAATGTGATCTGTGTCAGTAAATGATGAATAGCTTTCCAACAATATCCTTATTCGCACGCGTTCGTTAAACCAATTATGAAGCGGAAAACTGCGGTTCGTCTTACCGGGAATTAAAATTCGTTTCGAGTTTCCGTACCGAGAGTTTCATCGGGATTTTACGAAGCCGAGTGGTTTTCTCGTATTAATGAACAAATGGTTCGTTGATTGGGTAGTGAGTTCCACCACACGTAAACGCGCAGGATCTTCAAATTGGAACCTTCAGTGTTTAACTTGAAGGAAGAATAGCTGCCACTAATTTGTTCTCCAAACATGCATAATAACATTCGAATCCTAGCGAGGACTTCTGACTCTTTCATTACCTTTTCTAAAGTTTAGAGGATACGATAGAAACAGCAAATTACCAGAGGGAACGGGGGTTCTGCGCTTATCTACTAATCTTTGTTTCCGCTAGGATGTTTAAACAATCTATGGGGGAACATAAAGCTTCTCACATCAGCTTAGCATTCCTCTAAGTAAATAAAATACGCAAATATACACTGACGGAAAAAAAAATCCCAACACCACGAAAAAATAGTTGTAGAGGAATTAAATGGCGGCAATACATTTGTATAGGTAACATATTTAATTGATTAAGGTTTCAAGATCACAGCTTAATGTAAGCACGAGAAGAGCCATTTTAAATGTGAAATGCTGGTACATTAATAAACGGTGTAACCGCCAGAATGTTGAATGCAAGCACCCAAACGGTCATGCATTGTGTCATACAGGTGCTGGATGTCAGTTTGTGGGTTGGAGTTCCATTCCTGTTGCACCTGGTCGGTCAATACCGGGACGGTTAATGGTGGTTAGGGGTGACGCTGGAGTTTTCGTCCAATGATATCCCTTACGTGCTCGATTGGAGAAAGATCTGATGATCTAGCAGGCCACAGCAACATGTCGACACTCTGTAGAGCATATTGGGTTACAACAGCGGTAAGCGGGCGAGCGTTATCCTGTTGGAAAACACCCCTGGAATGCTGTTCATGAATGGCAGCACAACAGGTTGAATCACCAGACCGACGTACAACTGTGCCGTCAGGATGCGTGGGGTACCCACGATCGTGCTCCTGCTGTCATAGGAAAATTGCTCTCCAGACCATAGGTCCAGTGTGTCTCGGCCGGAGACAGGTTGGTTGAAGGCGCTCACCTGGCATCCTTCTAACCAACACACGGCCATCACTGGCACCCAGGCAGAACCGGCTTTCATCAGAAAACACAACAGATCTCCACTCCGTCCTCCAATGAGCTCTAGCTTGACACCACTGACGTCGCAAACGGCAGTGGTTTGGAGTAAGTGGAATGCACTCTACAGGGCGTCTGGCTCGGAGCTGTCCTTCAAATAACCGATTTGTAACAGTTCGTTGTGTCACTGTGGTGGCAACTGCAGCTCGAATTGCTGCCGCAGATGCGGTGCGATGCACCACGGCCATACGCCGTACACGGCGGTCTTCCCTCTCAGTAGTGCCACGTGGCCGGCAGGAACCCGGTCTTCTTTAGGCAGTACCTTCCCTTGACCACCGCTGCCAACAATCATGCATATTGGCTACATTCCTGCCAAGTCGTTCTGCAATATTGCGGAAAGAAAATCCACCTTCTCGTAGCCCTATTACACGACCTCGTTCAACCTCCGTGAGCTGTTGATAATGGCTTCTTCGTCTTCTTAAAGGCATTCTTGACTAACATCTACACCCTACGTCGAATCTCAACGATAACTAACGCTCACGAACGTTACAGCACGTATTTACAGCAAACCTGCTCTGCATGTTTCGAGGGGCGCTACTAACGCCACACGTATGCGCCGAGCGAGAAATTTACATAGACGTCATCTTACAGATGTACTCTCACTGCCTACCAACTATCGTTTATTTAACACAACCCCTTCTTGGTGTTGGGATTTTTTTCCGTCAGTGTATGAAAACGAAGTGCTGTAATTCCCCTTACTTTTTCTTTGTCAACAAATCCCGAAACTTCAGCAGCGTAACATTTTAAACTTAAATTTTGAGTGAGAGAAATACACTCATTGTCATAAAAATCAGCGCACCAAAAAGCAGGCGTCAGATTGAAATGAGATTTTAGTAGGGATATGATACATACAAAGAACAGAAGTGATTACAATATCACAGCAGAAGGACGATTTCCTGCGGTACACATTCCGGTCGGCGTTAGTTCCGCGTCGGACCGCCTCGTGTTCGGATACATGCGGTGATACGGTCCGGCATGGAGTCAAAGAGATGCCGTATGTTATCCTGGGACAGATGGACCTACACGTCTTGCATCACACGCTCTAAATCACGAACATTGCGACACGGAGAAAGCTGGCGTCCCATTTGGTCCCAAACGTGCTCTATGGGCGAGAGATCAGGCGATCTGACAGGCCACGGAAGCGTCGAAGCATGACGTAGACAGTCCTGGGATACCCGAGCCATGTGCGGACGGGTGTTATCTTGCACTTCGGAAGCCTTATACGCTGAAGAGCAATTGAATCAGAGATACCTGTCTAGTAACGTGTAGCACCACCTTTCGCCCTGATGACGGCGGCGATTCGTCTCGGCATGGACTCGACAAGACATCGGAAGCGTTGGGAAGCCATACGGATCCACGACCCCTGAACAAGTTCCCACAGTTCACGAAGATTTGATAGAAGGGGTCAGAGCCTCGAACATCTCTCTCGATGGCATCCCAGATGTGCTCGATTGCCAAAGAAGCGAGGTCACGTCGGTGGAGTGTTCATCCAACCATTCGGATACAATTCCGGAGCTGCATTGTCTTGTTGGAGGATGAGGTCCCCAGTGGGTTTTTGAAGACGCACAAACGGGAGCAAATGGTCGTCCGGGATATCCCGTTATCGCGGACCTGTGAGGGACGATGTCACACGTACCAGGGATCCTATTTGAGTCCAGATAAACAGTCCACAGATGAGAATGCCACCCCCACCAGCTTGAAGTGTACCCTGCTGGCAAGAAGGATCCATAGCTTCATGTGGTTTGCGCCGTACTCGTATCCTGCCATCCGCATGTACCAACGTGAATCTCGACTCATCAATCCAGGCCATATTTTCCCACATGTCTAGGGTTCAGTGGCGGTGTTTCCGCCCCCATGCTAATCTTTGCTCCCTATGATGTGCGGTCAGCAGCGGTACCCTCGTGGGGCGATGGCTTCTGTAACCCATAGCGAGGAGATGGTTCTGGATGGTGTGACGGCTTACACATTTTTATGCACCAGCGTTAAATTGCCGAGTGATTTCTTGCACTGTGGCCAGTCTATCCGCTGGTACAATGCGAGCTAGCCGACGATGACCCCGCTCATCTACACGCTGTTGTCCACGGCAGTTTGCCCTTGCGGTGATGGTTTTACCGGATTCGATGTACTCACGGTGCACCCATGACACGGTGGGTCGTGAAAGTCCCAGTGCCTGCACGACTTCCGAGATGGAGTGACCCATTCGTCGGGCCCCGACAGTTTGCCCACGATCGAATGCGCTTAGATCTTTCGTCTCACCCATACTGCGTCCGACTCTTACTGATTCCCGTCGCATCACTCCTTATATTGTCGGATCGCTGCATACGTCGTGTCTTTTTCGTTTACAGGGCCGCCCACAGCGCCACATTTGCGTAACGCCAGCTGTTTCTAATTCAATTGCTCTTCAGTGTAGTGTTACGTCACATATTGGAAATTCATCCGTATGAATTGGAGATAACCTATCACATAAACCCACGTGATCATGTGAAACAAACAGTTTGCTGAAGAGATGTTGGAGAATATTGCAAGCACTGTATCTTTCCTGATCTGTTGCTCGGATGAGGGCTCTTTGTGCACTTTCTGTTTCTGAAAAGGTTATTAAACAGAATGTGGAAATCTGAGGAAGTCAAAACCCGCATTGCACAATGGAACTTGAACATACTAGCCCAAAGTAAATATCCGGTGTAGCATAATGGTCGACCGTGTTATTGGACACTTTTCCATTCAGAAAGCGACAGTGAGAACTTATAATTACCTGGTCGTGATTGCGCAGTTTGTGTATCCCCAGTTGGATGAACTTGCAATTCCGGTCGCTTTCCAACAAGATGGGGCTCCACCTCAGTGGGCTTTGATTGTGAGGAGGTCTCTGAATACCAAATTTCCCAATCGATGGATTGGGCGTGGCTGTCTCATTACATACCCCAAGTTCGGCGGACCCTGTGAGTTTTTTTATGGGGATTCATTAAGGGTGACGTTTACAGCGCCCCTGTTGCAGACGTTGCTCACCTAAAGACGACGATTACGAACGCACTGCAGAAAGTTAATATTTGGACATTCTCTAACAAACACGGTGGGAACTGGGATACCGTTTAGACTTTTTTGGGTCACAAATGGCGCCCATGTAGAACGTTTATAAAACTTCATGATCTGTCCTGTCAATCAACACAAGTTGTGTTTTGAGATCATTTATATTAAGACTGTTATGATTATTTGAAATTCCTTACACCTTTATGGGAAACCCTGTACCATTGCCTGCAGTAGTTATTTAATTTTATAACTTACATATTCTATTTCAATAGTTTTACACCAATAACCTTCATTACTCAAAATAGTATAACTATCAAACAGAAGCCATCGATCTTTTCAAGTTTATAAGTGAGTCACGAAAAAATTTCTCATCGGACGCTACCGGGAATCGAACCCAGGGGTTTCTACTGACGCACCGGATATGCTTCCACTGCACCGCAGCAGCTTCGAAACCCTAAAGACTCACAAACGATAAACAGCCAAACCATATGGCATGGTAGCTTCTTTAGAGCCCTGCACAATGCTGGGGATTCACCGCAGATGAACGAACAGCAGCAACTGAAAAAATAACTAGAAGGCGAATGAATGACAAATACGCAGTTGACGTGGACCAAAGAGCATCAAATAGAAGTCATAGCTCTATCTTCGTTCATAAGTGAGTCAGGAAAAAATTTCTCATAGGCCGCCACCGGGAATCGAACCCTGGATCTTCCAGTTACGCGCCGGATGCACACAGCAGCCTCGAAAAAAATTCCACTGCACCACAGCGGCCCCGAAACAACATTTTCTGTGACACACTTATAAACGTGGAAAGAGCGATGACTTCTATTTGATGTTCCTGGTTCACGTCACCTGTGTATTTATCATTCATTCGCCTTCATGTTATTTGTTCAGTTGCTGCCGTTCATATGTGGTGAATCCGCAGTATTGAACGGGGATCCAAAGAAGAAACTGTCATGTAGTTTGGCGGTTTGTCATTTGTGAGTCTGGAGAGCTTCGATGCCGCTGTGGTGCAGTGGAAGCATATCCGGCGCGTAACTCGAAGACCCTGGGTTCGATTATCGGTGGCGGCCAATGAGAAAATTTTCCGTGACTCACTTATAAACGTGGAAAGAGTGATGACTTCTATTTGATGTTCTTTGGTCCACGTCAACTGTGTATTTATCATACACTGGCGGAAAGTGAAAAAAGAACAACCAAGAAGGAGACGTCCGATACCAACGAAATTTATACAGCATAATAACGGAATACGGAGGATAACGTGATCAAAACATTATGACAAAATACAGCTGTATTTGCTGGTAAACTGAAAAATAACATTTCCATGTAACATGGTTAGTACGAGGTTAAACCGCCATGAACTGCGTCACACTGTGCAATTCTAGCATGGAGTCTGTCGTACAGATGTTGGATGTAAGTTTGGGGTATTGAGTTCCAAGCATCCTCAACGTGGACGCGTAAACCGGGGATGGTCGTGGCTGGCCGTGGAGACCGGATAAGTCGTTGTCCCATAAAATCCCACACGTGCTCAATGGGGGACAAATCCTGTGAACGTGCAGGCCATTGTCTTACACCCTGAAGTTCATGTTGAGTTGCACGTGCAGTGTGTAGGCGTGCGTTATCTTGCTGGTAAACACCACGATGGACCGACCTTACAAATGGCACAAAAACGGGCTGAATGATGTTGTTGATGTAGGAGGTGCTGTTTAACGTACCCGGTACAAACACTAGCTGTGTACGGGAGTGATAGCTGATCGCTACCCACACCAGGAGACCAGGTGTAGGCCCTGTGTGTCGCTGGCGGATGCAAGTAGGTTGGAGATGCTCTCCTGTGCGTCTGCGAACACGCATACGGCCATTGGAGGATCCCAAGCAGAATCTGCTTTCAGACGTTGGCGGCACCACTGCAGCCGTTCCTGATGGTGGGCTCGTGTCAGGGGTACACATGCCAGGGGCACACGTGCACGTAGTCCTGCATCCAGTAGACGGTTGCGGATTGTTCGCACAGTCACCACAGGTGCAACGACAGTTCGGATTTGCGTTGCAGTGGATGTTCTGCTTGACAACGCCGCTCTTTATACGCGTCGATCGGTCCGCTCATCAGTTCGTCTGTGACTCCCGGTTCCACGTCTTCTCGTGTGGGAATGTTCCTCGGACCATCAACGCCACCATTGTACCACCACCGATACTTCCCGTCCAGTTTGCCCCGCAATACGACGATACGACCACCCGGCCTCGCGGAGTCCGACTAGACGACCTCGCTCAAAGTCCGATAACTGCTGAAATCGTACACGTCTTCCATGCCCAGGCATTGCAGCTTCTTCAGGGTCTTCGCACGTGTCCGTACGCCGACAACTGATTACATTCACTTCGCGGTACTTCTTAAATACCACTGACGATAATTTGCATATTATGCCGTGCTGTGGTGTAAGCGCTTACCTGTTTGTCCCGAAATTAACATCACACCTACGTAAACTCGACCCCATTAACATATGTAAATTTCATGTTCGTCCACGAAATCCTTCTTAGTGTTCTTTTTTAACTTTCCGCCAGTGTAGTATAACTATACTAATGACCCAAATTTCTTGGCGTAAAATAGAACTGAAACTTTCCAAGCTTTCGCACATCAGCGAGATGTCTTTTTCAAGGAAAGTAAACAGTTAACTGCAAACTGGAAAATAGAATGTTTCAACAATTTGAACGCGGTAACTGGACTGGACCATAAAGCGCAAATGTGATAATTCGAAGAAACGAGATCACGCTGGTTAGGCAGGCGCTACCATGGTAGAAAACGCAGCATTATTTGAAGAATTAATTCGAAATACCTAGCAACTCCAGAGAGACGCTATCATTGCAAGCCTCGCTGTTGGTCAAGATTTCCAAGGTTTCGCGAATAGCAGTAGATTTGGGTGTGGAGTATGAAGCTAATTTCTTTATATCACTCCTCATAGGATCAGCGAACTTGAACTTGGCTTCTCATTATAGGGCAGCAGTTATTTTTCCGTCATTAGTATCCCTTTTATGTTCGCTGATTTTAATTCTAAACGAGCGTTTGGTCATTCTGCTGTAGCCGTCCGGATAGTGTAGTGGGATGGCATAAACTCCTGCCCCATTGAGAAGAGGGGGCTTGTCAATATTTCTCTTAAGCATCATATATAAAGATACTTCAGACCTTATGCCGACACAGAAGTTCGTCCTCCTGAGCGCGTTTTTAAGTTGATAAGAAACATTCGGTATGTAGGGAATGGTGCCCAGGTAGCGAAGTTGAGTCACAGAAAGGTTAACACGGCTGGTTCTGGCTATAAAGTTATGCATCTTGTTCGACGTACACTATATTGAAAATAGTCACCGAACACCCTTTCAAAAGCAAATGGACGGATCTGCTGCCTTTTTAAGATGCGTGGTACAGCTGCAAAATTGTATAAAAACAAGCCTGCAGCTGACCTGGATCATATCACACTGTGAGGTTGAGTGAAAATTTCGCGGCGGGAGAGAACTAACTTTGAGAAAGGAAAGATTGTTGGGTGTTATATTAGAGGGTTGTCCATAAGAGAAACCGAGAGGCGTTTAAACATACACAAGTTTTGGATGTACTGAATACGTGGAAGACACATGGCGTGCCTGAAGTAGCAAAACTTACCGGCAGGCCGAAGAAAATCAGTGATACAGGACGTAGTAGCCTCTGGAGAGTCGTTACAGATAATCGACAGAGTACTGCACAAAGTGTTAGTGGTACAGGAGAGTAAAAATGCAAGAACCTCGGTATGTACACGTACCATTCGCAGAGAACTTCATTCCATGAGTTACGGTGGTCGTGCGGCTGTTCATAACCCTTTGATCTCCACTCGGAATGCTACTCGTCGTTTACCATGGTGGAAAGAACATTTATCGTGGACCGTAGATCAATGGAAACTGTTCCAATGTATTCATGAATCTTAGATACACGATCCATCGGTCTGATGGTCGTGTGTAGGTATGGCGGCAGCCGGGGGATCGCTATTTACTACAGTGTAATGTTCAAGTTTGGAGCTGGCAATGTACTTGTGTGGGGGTGGTTCTCGTGGTATGGTCCCGGTCAATTGGTTATCGTGGATAAACCTGTTAACCAGCATATCTACTTCGATATTCGGGACAATTATGCCCTACCAACTCTGTGGCAATACTATGGAACCGAGTCTTGTTAGTACCAATGCCCTGAGCCATAAAGCAAGGATTGTTACGGCGCGGTTTGACTATAATTCCGTATTGTGTATGGATTCGTTAGCACAGTGCACTGATATTAATTCCATAAAGCACCTATGGGATAAATTAGAGCGCCTCATAAAAAGTTTGGAATCAAGACCTACTACTAAGCAACAGTTACCGGCAGCATTATGCACTGAATGGAAGCGCATACCTATCGCTGTGTTCCAAAACCTTGTCGAAAGCATGTTTCGAAAGGTAAGTGCATGCATTAAGGCTAAAGGTAGACCGACACCGTACTAATGTGTGTCAATAAACGCTATGTTGTGCTTCTTTTCTAAGTTTTCGGTGACTTTTGTCAATAAAGTATATATCCTGCCTCAGTGGACAATTCGACGATGTAATTTTAGTTCGGATTATCTAGAACGAACATCACAGGGGACAGCGAAGGTTCTTCTAATTCGAGAACGGAAGAAGGCTGTCATGAAATCACCAGGGAAGTATGAACTGCAGAGCATCAGGTTGGGAACGGAGGTGGGTTTATTATTAGATTTCCGTATGTAGGCAGTTGAAACCTTCTATTATTCAGTTTGCAGTTAGTTGTCTACTTTCCTTGAAAAGTAGACAAGTTAGTTGTCTACTTTTCAAGGAAAGTAGACAATGTTAACAACTATGAAGGCTCGACACGACGAAGTTTGGGTATCAGTGTCCAGGAACACAAATACGATCTCCGAACCAACAGCAATAATACAACTTTATCGAGGAATGTGGTATACGGAATTCTACAACCAGTCTGGGAAAACATTTGACTACTGGACACTCCAGCATATATACACTGAAGTGCCAGAAAAACTGGTACACCAGTATAATACTTGGTAGGTCCCCCACGGTAGCGCAGGACTGCAGAAATACGACGGGGCATGGACTCCACTAGCTTCTGGAAATATACTGTAGGCAATGCACACCCTGTTTCCTGAAGAGCGTTCCACAATTCAGGTGTATTCCAAGGTCTCGGATTCCTGTGTTCGATAGCGTGTTGAATGGCTTCTATCACGTTCAGATCTGGTGACTTGGGTGGCAATGGCAACACCCCAAACTCAGATGAATTCTCCGCTAACCATAATGTGGCTTCCCGATACTTATGTGGAGAAGCATTGTCGTGTTGGAACAGGCCCAACCCATCAGCATGAATGCAGGACATGAACGGGTGTACCTCGTCAGAAAGGATTGGCATATAGCGTTGACCGGTCACAGACGTCTGTAGGCGTACCAGGGGTCCCAGTGAAGTCGAGCTAAACACACCCCATACCATTACGGACCTCCCCCCCCACCAGTCGGTACAGTTCCCTGTTGACAGGCGGGATCCATGGCTTCATGGGGTTTGCGCCATACACGAATCCTTCCATCTGCCCAATACATTTGGAAACGCGACTCGTCAGACCAGGCTACTTGTTTCCAGTCGTCAAGTGCCTAGTGGCGGTGTTTTCGTGCCCAAATGAGGTGCATAGCTCTGTGTCGTGTATCCTTGAAAGGGGACTCGAGTTGGACGTCGGCTCCCAAAGTCCATATCGTACAGGATACGTTGCACAGTTCAGACGCTGATGCTTGTTGAGGCTCCAGCATTGAATTGCGATGCTACCTGCGAGAGTGTCTCGTTAAACGATTCTTGACAGCCGACGATGGTCACGTTCACCCAATGTCTTTTTACAGCCTCTCTGGTATCGTAGGTTGGAGGTTTTGCTGGAATTCTGTTAGTCCTTGCAATGGTCGTCCGTGAAAATGCAAAATTCGTTTTTACCTCCGAAATACTATGGTCCATCTCATGAGCGCCAACTATGACACCGCAATGAAAATCGCTTAAATAATTATTACTTGTCATTCTCATGCCGAAAATAGCTATGGCAGCTGGCAAGGATGTCTATCGCTTTGCATACGCACTGGCGAGCGCAACCGAGTACGCGCATAGGTGACGTTGCTATGTATTTTACATAAGCTTGTCCGTGCCAGTTTTTCTGAACATTTAGTGTATATTCGCTGCATTTTGTTGAAAGTATGTACATTGAAGCTTTAGGTGACAAATGCTGTATTAATTACTTACCTGCGGAAATTCAAAAATTTGGAAAGAGCATATTACTAATCATCATCATCATTGTCAACCATTATCAATCCACTGCTGGACGAAGGTCTCCCCAAGTTTCCTCCACAACGGTCTGTCTTGTGCCAGTCTCCTCCATGTCACCCCTGCATACTTTCGAATTTCATCCACCCATCTCCCATGTGGTCTTCTTCTGGGTCTTTTCCTGTCCCTTGGAATCCAATCTAAAATTTCGGCTGTCCATCGATGATCTGTCCTTCTGGCAGTATGTCCAGCCCATTGCCATTTCAGGGATTTAACTCTGATCATGATGTCTTCCACTCTTGTCATTTTTCGGATCCACGAGTTCCTCTTCTTATCTCTCCTGGTTACACCAAGTATGCACCTCTCCATGCTTCTTTGAGTTGTCTGCAGCCTTTGTACGTCTCTTTTAGTTAAGGTCCACGTCTCTGCACCATACGTAAGCACTGGAAGGATGCATTGATCAAACACTTTTCTTTTAAGACATAATGGCATATTGCTCTTGAAAATTATGCTGTTTCTTCCAAAAGCTCTCGAGGCAAGTTTTGTACGCGGATTAATTTCTTCATCAATGTGACCCTCACTTGATATCTGCTGTCCAAGATAAACATACGTATCTGTTATCTCCAGCTTTTCTCCATCAATCGATAAATCTTCATTTCTTGTAAAAGCATTGAACATCATTTTTGTCTTCTGAAAGTTCATTTTTAATCCCACTTCTTTACTCTTGTCAGCAAGTTCCTGGATCATACTCTGCAGCTCTGATGGGCTAGTTGCAAAAATGACTACGTCATCAGCAAAACGAAGGTGGGTTAGATTTATTACTAATATGAACTTTAAATTACAGTAAGATACATTAATAATTCCAACAATATGTAAAAATTGAACATGACTTTGTATTTGTAACCAAATTATCGTATTGATACGTGAAACTAAGAATTTGTGAAATTGTACCCGTCACGACCCATGCGCCGCTTGATGGCCTATACCCATAATGCATCGCTGCACTCCTATATAAAGGAGTGCTCTCTGTTCCGCCTGATGAAGGGGTAAATTTTACCCCGAAAGTGCTAGTGGGGAATTTTAACTGTAAATATCTTTCGTATTTTATTAAATATAGTACATAGACGGTTGAGTCTCATTTCGTTTGACGTCAAAGGATAATCAAGGGTATCAATGCACGATCAGATTCGTCTTAATATAGATCACAAACACCACACCTCCCAATCACTATCTAAAAACGTAAGTTAAAAAAACGTCTTTATTTATAATTAAAAGGGTGAGTTTAAAAGCTCTAGCGAGCACTTTCGCGAACCACTATGGTCGCACATAGGCTAAGGAGTGAAATCACTATGAGGCGGTACATGGCTTAAATAGTAACAGAGATGAGCACAAGATTACAAATATGTAAATGAGATGAGTAAAAGATATTAAATGTCGATCACTACAAACTATTTACAAAATTACCAAAATTATCTTGAGGGTTCCTGGTTTTGATATTCCAACATGAGATCTCTCCAGGCACTAGAAACATAAGCAGGTATATTCTCGATGCAGCACTTAGGTCCCAGTTTTATAATGTGAAGACTCTCAATAAACAACATAGAAATTTTTTTTTCGAGGCTGTTGATAGCATGTTTGCATTGTCCCAATCCGGTTTTAGGTCTCCCTCAATGACAGTTCTTGACAAAGTCGAAGTAAATTTCAAAAACTTAAGGTAGCAATCTTAAAAGCACGATAATTAAAACACTACGCAGGCTTCCGATGAAGTGAAGAACTTATTTCATGTATAAGTTAAAAGATTAAAAATAAAGCCATACGAACTTTCGGTCTTCCTAAAGACCATCATCAGATAGAAGTACTGAAGCCTTCAGTACTTCCATCTGATGATGGTCTTTAAGAAGACCGAAAGTTCTTATGGCTTTACTTTTAATTTTTTAACTTATACATTAATATAAGTTATTCCCTTCATCGGAAGCCTGCGTAGTGTTTTAATTACCGTGCTTTTATAATTGCTACTTCAAGCTTTTGTAATTGACTCATTCCGCACGATAGCCGCCCCGGTGGCGCAGTGATCTAAGCGATGGCCTCTGATCTTTCGTCCGAACGGGGTCCGGGTTCGAGTCCCGGTGAGGCATGGGTGTTGTGTTTGTCTTACGGCACTGGTTCTCTCCCTTCCCTGGAACCAGTGACCCTAAATTAGGGACGGGCGACTGCTTATAGCCCATTGAGTTGCTCACGGTGGTCGTTAAACCTCCAATCAAAAAAAAAAAAAATCCGCACGATAACCTGTTATCTTGAAAATCGAAGTAACTATTCCTTTATGAATTGCATATTTACGTTCAGGCCATCTGATTCCAGGCTTCAGTAAGTCGAACCCACATAGCAGAGATTTGCAGTTTGTCCATTAATGTCCAACAGTGGGATACTGTAAAAACCAAAATGGGATAGAGTTGGTTGACGTATTGTGCGAAGTAATTCTTTTATCGTTAGTTATGCTATTTTGAGTATAATTGGTATACAGTTCCTACTTATCAATATTCATTAATCCATCTACCTAAGCACCGCTCAATTTGAGGAATTAGTAAACCTTATGGTTTGTTTTTATGATATAAATCTACTTAGCATGTACCTGACTCTGGCTGGACAGGGTCGCGAGTACCGCGAATATGTCCTACGTTAATAAATGCACGTCATCGAATCATTCGTTTTGTTTCACTCACACACAGCGATTCTGGCATGCGTATGATGCATGGCATGTATTATCTACAAAGATTACCAGAATACTCTCGTGATTGCTTTTTTTATGGAGCTATTTAACAATGAAGCTCTGGAAGCATTCCGGGTTGCACCACAAATGCTGTGCGATCCTCATGTAAGGCGGATAACAATTTGGGAAGGTATTCAACACAAAATGACAGCCACTCAATCAAAGTCACTTCCAAATCTCACGTATGTATAAAAACCTGATTTCAGTTACGACAAGCAGAATGATTGAATATCATCACAAGGACCTCAATGCAGTCAATCAATTTATCTCTCCTTTGAAACTCTTTCCACTTTATCTCACATTTGGATAGTCCTTGCGCTGCCCTTGTCCTCATATACTAGAACTTGTCCAATAGAAAATTAACCAATACAATACAAAACAATACTCTCCAGAAAGTATGTTTGTAAGAGGTCAATTATCTTCTAGTTTAATAAATAAAATACGGTATATTGCAAGGTCTCACGGAATCGAATGCATTTTCATAGTCAGCTGTAACAATGGCTTTGAAACCCTGCGGGATTCAAAAATGCATACATTAGCATTTTTAATAACAGCTATGAAAATGCAAGTGCAAAGGTTCGGATATTTGAGGATACAGCACAAATAAGAATTGGAAAGGGAGTGAGACAAGGTGACACCATATCTCCCAAGCTCTTTAACGCCATATTACAAAATGTTTTTCAATCATTGACCTGGGAAAACAAAGAGATAAAGATTAATGGAGATTACTTAACTCACCTTCGTATTGCTGATGACGTAGTCATCTTTGCAACTACCCCTTGTGACGTACCTGCCAGCAGGACGTACACGATAAAAAGGCAGATAGCAGTCAGAACGAACGTCCGTGTAGCTCAATTGGTAGAGTGATTTATTCCGGAATGAGGGGACCCGGGTTCTATCCCCGGCGTGAATAAAAATGACGGAGAAATTTACTTCGTTATAATGGCGCCCGAACTTCCCGGATGGCCCGGCCGTTTAAGATCTCGCAATGGTGTGATGTTCTTTCCACACCACGAGATAGGAAAAATAAGAGAATCCCTTCTCGAGTGCTACAAAAAATAAATGTGTGTGACGTTGCATTCCACACACCAGATGGACTGGGAGTTCTCAGGTGCACGTTCTACAGCGTATGGCTGCCTACGACGATTAATGGTCTCGGCTGACCCGTGGGCCATGCCCCCGGCCCTCTTTCGGAGAGGAGGAAGATGTGACATACCGGCCAGCAGGAAGCACGCGACAAAAAGGCAGATAGCAGTCAGAACGAACGTCCGCGTAGCTCAATTGGTAGAGTGACTTATTCCGGAATGAGGGGACCCGGGCTCGAGACCCGGCGTGGATAAAAATGACGGAGAAATTTACTTCGTTATACCCTTCAGAGATACAGAATATGATCCAAGAACTGGCTGACAAGAGTAAAGAAGTGGGATTAAAAATGAACTTTCAGAAGACAAAAAATTAACTTTACAAGAAACGAAGATTTATCGATTCATGGGGAAAAGCTTGAGACAACCGATTACTACATTTATCTTGGGCAACAGCATATCGAAAAAGAAATTAATCGGCGTATAAAACTTGGATGGAGAGCTTTTGGAAACAACAGTACAATTTTTAAGAGCAGTATGTCTCAAAAGAAAAGTGTTTAATCAATGCATCCTGCCAGAGGCCACTGCTTACGTATGGACCCGAGACATGGATCTTAACTAAAAAAGATATACAAAGAATGCAGACAACTCAAAGAAGCATGGAAAGATGCATGCTTGGTGTAACCAGGAAAGATAAGAAGAGGAACTTGTGGACAAGGGAAATGACAGAAGTGGAAGACATCATGACCATAGTGAAATCACTGAAATGGCAATGGGCTGTACATGTTGCCAGAAGAACAGACCTCCGATGGACAACCGAAATTTTAGACTGGATTCCGAGGGGCAGGAAAAGACCCGGAAGAAGACCCCATGGGAGATGGATGGATGAAATTCGGAAGTATGCTGGAGTGACATGGAGGAGACAGGCCCAAGACAGACAATTGTGGAAGAAATTTGGGGAGACCTTCATCCAGCAGTGGATTGATAATGGTTGATGATGATGATATTGCAAGGTCAGAGCAACAACAAAGATGAAAAGCCAGGGCAGAGTTATCTGACAATAAAACGTATCTGCGTACACCACCACTGAAACAGAAAACATCTGCAAGCCCGCGAAGTGAGAACCCCGATAGCAATAGAATAATATAATTTAAAGAAAAGTTCACAAAAACAATGAATTATTATTAGAACATTACAGATTCCCATCAGGATGAAATAAGGACTAAACTTGCACGTTCGGCCCGCTCGGCCCATTGCTAGTTTCGAAAGCAATGATAGATGGCGTCACAGTACCATTTCAGCGCTCCTCCGCTTTTCTCGCACTTTCACGTGCAATGCGTTATAAATAGTTACGTAAGTTAGTTCTCGATCTGTGTTCCTGCGTTACGTAACGCATTCCTCGATCTGTGTTCCTGCGTTACGTAACGCATTCCTCGATCTGTGGTACGTAATGTGCGTCACTGTTAGTGAAACGGACCGGCAAAATATTAAAATATTGGACTGTGAATCTCATAGAAACAAGAGACTAATTAAAGAATATATTTGAGAAACGAGTTTCTCCAAAGAAATAATTCTTCATTTATACACTGGCGTGCAAAAATTAAGGACGAGACGGTTTTTCAAATGCAAAGTCGTGCAGAAGTGCTCCACATCGACTCAAATCATACCATAAGATCCCCAAGATGTAAGAATATGGGACAATTGAGCAAAACCGTCCAAATAAGGAATCCATAGGATACAAAGGCACTTTATTGAAAAGGTAGCTTCGAGCACAACTGGATAGAAGACAGAAACGTCCATGAGACAGGCAGCTGCCAAGAAAAGTCCAGTCTTTAGTAGGGGATATGATCACCCCTGACTGCGTTGCAGGATTTACAACGTCTGTCCATGCTCAGGACGAGGTTTTCAAGGAACTGTTGAGGCATCGCGGCCCATTCCTTTTGTAGCGCCAATCGCAGCTGCTGAATCTTTGCTGGCGGCTGGTGACGTGCTTTCAAGCGTCTCCCGAGAAGGTCCCACACGTGTTCGATTAGATTTAGGTCCAGGGACTTTGCGGGCCAATCCATGCGTTAAATATCTTCACTCTCCAACAGTTCTGCGACAGCCACTGTACGATGAGGTGTAGCGTTGCCATCTATGAAGAGAAACTCAGGACCCACAGCACCTCTAAACAGACGCACGTGAGGCAGGAGAACCTCGGTACAATAGCGGAAACCAATGACTGAACCTCCTTGGAAGATGTGGAGTTCAGTACGGCTACCAAGCACGATACCGACCCAAACGAGAACTCCGCGACCTCCAAACTGGTCCCTTCCGATGATGTTGGAGGTGTGATTGCGTACTCCCTGCTCTCTCCAGATGTATATAAGTCCAGAATCGCTCGTCAAACTAAATCGGCTCTCATCCGTAAAGAGAACTCCACCCCATTGCTGATGTGTCCAGTTCTTGTGTTCCTGGCACCACAGAGACCGCAGTCTCCTATGAGCAGGCGTTAATGGCATAAACCGTACTGGTCGTCATGCAAATAGACCACCTTTGTGCAGCCTCCTGGCCAAGGTAAAACGCGATAACGGACGTCGAGTTGTCTGTTGCATGTGCCTTGCGATTCCTCCCGCTGTCTGCCGTCTGTCTCTTCTCTCCTGTAGGACAATATACTGGTCGTCCGCCGCCGTGTTTGCTCGTGGACGTCTACTGCTAAACTCTCGGACAGCTGTTCCTGTCGTTTGAAATGCTCTCCAAGCTCGTAAAACGATGCTATGAGCGATCCTGAACTCCTCGGTCACACTAGTCACACTTCGACCTTCTTCCAACATTCCAATGACGCAACATCGGGTAACGTCATCCAAATGTCGTGTACTGGATTGCCTGTTGGCCATATCACATGGTGGCAACGACTCGACGTCGTTCAAACCGATGTACACCGTGCAATAGCTTTCACCGAATTGCTGAGCGTACACCGCCCGTGTGCTTTATACCATTTCAACACTCCCCTCCTTTGCGTCATGCGGCATATATGCGCATGCCCTACCGTACCGGGTCCTAGTCTATCTCCTGAGTGGTCTTTCGGTGCGTTCTGCTTGCTCGGTCCGCTGTTATGCTAATTTCTCCTCTTCGTCCTTAATTTTTGCACACCAGTGTACATGTTAGGCATTAATGCTGGTGTTTTATTCCTCCGCACACATCTACAATCACGGTTAGAGGAACATTCCACGCATTATTGGCATATTTTCACTATATTTCGTGTATTTACTTCGTTCAGAAAACTTGAAAAATCCCGTTGTCACTGAGGGCGATCGAACCCACACCTCCCGATCTCCGGTCGAGCATGCTAGGTACTACGCTACCTAGGACCGGAAATTTCAAGCAACTGAACATATTTACTGTATTGATAAAAGTCACGTGACACCCCTTCAAAAGCAAATGAACTGATCCGCTGCGTTGTTAAGATACGCGGTACAGCTGCAAACGATATAAAAACATGCAAGCAGCTGACCGTGATCATATCGCACTGTGAGGTTGAGTGAAAATGTCGCTGAACTAACTTTGAGAAAAGAGAGATTGTTGGGTGTTATATTAGTGGGTTGTACATAAGAGAAACCGAGAGGCGTTTGAACATACCCACGTCAACTGTTTCGGATGTACTGAATAAGTGGAAAACACATGGCGTACCTGAAGCAGCAAAACGTACCAGCAGACCAAAGAAAATCAGTGATAGAGGACGTCAAAGCCTCTGGAGAGTCGTTACAGCTACTCAACTGATTAGTATACAAGACCTCAGTGTACAGGTGAGTAAAAATGCTGGAACCTTGGTATGCACACGTACCATTTCCAAAGAACTTCATTCCATGGGTCACCGTGGTCGTGCGGCTTCTCATAAGCCTTTGATCGTTCAGTATGGTGTAAAGAACATTTATCGTGCACCGTAGATCAATGGAAACGGGTCCTATGGACTGATGAATCCAGATGCACGATCCATCAGTCTGATGGCCGTGTGTGGGTATGGCAGCAGCTGGGGGAACGCTATTTATCACAGTGTACTCTTCCTACATTCAAGTTTAGAGCTGGCAGTGTACTCGCGCGGGGATGTTTTTCGTGGTATGGTGCCGGCCAATTTGTTACCGTGGACAAACCGGTTACCCAGCACGTCTACCCCGATATTCTGGATAATTATACCCTACAAACTCTGTGGCAATACTATGGAACCGAGCCTTGTTGGTTCCAGAGGGATTATGCACCGAGACATAAAGCAAGGACTGTTAGGGTGTGGTTTGATGATAATTACGTATCGTGTGTGGACTTGCCGGCACAGAGCCCTGACTTTCATCCCATAGAGCACCTATGACATGAATTAGAGCGTCGCATAAGAAGTTTCGAACCAAGGCCTACTACTAAGCAACAGTTTGCGGCAGCATTATGTTCTGAATGAAAGCGCATACCTATCGCTGCGTTCCAAAACCCTGTCGACAGCATGTCTCGAAGGGTCAGTGCATGCATTAAGGCCGACACCGTAGTAGTGTATGTCAATAAACTCTATGCTGTGTTTCTCTTCTAGGTGTCCGATGACTTTTGTCAATATAAGGTATTTTGCAGGAAAACGTGAGTGAGTAGGTAACACCAAACAAAAATGTTTCGAGCCAAGGAACTAAGCAACTTTCAGAGGAGAGGAATCGTGGGGCAATGGGATTTCGGAGCCAGTCAGCGTCAGATTGCTGAAAACTTGCAAATTCGTCTTGGCACGGTAAATCGAAAACTAGTGGATTTCAAGAAGGCAGGCAAGGAAGCACCAGCGTCAAGTACCCCTGTGCTACTCTTGGCCATTCCAGAGGTGTCTTCGAGCTGTCAAGCGTTCTGTGGAAACCAATCCTCGTAGAAAAGCAGCTGAGATTGCACAACAGGTGCAAGTGAATTCCAGAGCTGCTCAGCTGTAAATACACCGCCTTGGCTATAATGGAAGAGCTGCTTGACGTAAACCTCTTTTCTGAGAAGCAAATATTCTTTGCAAATTGGCATGGCCGGCAGACATGAGTGAGGAACCCATAGCATTTTGGCACACTGTCCCTATTTGCACAATTTTCAGAAAGTGGCATGGCCTCGGTGTGGCGATTGCCCAACCAGGAATCTAGCTTGAAGCACCTACAGCCAAATGCGAAACATAGCGATTTTGTAGTAATGATATGGGGAACCATATGGATAACTAGTCCCTCAGTCCTCATAGAATGTGAAGGCAACATCAATGCAAAAAAATGAATAACCATCTTTGAGAGGGGCCTGCTACCAATATAATCTAGTGGTAAGATGTCAAAGGCTACTTCGTTATTCATGGAGGACGGCGCTCCTTGTCATAGAGTGGTAAGATTTTCCTTATTCATGGAGAAGGGCGCTCCATGTCATACAGTGGAAGATGTCAAGGCTACCTCATTATTCACGGAGGATGACGTTCCGTGTCATAGAGTTGTAAGGTGTCAAAGATTACCTCCTTATTCATGGAGGATGGCGCTCTGTGCCATAGAGTGGTAAGATGCCAAAAGATACCTCCTTATTCATGGAGGATGGCGCTCCGTGTCATAGAGTGTTAAGATGTCAAAGACTACCTCTTCATTCAGAGAGGATGGCGTTCCGTGACATAGATTGGTAAGATGTCAAAGTCTACTTTCCCGTTCATGGAGCACAGCGCTCTGTGTCATAGAGGTAAGATTTCAAAAGCTACCTCCTAATTCATGGAGGATGGCGTTTCGTGTCGTATATTGGTAAGGTGTCAAAGGCTATCTATTTATCCATGGAGGATGGCGCTACGTGTCATAGAGTGGTAAGATGTCAAGACTACCTCCTTATTCATGGAGGATGGCGCTCCGTGTCATAGAATGGTAAGATGTCAAAAACTACCTCTTTATTCATGGATAATTGCGTTTTGTGTCACAGAGTCGTAAGATGTCAAAGGCTAGCTCCTTATTCATGGAGGATGGATCTCCGTGTCATAGAGTGGAAAGATGTCAAAGGTAACCTATTTATTAATGCAGGATTGCGCTTTGTGTCATAGAGTCGTAAGATGTCAAAGGCTACCTCCTCATTCATGGAGGATGGATCTCCGTGTCATAGATCATAGAGTGGTAAGATGTCAAAGGCTACCTCCTTATTCATTGAGAATTGCGCTTCGTGTCCTAGAGTCGTAAGATGTCAAAGGCTAGCTCCTTATTCATGGAGGAGGGATATCGGTGTCATAGAGTGGTAAGATGTCAAAGGCTACCTCTTTATTCAGGGAAGATGGCGTTTCGTGACATAGATTGGTAAGATGTCAAAGTCTACCTTCTTATTCATGGAGGATAGCGCTCTGTGTCATAGAGGTAAGATTACAAATGCTAACTCCTAATTCATGGAGGATGGAGTTTCGTGCCGTATAGTGGTAAGGTGTCAAAGGCTACCTATTTATCTATGGAGGATGGCGCTACGTGTCATAGAGCGGTAAGATGTCAAGACTACCTCCTTATTCATGGAGGATGGCACTCCGTGTGATAGAATGGTAAGATGTCAAAGACTACCTCCTTATTCATGGAGAATTGCGCTTCGTGTCATAGAGTCGTAAGATGTAACAGGCTAGCTCCTTATTCATGGAGGATGTGTCATAGAGTGTCACATCCTCCGTGTCATAGAGTGGTAAGATGTCAAAGGCAACCTCCTTATTCATGGAGGATCGCGCTTCGTGTCATAGAGTCGTAAGATGTCAAAGTCTACCTTCTTATTCATGGAGGATAGCGCTATGTGTCATAGAGGAAACATTTCAAAGGCTACCTCCTAATTCATGGAGGATGGCGTTTCGTGTCGTATAGTGGTAAAGTGTCAAAGGCTACCTTTTTATCCATGGAGGATGGCGATACTTGTCATAGAGTGGTAAGGTGGCAAAGACTACCTGTTTATCCATGGAGGATGGCGCTACTAGTTATAGAGTCGTAAGATGTCAAAGGCTAGCTCCTTATTCATGGAGAATTGCGCTTCGCGTCATAGAGTCCTAAAATCTCAAAGGCTATGTCCTTATTCATGGAGGATGTATCTCCGTGTCCTAGAGCGGTAAGATGCCAAAGGCTACCTTCTTATTCGTGGAGGATTGCGCTTCGTGTCATAGAGTCGTAAGATGCCAAAGGCTAGCTCCTTATTCATGGAGGATGGATCTCCGCGTCATAGAGTGGTAAGATGTCAAAGGCTAGCTCCTTATTCACGGAGGATGGATCTCCGCGTCATAGAGTGGTAAGATGTCAAAGGCTAACTCCTTATTCATGGAGGATTGCGCTTCTTTTCATAGAGTCGTAAGATGTCAAAGGCTAGCTCCTTATTCATGGAGGATTGCGCTTCTTTTCATAGAGTCGTAAGATGTCAAAACTACCTTCTTATTCGTGGAGGATTGCGCTTCGTGTCATAGAGTCCTAAGATGTCAAAGACTAGCTCCTTATTCACGGAGGATGGATCTCCGCGTCATAGAGTGGTAAGATGTCAAAGACTGCCACCTTATTCATGGGGGATGGTACTACTTGTCTAGAGCAAAACGTACCCTGACATGGCACGAACATAACGATATCCAGAAACTGTCGTGGCCAAGCCAGAGCCCTGATATGAACCCAACTGGAGTGGGCCATATTGGATGGAAAACTACGACGAATGCCACAGCACCCAACGAACAAGGTACACCTCCTGACCTTGTGACGTGAATCGTGGGCGCAAGTTCCACAGAGCACCATTGCTGACCTGATTTCCACAATGCCTGACAGGGTGAAAACCCTACGTACTGCAAAGGGTCCGGCTACGAGATATTTAATCCAGCTTCAACAGCTCCTTCCACTCCAAGCGGATAGAAAATAAATATTACGGACAAATCAGGTGTCTGTTTACTTATGTCATGTGAGTGTGCAAACAGGAGGACTAAACATTACAGATAATACAAGATTTCACTTTTCCATTTACCACTTAGGGAAATCTAAAAGCGATATTTGCGCGGCAATAAAATAAATAATCGATGCTTCCTGCAAGCAAGTCAAATATTCAAACTTGGTTGTGACACTGCATGTGGAGAGAGAGGAGCAAGAATTACGGCAAAGGGGGCGAATATCGTCGATAGCAGAGGCATCACGAACAGGAGACATATGCAAGCTGAAACAAGACAAACAGTAAATTCCCGATGCCCCCTTTAGAGATGATTTAAGGCCCTTAAGAGTGTACTCTGAGCATAGGACCTTATTTTGATGATTTAGTACCAATGGAAATGCGATTTATGCCTTTTTCTAGTATACGGAGAAGATAACGGTGTCGCGAAGACGAATGAGTTCGATAAAGTCATCGAGAATTCGCCCTTCGGCGATGTATCACATGGACCCCTTTCCAAACTGTCATCCTTTAATGCTGCATATTTTCCAAATTCCCATCCTGTTGAACGTTAGCCGGATTCCCCATCTGGCATAGAAAAGGCATTTTGCAACGAAACTTGTCAGTCTTAATGTTTTTATTATCATTTATTACGATATTTCACCGCGCACAAATGAATAAAGTGCCCCGGAAACTCGTCGAAATTGTTCACTAGACGATTTACAAGTTAACTGCGCAATAACACGATCATTCGTGTTTTCGATTAAATTCAGGCAGCGTTGTGATTTGTCCTGTTCTGCTCACGAACTAATTCCTGACGAAACGAAAACGTGTGACGAAAAAACGAACGTTTCATTTTAAAAAATAAAGCCCCTCGGAAAGCAATCGTTCTGTTGCTTTATTCAGATCGAGTTAGTGAATTTAATAATTTATAGATTTTGGAAATTTTGCAAATCTGTGGTGAAGTAGAATAAGTGGTATTCACTGTGAAGTCAGAGTCATGAGAAACTTTGTACCTTTTCAAAAGTTTTTTTCCGTGATATATTCGTAAAATAACGAAGCATATTCAGGATACATGGAAATAAAAGAAATATTTAATAAAAGAAAATATGCATTTTACAACAAAAAAAATTTTTTAGTAATGAAATGAATAAGAATATAAAGAAAAAGCTTATTAAGTGCTATATGTGTGGAGTATAACTTTATATGCGGCAGAAATGTGAAAAATCGGTTAGAAAGAAGCTAAATTGTTGGAGGCATTTGAAATGTGGTTATGGAAAAAAAAGTGGATTGAAAAAATTACAAATGATGAAGTTTTGCAAACAGTTAAGGAAGAAAGGAATATTGTAAAGACCGTAAGAAAAATAAAATATAACTGGATAGGACATGAGTTAAGAGGTGATGGCTTACTGAAGAGAATGACAGAAAGGAAAATTGAAGGAAAGCGACCAAGAGGAAGGAGACGACTAAGGATGCTTGATGATATCATGAGCACAAGAAGCTATCAAGTATTGAAGGAGTAAACAAGGGAGAGAGAAAACTGGAGGAAGAGAACTTGTTGAGTTACCGTTGGACCTGTCAGAAGACAGAGCACAAATGATGATGATTCAGGATACGATTTTCCCCGTGAAATGAGGGGAACAAAACCCACTGAATTCCACGGATTTGTCGAAGACAGGAAAATTCTGAATTTTCAGAAAACTTTCCGCAATTCTTTCCGTAAATTAACAGTAAATTGCCTTTACTAAAATGCGATAACGGAAAATCCTGAATTTTCAGAAACCGCCATAAATTTCATGCATTAACACTAAACCGCCGTTGCGGCGGATGGCTTAGTGGTTAGTAATTCAGACTATCAATGCAAGGTCCCCAGGTTCAAGTCTGAGCTGATCTTTCGGAGATGGTGTGATTTACTAACAATCGCTGAATATCCGCCGTGCATCGGACAAGCACGTTAGGTGACGGCCCCCAGGCTGGACCCACTGGTTAAATGGGTATCCTTTCCTATGCCCCCCCTGAAATTCTCTCACTCCTCTATGTGCAATATCGTACTTGTACGGTGGCGCCATCTACTGAACTCGAATCACACTACAAACTGTTCTGTCAAATTCGCTGGACTTGCTCTCATTCCTTCCGTTTCTGTGTCCTGCCCAAAAGGCGATTTCGCTGTAGGTGGCTGGGACCTAAACTCTACTCCCTGTGGACCGAAGTCCTACAAGAAAATGACAAAAATCTAAACCGCCGTTTTTAAAGGAGGGTTAACGGAAAATTCTGACTTTTCAGAAACCTTACCTCAATATCTTTTATGTATTAACGATAAATCGTCATTTCTTAAGGGAGTGTACATAAAAAAATTTTAATTTTCAGAAACTTTTCCACAGAACCTTTTCTACACAGGTATGCAAAAAATAAGGACGAAGAGGAGAAATTAGCATAACAGCGGAACGAGCAGGCAGAACGGACCGAAAGATTACTCAGAAGAAAGACTAGGGTCCGGTACGGTAGGGCATACGCATATATGCAGGATGACGTCGTGAGGCGTGACTGTCGGAAGGGTATAAAGCACACGGGCGGTGCACGCTCAGCAATTCGGTGAAAGATATTGCACGGTGTACATCCGTTTGAACGACGTCGATTTGCTGCCACCGTGCGATATGGCCAACAGGCAATCCAGTAGACGACATCTGGATGACTTTACCCGAGGTCGCGTCATTGAAAGGTTGGAAGAAGGTCGAAGTGTGACTAGTGTGGCCGAGGAGTTCGGGATCGCTCAGAGCATCGTTTCACGAGCTTGGAGAGCATTTCAGACGACAGGAACTGCTGTCCGAGAGTTTAGCAGTGGTCGTCCACGAGCAACCACGGTGGCGGACGATCGGTATATTGTCCTACAGGCGAGAAGAGACAGACGGCAGACAGCGGGAGAAATCGCAAGGCGCATGCAGCAGACAACTGGACGTCTTGTCATCGCGTTTTACCGTAACAAGGAGGCTGCACAAAGGTGGTCTATTTGCACGACGACCAGTACGGTGTGTGCCATTAACGCCTGCTCATCGGAGACGGCGTTTTCTGTGGTGCCAGGAACACAAGAACTGGACAAATCAGCAATGGGGTCGGGTTCTCTTTACGGATGTGAGCCGATTTAGCCTGACCAGCGATTCTGCACGTACACTCATATGGAGAGGGCAGGGAACACGCAATAACACCTCCAACATCATCGAAGGGGACCGGTTTGGAGGTGGCGGAGTTCTCGTTTGCGGTCGGTATCATGCTTGGTAGCCGTACTGACCTTCACATCTTCCTAGGAGGTGCAGTCACTGCTTTCCGCTATTGTACCGAGGTTCTCTTGCCTCACGTGCGTCTGTTATAGAGGTGCTGTGGGTCCTGAGTTCCCCTTCATGGGCGACAACGCTACACCTCATCGTACAGTGGCTGTTTCGCAGAGCTGTTGGAGACTGAAGATATTCAACGCATGGATTGGCCCGCAAGGTCTCCGGACCTAAATTCAATCAAACACGTGTGGGACCTTCTCGGGAGATGCTTGGCAGCACGTCACCAGCCGCCAGGAACAATTCCGCAGCTGCGATTGGCGCTACAAGAGGAATGGTACGCAATTCCTCAACAGCTCCCTGATAACCTCGTCCTCAGCATGGACATACGTTGTAAATCCTGCAACGCAGTCAGGGGTGATCATATCCCCTAATAAAGACTGGATATTTTTTGGTAGCCACCTTTCACATGGACGTTTCTGTCTTCTGTTCAGTTGTGCTCGAAGCTACCTTTTCAATAAAGTGTCCTTTGTATCCTTTGGATTCTTTGTTTGGAAAGTTTTGCTCACTTGTCCCATATTCTTACATCTTGGGGATCTTATGGTATGATTTGAGTCGATGTGGAGCACTTCTGCATGACGTTGCATTCGAAAAACCGTCTCGTCCTGAATTTTTGCATGCCAGTGTATATTAACGTAAATTGCCTTTACCCAAAAAACGTTTTGATAATTCAGCAAAAAAATTGTTGAATCCACTAAAAATATTTTGTCGATGTGCAATTAAAAAAATGGTTTGTTGAACTTACAAATTTATTTTACTGAATATTATTGTTGATTCTACAAAATTTATTATCATAACAAAACGCTTTGTTCATTTAACAAAATGTCTAGGTCGATGTTTGGGAATTTGTTTGATCCAACAATATGTATTGTTACAGAATAAAAATACCAACGTTTCTTACAATCAAATATTTATTTTACATCGACTATAGTTTCGCAGAGTGTCTGGCTCGGCTTCGTCAGGATGAATGGAGCATAAACATTTAAATCATTGTGACATCATCAGAGTTCTGAAGGTCGCGGATTTTGGTGAGTTGTTTTCACGCGCTTGAAAGAAATGAAGTCGACGTCTTGTCGTTGATAAGCCGTGAAGAGTTCCGGTACATGTGGAAAGCTTCTAATATATTAACCCTGATAGTGGAATCAGGTTTATCAATAAGCGTTGCGTTTCCAAACAAAGTTATATGGTTATTTTCATGACAATGTTGGGCTATAGACGACTTCTTCAGTTCACAATTCCGTACGTAGTTCTTTTTTTCCTTCACACGAAAATTTAAGGCCCTGCGCGTCTCTCTTGTATATGAAAGTCCACATTCACACGGTAACTGATAAATTCCCCAGGAATTCATGTCTTCGATGTAGTCTTTTGATCCGTGAAACTTCATCTTGTTTATGGGTTTGAAAATAATTTTGAAATTAAAACTTTTGAGAAGTTTTGATATTTTGAAGCTAATCTGAGGAGCAAATGGAATAACCGCCCAATTCTTTCGTATTGGGAGGTCTATTGGCGTGACCGAACAGACAGGCATAGGTTTCCTACATTTTTGGACAACTTTGTCTATAACGGAAGGACTATATCATCTGCGTACTGCAATTCGTTTAAGAAAATTAAGCTCTTTCTGCAAGGAATACTCAGTTGAGCATATGTGTATTGCACGATATACGTATGTGTAGAAGGCAGAGATTTTTTGTTTCTATGGGTTATTTGATTTTGCATGTGGTGGCAAGGAAACAGCAAATGGTTTTCGATAAACTGTTGTACAAAAGATCTTTCAGAGCGTGATTCTAGGACATCAAGGAAGATTAAGCAGCCATTATTTTCAGTATCACATGTAAGCTGTACATTAGGATCAACTAAGATGATAAGTTCGACTAATTTAGGTATTTTTTAGCTCATACCATTCCAGAGAACAAAAGTGTCATCTGCATATATTGTGTTGTCGGAAAAGTCATGATGTATTTTGGCACGATGGCGGTTGGGCCGTTTTGGAAGTACTAGAGGCATGGGCAGCTAGCTCTGTTATCGCTATGGCATTCGACAGGTGCTAGTTCTAGCTGCAGTCTAAAAGGAATAGTGAGAGATTTGGTTGATTTCCGGATATTTGACATCAAGTTAAAGATGGAAGACCAAACTGTGTATTTTCGCCATATTTTACTGTTTTACTTAACCGTAATATGGAAGAAAGCGCGTCAAGCTTGTGAAAAGTTGCGTAAAGTGTACGGTGATAATGCTCTACAAGAACGTCAGTGCCAGCGGTGGTCCCCGAAATTACGTTCTGGTGATTTTGACCTCAACGATGCTCCTCGGTCCGGGTGGCCAACCGAGGTTGATGACGACCAAATCAAGGCATTGATCGAGTCAAACCCACGTTACACGACACGAGAGATTGCAGACACATTGCACATCCGTCATTCAACCGTTCACCACCTGAAGAAGCTGGGATACGTAAGCAAGCTCAATGTGTGGGTTTATCATGAACTCAAAGAAGCTCAATTCACGGCGCGTATAAAAATATGCGATATGTTCCTTAAAAGTGAGGAAAACGATCCTTTTTTAAAGTGACTGAAAACTGGTGACGAAAAGTGGATTGTGTACAACAATGTGCTGCACTAACGGTTTTGGTCCCGACGTGCTGCTTCGCCTCAAACGACATCCAAAGCCGACATTAATCAGCGGAAGGTTCTGGTCTCAGTGTGGTGGGATTTTAAAGGTGTCGTGCTTTTCGAGCTCCTACCACGGAACTAAACAATCAATTCGAATGTGTACTGTCGGCAATTGGACAGATTGAACGAATCCATCATATAGAAACGTCTAGATCTCTTTCATCGTAAAGGTGTTGTGTTCTATCCCGACAACGCGAGACCACAAACAAGTTTGATCACCCGCCAAAAATTATTGTAGATTGGGTGGGATGTGTTGCCACACACAGCATACTCGCCTGACCTTGCGCCGTCAGACTTCCACTTGTTACGTTCTCTTCAAATAGTCCTTGCGTGGTATTGAACGTTATAACGTTCAATTCAGATGAGGCTGTAAATCAGCACTTTTTACAGTTTTTCGCCACGAAAGACAGGTCCTTCTATGAGCGAGGCATTCTGCAGCTCACTGAAAGATGGCAAAAGGTTATCGAACAAAACGGGCATTATATCTTTGATTCATCTTTGTTCTTTCTATCAATAAATGACCTTTGTAAGACATGGCTGAAATACGTCATGACTCTTACGTACAACCCAATAACAATTTTTGTCTTATTACATAACGGATATTACCACGTCACCGATAGTGCGCTGGTTGCGGAATACTTATTTCATCGTCCAGATGGATAAACAGTGAGGTTGCGTCCCCCTAAATTTAAGGAACTCAATCTCAATGTTTTCGGACGTAGCGTTGTGTTTTATGTGCACTGGCGTGCAAAAATTAGGGACCAGACGGTTTTTCGAATATAACGTCGTGCAGAAGTGCTCCATATCGACTCAAATCATACCATAATATCCCCAAGATGTCAGTGTATGCGACAAGTGAGCAAAACCGTCCAAACAAGAAATCCAAAAAATACAAAGGCACTTTATTGAAAAATTAGCTTCGAGCACAACTGGACCGAAGACAGAAACGGCCATGTGACAGGCGGCTGACAAGAAAAATCCAATCTTTAGTAGGGGATATGATCACCCCTGACAGCGTTGCGAGATTTACAACGTCTCTCCATGCTGAGGACGAGGTTGTCAAGGAACTGTTGAGGCATCGCGGCCCATTCCTCTTGTAGCGCCAATCGCAGCTACGGAATCGTTGCTGGCGGCTCGTGGCGTGCTGCCAAGCGTCTCCCGAGAAGGTTCCACACGTTTTCGATTGGATTTAGGCCCGGGGACCTTGCGGGCCAATCCATGCGGTGAATATCTTCACTCTCCAACAGCTCTGCGACAGCCACTGTACGATGAGGTGTAGCGTTGTCGTCCATGAAGAGGAACTCAGTACCCACACCACCTCTAACCAGACGCACGTGAGGGAGGAGAACCTCGGTACAATAGCGAAAACCAGTGGCTGAACCTCCTTAGAAGATGTGGAGGTCAGTACGGCTACCAAGCATGGTACCGCCCCAAACGAGGACTCCTCCACCTGCAAACCGGTTCCTTTCGATGATGTTGAAGGTGTGATTGCGTGTTCCCTGCTCTCCAGATGTGTATACGTCCAGAATCGATCGTCAGACTAAATCGGCTCTCATCCGTAAAGAGAATTCGACCCCATTGCTGATGTGTCCAGTTCTTGTGTTCATGGCACCACAGAAACCGCCGTCTCCGATGAGCAGGCGTTAATGGCACACACCGTACTGGTCGTACTGCAAATAGACCACCTCTGTGTAGCCTCCATGCCACGGTAAAACGCGATAACGTACGTCCAGTTGCCTGTTGCATGTGCCTTGCGATTTCTCCCGCTGTCTGCCGTCTGTTTCTTCTCGCTTGTATGACAATATACCGGTCATCGGCAGCCGCGGTTGCTCCTGGACGACCACTGCTAAATTCTCGTATAGCTGTTCCTGTCGTTTGAAATGCTCTCCAAGCTCGTGAAACGATGGTGTGAGCGATAAAGAACTCTTCGGCCACACTAGTCACACTTCGAACTTCTTTCAACTTCCCAATGACGCGACCTCGGGTAAAGTCATCCAGATGTCGTCTACTGGATTGCCTGTTGGCCATATCACGCGGAGTCAGGAACTGGACGTCGTTCCAATCGATGTACACCGTGCAATTGCTTTCACCGAATTTCTGACCGTACACCTCCCGTGTGCTTTATACCCTTCCGACAGTCACGCCCCACGACGTCATCCTGCATATATGCGCATGACCTACCGTACCGGACCCTAGTCTATCTCCTGAGTGGTCTTTCGGTCCGTTCTGCCTGCTCGTTCCGCTGTTATGCTAATTTCTCCTCTTCGTCCTTAATTTTTGCACACCAGTGTAGGTTCGTTACGAGGTATTCTTAAAAACTCCATATGCCGCAAATTATTAGTTAGAAAAATATACACAGCCTTGAAAAGTTTGCTACACCAGATTAAGTAATTAACATGTTTATTAGAATAAAAGAGTATGTGGAATTAAGAAATTACAGCTTTTAAGTGGAGGCCAAGTAACAGTTACATTAAATTAGAAGGATAAAACTAGACATGTCGACTGGTCCATTGCTGCGTAAGCCTATTACTTCCGGAGCCTAAATTTAAAGTAAATTCCTAAATCTATCGAAGAGGAGACATCGCGGCAGTGCATATGTACAGGGTGTTCGTAAACTGTTTTTGACAAAAGAAGAGGGGTGATAGTACCCATGAAGACGAACAATATTTACAATGGAACCTAGGGTCGCATTCCACTCTGAGTGTCAAAAAAGAGTAACTTCGAAATACGTCCAACAAGCACAAGTCATCACCTCAGACGTCATTTCTTTTGTGGTGGAGAAGTAGCACGTCGCCCGAACATCACCGTCAAGCATTCACCGTATGAAAATTGAGAGAGAAAAGAAGCAGCATCGACAGTTGCAGCTGATTGGCTTATCAAGGTGCAGTAGACACTTCCTGAATGCCACATATACCGCAAGATGGATTGGACGCGGCGGATCTGTGGCATGGCGTCCACGTTCACCGTACTTAAACCCACTGGACTTCTTCTTCTGGGGACACATGAAATCATTGGTGTACGAGACGCCTGTGGACTCCGTGGAACATCTCGTCCCGAGAATCGTTGTTGAAGCGGACAACATAAACACGACACCAGGAGTCTTCGAGAGGGGTGCGCCAGTCTTTCATTTTCCGGTGTGAATTGTGCAACGGCATCCGTGGCCGCCACTTTGTGCATCTATTTTGAGTCTGTCCCTGATCTTCATAAATGGGATTGTCCAACTTATGATGTCGTTAATTCTCTTTCTTTGCACTGTTGAAAGTTCAACTTGGACATCTAACTTTACTCTTTTCTGACACTCGGAGTGGAATGCGATCCTAGATTCCATTGTAAATATTGTTTGTCTTGATGGGTACTATCACCCCTCTTCTTTTGTAAAAACAATTTACGAACACCCTGTATATACAGGGTGCATAAAGTCCCTTTAGCCTGGAATAACTTGCGAACGGAGAGAGGTACAGTTATGCAAGTGAGATAACGGTATAGTAAAGTAAATACGCCTGATCGAATGCAACAGATAGCAGCGCCCCTAGTGGCGAAATACGGAAGTTAGCCATTGCAAATCGAAAACGAAAAGAGATAAAGCAAAATTTCAAATTACGAAGTTGTAGAATATCAATTAATTAGTACAAAACGACATTTGTTTCACACAGCTAAGATAAATGGTCACCTGAATACCCCAAAATGTCCGAAATCGATGCACGACTTTTTGCGTGAACGTTTGAAGGGAACGGGCTTAGGTATGAGCAAATACACACAATTTATTGCATAAATGCGTATTTATGTCAATACAGTTAGATGACGTCAGACAACACAAAAACAAAAAGGGAAACTGCCGCACAGTGATAAAAAGTTAATGTCGAGTATGTTCGAAGAGTTCGCCATTGCCCACGATACACATTTGTATTCGTTAAAGTAACTCTGCATGCACATTCCTCAGCATGGAAGGTGTCACACTATTGCAAGCATCTGTAACACGACGACGCAGATCCAGCAGACTTGTAGGCGCTGTTGCATACACCTGTTTTTTTACGTAACCCCAGAAATCCAAGCTCGGCATTCTCACACAACGTACGTAGGCCTAAACTTCTGATCAGGGTACATCCTGCTACTGGTTTTTATATCATAGGTACGGTAAACGTCAAAATCTGTATTTGCATACGGCTACACTTGCGAAATGTGAATATGCGGATTCGAATCGTCGCGCATCGATTTCGGACACTGTAAGGTATTCAGGCGAAAATTTATCTTATCCGTGTAAAACAAATGTCGTTTTGTACTAATTAATTGATGCTCTACAACTTTGTATTTCGGAATTTTGCTCTGTCTCTTTTCGTTTTCGATTTACAATGGCTAACTTCCGCATTTCGCCACTAGGGGCGCTGCTATTGGTTACATTCGATCGGGCGTAGTCGCTTTACTATACCGTTATCTCACTTGCATAACTGTACCTCTCTCTCCCTCCGTTCGCAAGTTATTCCAGGCTAAAGGGACTTTCCTAGGCACCCCTATACAGATAACATTGGAACTGGAATTGGGGAGGAAATCATCATCTTACCTTACGTCTGGTGAAGTCTTTGCCGACGACTGTGATTCCTGGCTCCTCGAGTCGCTGGCTAAATTGTTATATTGGCATCTCCTTCTTTCCTTCATGCCCGCTTTTGCTAACCTCCTAAACTCGTATCTAGACTCGAACTGACTATGAATTGTACCACATTGGTTTGAACTGACTACCGTCGACTTCTGCCCATGTTCTGTATCCAGACGCTGGATATACAGGTGTTGTCCAAAATAAGGACTGCACCGTGAAACAATAGGTGTTACGCACCTAATATGGTGTGGGAGCACCCTTGCCATTTCAAACGGCTAGAATCCTCCTTGGAATGGACGCATACAAGTCCTGGTTGGTGGTAAGTGGTATGTTGTACCATTCTTCCTGCAGAAACTGCTCCAATTCCTTCAGAGATGCCGGAGGAGGATAACGGGACCGCACTCTGTTTTCCAACACAGACCACAGGGGCTCAATTATGTTTAAGTCCGGTGATTGTGCAAGCCAGGGAAGGTGTGAAACTTCATCCTCATGTTCCTCAAACCTTGATTGAACCGTTCGACTTCTGTGAACCATCATCTTGAAAGGTGTAATCTCTTGACGGAAACAATGTCTACGCCATCAAATGCTCATGGTCTGCCAAAAGGATGACAAAGCCACCGCTAGTGATCCGTCCGTGTAAGGTGATAATGGGGCCTGCTACAAACCACGTGATTATGGCCCAAACCATTACGGAACCGCACTCATGCTTCACTGTAGGAAGGAGACAGTCTGGGTTTTAGTCATCGACGGGAGTTCTTCACACATAAAACCGTCCTGTCGTGGAGAATAGCGAGGAACGTGATTCATCAGAAAGCAAGACATGTTTCCATTGATCCGCAATCCACGTTTTATGTTCCTGGCACCACTGTAGTCTCCGTTTCATATTCACCTGTGACACCACGGGTTTTGCAATCGTAGCTCTGCCGTAACTATTGTGCTTATGCAATTCCCTTCGCACGATATGGGTCGTCACTGGGTTCTGGAGATGTGCATTAAGCTGAGCAGTCACTTTCGTCGCCGTGGTCTTCCTCCTTGCGGTCACAATCCTCTTTAATGTCCTCCTGTCTCTCGCAGTGAGTTTGGTTTTCCTTGCACAGTTGTGTCTCGCAGATGATGTTGTGCCGAGAACATCGTATGCTGTCATGACCTTGGACACGGTACCTCCTGATACCCCCAATACCTTTGCCACTGTTGTTACCGACGCACGAAACAGACGGTCTCCTACAATTTGCCCTCTTTGGGACTCCGACAGGTCACCCATTGTGCCTCCACCTGGAACGAAATTATGCAAACACCGATTTACAATGCAATCACACAGACCCGTGAGACTATGAGCGGCACTTTTTTACAAAACAAAATTGTAGCTACATGTTCGTTTTCCTCACAAAGCAGCACATGCCAAAGTCACTGTTTTCAGCGAGGTGTTTCCATTATTTTGGACAACTTCTGTATCTATGCCTATGCCTTCCTCTGACTAGTTTATACAGTTACATCATGTACTTCTATATCTGTATATCCTCTGTATTTTCGCTTACGCTATTTCTGTGTATATATCTAAGTCCCTTTAATTCCCCACTTGGTAGGAGCGTGCCCTCAGCCCTCCAGGAGTTTTTCACCTGGGAACTGGATTGGTCAGCTGAGTTGACCAGGGCTGCAACTTAGTGGTTATTGGTTGGCCTCTCAGCTACCCTTTAGCAACAGCTGGCGTATTAGGCAAATGACCAAATGGCCATATGACCACATATACAGGATTTCAGGAAGGGAGTGTCTGACCCCAGTTCTTAAACAACCCTTAGAAATAGGAAGCTAGGAGATTTGGGCTAGAGTGCCCGATAGGAAAGTGACACGGAAGCGAAGTGGAAAGGGGGAGGAAGACGCCCTGATTTATAACCGGAAGGCCGGTACACGGGGTCCGACGGCTTAACGTGCCCATCCGACGCACGGAGGATATTTAGTGGATCGAGCGTTCGTGCCTGCCTGGGATCAAACCTGAGGTCCTTTCGGTGGCAGTCACGAATGTTGCCCACTAGGCCACCCGCTGCCCGGCGCATTAGGCAGGGGATGTTTTCGCACTTTAAATAGGACATATTTTCTTGTGTCTGGTGAATAGCGAAAGATTACCGCGGCTTACCTTTGACAGAGTTACGACTTTCTTGTGGCACCGCAGTGTATGTAATTTACGACTTTTTCTGGTGCCTACATCTAGAGGACATGGTCGTAAAACATAAACTTGCCTATTCATCTGACCGAGGTTCGGACTTTGCATGGGGCTCAATGAGTGAGGGAAAGAGAAAAAGAAAAGGAAGAGAGAGAGAGAGAGAGAGAGAGAGAGAGAGAGAGAGAGAGAGAGAGAGAGAGAGAGAGGAGAAAAAGAAAGGTGGAGAGAGAAAAAGAGGAAAAAGTGAGAGAGAGGGGGAAAGGGAAAAAAAGAAAGAGAGAGAGAGAAAGAAAAAGAGAAATAAAACAGAGAGAAAAAGAGAAAGAGAGAATAAAAAAGTTAGAAGATAAATAAACAGAGAAAAAGAGAGAGGGAAAGAGAGAGAAAAAGAGTGAGAGAAACAGAAAAAGAGAAAGGGAGAGAGAGAAATAGAAAAAGAGAAAGAGATAAAAAGACAGAGGGACAGAAAGAAATACAAAAAAAGAAACAGAGAAAGAGAGAAAAAAAGAGAGAGAAAGAAATAAAAAGAGAGAGGAAAAGAGAGAAAGAGAAAAAGAGAAGGAAGAGAGAGAGAGAGAGAGAGAGAGAGAGAGAGAGGAAAGAAAAAAAGAGTCAAAAGAGAAATAAACAGAGAGAAAAAGAGAAAGAGAGAAATAAAAGTGTTAGAAGAGAAATAAACAGAGAAAAAGAGAGAGAGAAACAGAAAAAGAGAAAGGGAGAGAGAAATAGAAAAAGAGAAAGAGATAAAAAGAGAGAGAAAGAAATAAAAGAGAGAGGGAAAGAGAGAAAGAGAAAAAGAGAAGGAAGAGAGACTACGCATGCTACACACTTAGTTGTGGAATCCATCGATCCGAATGAGAGACTGTCTACCAGATCTCCCTTTTTCATTTGTAAAGCTTTGGACGCTGCGGTTGGCCCCTTGAGGTCTGTGAAGAAGCTTCGCTCTGGGGACCTGCTTGTCCAAACTTGCAGTGTTTCTCAGAGTAACACTTTTCTGCACCTCACTAGTCTTCAAGGCATTCCTGTCAAAGTGACACCTCACCCGTTTCTTAACACCTCTCGGGGTGTTATTTCGGAGTTTGATCTCTTGCCATGCAGTGAAGAAGAATTGGTGACTGAACTTGCAGATCAAGGTGTTATTGCTGCACGCCGTATGATGTTTCGGCGCGATGGTTCTTTGATTAAGTCTAAAAATGTGATCTTGACTTTTAACTCCCCGAAAGTTCCAACCGAAATCAAGGCTGGCTACTTGGTCTGTGGAGTTCGCCCGTACATTCCCAGTCCTCTGCGCTGTTTCAGATGCGAGAGGTACGGGCATTCACAACGTTTCTGTAAGAGTTCCGCTCGTTGCGCTAATTGTGGCTCCAGTGAACATGACGGGGAAGGTTGCACTTCTGCGGCCTGTTGTGTTAACTGTGGTGAGGCCCATGCAGCTTACTCCCGCAACTGTATGAAATGGAAGGACGAGATGGCGATCCAGCGCCTCAAGACCCTGGAAGGCCTCTCGTACCCTGCTGCCAAGGCCAAGTTGATTATACCCACCACCCGACAGCGTACTTTTGCCGCAGTAGTTCAGTCTCTGCCAGAACCCGTGCAGCCCTTTGTTCCGCGCCCTGTAGCTCTAGCCGCCCTTGCCAAGCGATCTACAGCTGACCAAGCGACACAGGTGTTTTTCCCAGAGCTCGAAATTTTTCGAATACCTGATTCTGGGCCTTCTCTTTTGCAGCCGACCGTCTCTTCCAGTTTCCAGCAGAAAGCCTGCACGTGCGGAAGACCCGGCCCTCAATCCGCAAAGGTGTGCAGTGTCCATCCAACTGTCTCGGCCTCAGCGAGGTCCCCACCCTCAACCAACATTATAGAGGAACATAGGGGGAGGAGAGTGACAGTTCGTCCCCAGCCTCAAACAACATTGCAGAGGAGTGTGGGGGGAGGAGAGTGACTCATCCTTTGAGTAGTTGTGTTTAAAAAAAAAAAAAAAATATATATATATATATATATATAATTCTAATAGTAAATTAGTAAATTTTTATATAAACCTAATTAACTACCTTGTCTTCACAGCTTTCATCATACTCTTTTTTAACTTTTACCAAGCCTGTCTGCTCTTAATCATTTTCCACGCTTTTAAAAATCTGTGGCTGATAGTTCTTTGTCTGGCGCTCTTTGGCCAAACCTGGCCCTTGCGCCACTAAAATCCACTAACCAACCAACCAACCAACCGAAGAGAGAAAGAGAGAGAGAGGGAGAGAGAAATAGAGAAAGAGAGAAAAAGAGAGATGGAGCTAGAAAAAGAGGAAAAAGGGAGAGAGAGAGAGGGAAAGGGAAAAAGAGAAAGAGAGAGAGAGAGAAAGATAAAAAGAGTTAAAAGAGAAATAAACTGAGAGAAAGAGAGACAAAAAAGAGTTAGAAGAGAAATAAACAGAGAAAAAGAGAGGGGGAAAGAGAGAGAAAAAGAGTTAGAAGAGAAATAAACATAGAAAAAGAGAGAGGGAAAGAGAAAGAAAAAGAGAGAGAGAAACAGAGAAAGAGAGAAAAAGAGAGAGAAAGATATAAAAAGAGAGAGGAAAGAGAGAAAGAGAAAAAGAGAAGGAAGAGAGAAAGAGAGACGGAGAGAGGGAGAGAGAAAGAGAGAAAGAGAGAAAAAGAGAGATGGAGCTAGAAAAGAGGAAAAAGGGAGAGGGAGGGAAAGGGAAAAAGAAAGAGAGAGAGAAAGAAAAAATAGTTAAAAGAGAAATAAACAGAGAGAAAGAGAGACAAAACAAGAGTTAGAAGAGAAATAAACAGAGAAAAAGTGAGGGGAAAAGAGAGAGAAAAAGAGAGAGAGAAACAGAAATAGAGAAAGGGAGAGAGAGAAATAAAAAAAAAGAGAAAGAGATAAAAAGAGAGAGGGACAGAAGAAATACAAAAAAAGAAACAGAGAAAGAGAAAAAAGAAACAGAGAAAGAGAGAAAAAAAGAGAGAGAAGGAAATAAAAAGAGAGAGGGAAAGAGAGAAAGAGAAAAAGAGAAGAAAGGGAGAAAGAGAGAGAGAGAGAGAGAAAGAGAGAAAAACAAGAGTTAGAAGAGAAATAAACAGAGAAAAAGTGAGGGGGAAAGAGAGAGAAACAGAAATAGGGAGAGAGAGAAATAAAAAAAGAGAAAGAGATAAAAAGAGAGAGCGACAGAAAGAAATACAAAAAAAGAAACAGAGAAAGAGAAAAAAAGAAACAGAGAAAGAGAAAAAAAGAGAGAGAAAGAAATAAAAAGAGAGAGGAAAGAGAGAAAGAGAAAAAGAGAAGAAAGGGAGAAAGAGAGAGAGAGAGAGAGAGAGAGAGAGAGAGAGAGAGAGAGAGAGAGAGAGAGAGAGACAGAGAAAGAGAGAAAACAAGTTAGAAGAGAAATAAACAGAGAAAAAGTGAGGGGGAAAGAGAGAGAAACAGAAATAGGGAGAGAGAGAAATAAAAAAGAGAAAGAGATAAAAAGAGAGAGCGACAGAAAGAAATACAAAAAAAGAAACAGAGAAAGAGAAAAAAAGAAACAGAGAAAGAGAAAAAAAGAGAGAGAAAGAAATAAAAAGAGAGAGGGAAAGAGAGAAAGAGAAAAAGAGAAGAAAGGGAGAAAGAGAGAGAGAGAGAGAGAGAGAGAGAGAGAGAGACAGAGAGAAAGAGATAAAAACAAGAGTTAGAAGAGAAATAAACAGAGAAAAAGTGAGGGGAAAGAGAGAGAAAAAGAGAGAGAGAAACAGAAATAGAGAAAGGGAGAGAGAGAAATAAAAAAAGAGAAAGAGATAAAAAGAGAGAGGGACAGAAGAAATACAAAAAAAGAAACAGAGAAAGAGAAAAAGAAAGAAACAGAGAAAGAGAGAAAAAAAGAGAGAGAAGGAAATAAAAAGAGAGAGGGAAAGAGAGAAAGAGAAAAAGAGAAGAAAGGGAGAAAGAGAGAGAGAGAGAGAGAGAGAGAGAGAGAGAGAGAGAGAGAGAGAGAAAAACAAGAGTTAGAAGAGAAATAAACAGAGAAAAAGTGAGGGAGAAAGAGAGAGAAACAGAAATAGGGAGAGAGAGAAATAAAAAAAGAGAAAGAGATAAAAAGAGAGAGCGACAGAAAGAAATACAAAAAAAGAAACAGAGAAAGAGAAAAAAAAAGAAACAGAGAAAGAGAAAAAAAAAAAGAGAGAGAAAGAAATAAAAAGAGAGAGGGAAAGAGAGAAAGAGAAAAAGAGAAGAAAGGGAGAAAGAGAGAGAGAGAGAGAGAGAGAGAGAGAGAGAGAGAGAGAGAGAGAGAGAGAGAGAGAGAGAAAGAGAGAAAAACAAGAGTTAGAAGAGAAATAAACAGAGAAAAAGTGAGGGGGAAAGAGAGAGAAACAGAAATAGGGAGAGAGAGAAATAAAAAAAGAGAAAGAGATAAAAAGAGAGAGCGACAGAAAGAAATACAAAAAAAGAAACAGAGAAAGAGAAAAAAAGAAACAGAGAAAGAGAAAAAAAGAGAGAGAAAGAAATAAAAAGAGAGAGGGAAAGAGAGAAAGAGAAAAAGAGAAGAAAGGGAGAAAGAGAGAGAGAGAGAGAGACAGAGAGAAAGAGAGAAAAACAAGTTAGAAGAGAAATAAACAGAGAAAAAGTGAGGGGGAAAGAGAGAGAAACAGAAATAGGGAGAGAGAGAAATAAAAAAAGAGAAAGAGATAAAAAGAGAGAGCGACAGAAAGAAATACAAAAAAAGAAACAGAGAAAGAGAGAAAAAGGAGAGAGAAATAAGTAAAAAGAGAGAGGGAAAGAGAGAAAGAGAAAAAGGGAGAGAAAGATGAAATACCTGGAGGTTTTTCTACCAGCGACGCTAGCAGTGAAGCACCCATTTCATTAATTTCGTGAATGCTGTGCTTCTTCTCACGAGAGTGAAAAGAAGAGAAATTCCTCGGTCATTCCCAGGGGTGTCCGAGGGAAACGCCATAAACCCGCTTGACCACCTGATCCAATAGGGAAAAGGGTGGTATGAGGCAGGAAAGGGAGCAAAGGAAAAATAATTTAGATTACATAAAAAATTAAAAGTAAATTACACCTGGTCTTTGGAATTATTTAAACCGCAAAACCAATGTGGCTCGAAATACGAAGTAGTTCCGCTGCAACAGTAACACACACTGTGTTTTCCATTTTAAGTGCGTATTCGATGTGTTCTTCGTATGTATTTCATGTTTTTAAGGGCATATTTCTCTGTTCTTCAGTGCATGTCAACGGGTTTCTAATCGTACACGCGATAATACGTCTTTCTTGTTTCGCTCTTTGCATTAAATCCGCTACAGAGGAGTGTTAATCGAGTTCAGCGTCTCAAGGAAAGCCTGGGAAACATTCGCAGCTTTTTTGAAAATCAAAGGATTCTTCCAAATTTGTGGATCTGTGTAAATATTTAACACCCGTCTTTCAAAAGTTCAAATATACCTGACGCTTCTCAAAAGAGTTTTTTTTATTTTTAGCGATAATTGAACGAGGTTGCATCCTAGAGAGAGCCTTCTCTAGTCTATTTGCTTTTTATTTTTCCCCTTCCTGTTTTAAGGAAACAAAATGTCATAACTCATGTCGAGGCTGATGATAATCGTCATTTGGCAAGGACCCAGCTGTTGCCATAGCAACCTGCTTTGGGTATTTGTTTACAAAATAAATCAAAGCCCCGAGCTGCTTACAGTGCGGTGCGATATCAAAGCTAAGCCGTACAGCTAATCAGATATGACAGAGGAAGCCGGTATCTTCTTTCAGTAGGTGCTCTTAAACGATTCTAGATCACGACTGAGCTAATAATCTGCAATCATTACAGCGTCTGAAATCTATATCTGGGAAGTAATGAGCTTAGTTAATACTGACGCCCGAGAAGTTTATTTTTGAAAGTAAAGAAAAATATTTAGTTTGGCGTTGAAGAATTTCTTTCTGGGCACAATAAATAATGGCTTCTGCGGCAGAAAATCACTGTCTTCGGAGCGTCAGGAAGAAGGTTTTCTTTTCTCTTTCAAACTTTCTGGAAAGGGTAAAAGTGATCTTAAAAATTACGCACGTATCTTCTTTATCAGTTCTCGCTTTTTTTTTCTTCCCTTTTCAGTATTAACTTCATTACGGTTAAACTGCCTTGTTAGGACAGCACGCACGAAGAGTTTATGAAAAGACAAAATCGACACGGCAAGACCAAACGAGAAGAAAAAAGCAAGACTTAACAAAAGTTCTTGACAGAAACATCTGCGAGATCTCATATAACCGGGCTTAAATTTTACACAACTTGTTTCGAATTCTAAAGTATTATGAATAGCAAACCGAGATTTAATATCTGTTAAGGATTGCATTGAAATATTCAATAATAGGATTTCATTTAACACACACCTTGCCCAGCTGTTTTAAACTGTTGCAAAAAGTTACTTCATTTCCGTTTTTTTACCCTGCAAGTCGAAAATTGTCGGCAGGTTCTCAAATTCAGGTGAAAAATGCTTTTGCGAGAGTATTGAATTTATACATTTTCGCAAAAAAGGAAAATTTAAATGCATTGTTTTATTATTTGGCTGTACTTTCGCTAAATAGAGTGAACCTTATTTATACTGGTTTCCATAAGTTAAACAAAAAAGCCAGAAAACACGTGAAATGGGGTTTGTGTATGACGGGAGCTGTAAGGCGGAGTATTGCATCCAAATATGCAAATGAGTGAGATGATATCGGTTTATGCTAATGAAGCGCAGAAGGGAAGGGACTATGGCGGAGTTGTTTTGGACGTTGGACTACGTCCAACTCCGCGGATAACATGGGACGACTTACGGACAACCTCCTGTGGCAAAAATGGGTTACAATTGGAATCATTATAGCGTTAAAAATTGGGGCCGCACACTAATTGTGTTAGCGTATTCGTAAAAAGCATAGAGTCCAATTCGCGTACTGCGCCGCAATATTACATCGTGAGAGCGACGCTCCCCTGTCTCCCTGTGCGCCGGGGAGTTGATGTAATATTTCTGCGGGAGTCGTCGCGTTTGACTCAGTCTATCTCGGCACCCGTGAGCGCAAAACGACTGTGCGTGGTATCGTCTTAAAGCTCTCGACGAGATCTATTCAAATATATAAAGAACATTTCGCAGTGGTTTGAATTGAACATTTAAAAAATTGTTTTCTTGTGAACCGGTGAACACTTTTGAAAACATCGCGGTGTATGTCAACAACCGTGATTGCAAAACGACTGTATTCGGTCTAGTTTTAAAGCTCTCGTCGAGCTCTATTCAAATATACGAAGAACATTTCGCAGTGGATTGAACGAAACATTTAAAAAATTGTTTTCTTGTGAACCGGTGAACACTTTTGAAAACATCGCGGTGTATGTCAACAACCGTGATTGCAAAACGACTGTATTCGGTCTAGTTTTAAAGCTCTCGTTGAGCTCTATTCAAATATACGAAGAACATTTCGCAGTGGATTGAACGAAACATTTAAAAAATTGTTTTCTTGTGAACCGGTGAACACTTTTGAAAACATCGCGGTGTATGTCAACAACCGTGATTGCAAAACGACTGTATTCGGTCTAGTTTTAAAGCTCTCGTCGAGCTCTATTCAAATATACGAAGAACATTTCGCAGTGGATTGAACGAAACACTTTAAAAAATTGTTTTCTTGTGAACCGGTGAACACGCGTGACAATATCGCGGTGTATCTGGACAACCGTGAGTTCAAAACGACTGTATTCGGTCTAGTTTTAAAGCTTTCGTCGAGCTCTGTTCAAATACACGAAGAACATTTCGCAGTGGTTTAAACTGAACATTTAAAAAATTCTTTTCTTGTGAACCGGTGAACACTTTTGACAACAACGCGGTGTATCTGGACAACTGTGTGTGAAAAAAGAAAGTGCTTAGTATCGTATTAAAGCTCTTGTCGAGCTGTATTCAAATACAGGAAGAACATTTCGCAGTGGATTGAACGAAACACTTAAAAAATTGTTTTCTTGTGAAACGTTGAACACGCGTGACAATATCGCGGTGTATCTGGACAACTGTGAGTGAAAAAGAAAGTGCTTGGTATCGTATTAAAGCTCTTGTCGAGCTGTATTCAAATACACGAAGAACATTTCGCAGTGGATTGAACAAAACACTTAAAAATTGTTTTCTTGTGAAACGTTGAACACGCGTGACAATATCGCGGTGTATCTGGACAACTGTGAGTGAAAAAGAAAGTGCTTGGTATCGTATTAAAGCTCTTGTCGAGCTGTATTCAAATACACGAAGAACATTTCGCAGTGGATTGAACGAAACTCTTAAAAAATTGTTTTCTTGTGAAACGTTGAACACGCGTGACAATATCGCGGTGTATCTGGACAACCGTGAGTGCAAAACAACTGTGCTTCGTATAGTTTTAAAGCTCTCGTCGAGCTCTATTCAAATATACGAAGAACATTTCGCACTGGTTTGAACTTAACACTTAAAACGCTGTTTACTTGTGAACCGGTGAACACGCGTGACAATATCGCGGTGTATCTGGACAACCGTGAGTTCAAAACGACTTCGTATCGTTTTAAAGCTCTCGTCGAGCTCTGTTCAAATACACGAAGAACATTTCGCAGTGGTTTGAACTTAACATTTAAAAAATTGTTTTCTTGTGAACCGGTGAACACTTTTGACAACATCGCGGTGTATCTGGACAACCGTGAGTGCAAAACGACTGTGCTTGATCTCGTTTTAAAGCTTTCGTCGCGCTCTATTCAAATACACGAAGAACATTTCACAGTGGCTTGAACTGAACATTTAAAAAAAATTCTTGTGAGCCGGTGAACACTTTTGACAACATCGCGATGTATCTTGACAACTGTGAGTTAAAAAAGAATGTGCTTGGAATCGTTTTAAAGCTATGGTCGAGCTGTATTCAAATATACGAAGAACATTTCGCAGTGGTTTGAACTGAACACTTAAAAAATTGCTTTCTTGTGAACCGGTGAACACTTTTGAAAACAACGCGGTGTATCTGGACAACTGTGAGTGAAAAAAGAATGTGCTTGGTATCGTTTTAAAGCTCTTGTCGAGCTGTATTCAAATATACGAAGAACATTTCGCAGTGGTTTGAACTGAACACTTGAAAAGTTGTTTACTTGTGAACCGGTGAACACGCGTGACAATATCGCGGTGTATCTGGACAACCGTGAGTGCAAAACAACTGTGCTTGGTACCGTTTTAAAGATCTCGACGAGCTGTATTTAAATATACGAAGAACATTTCGCAGTGGTTTGAACTGAACACTTAATTTTTTTCTTGTGAAGCGGTGAACACTTTTGACAATATCGCGGTTTATCTGGAAAACCGTACCCCCATATTGTCAAAAGTGTTCACCACTTCACAATATGATTTATCAAAAGTGCTTACCACTTTGATATTTAAATAACATATCGCAGTCGTTTAAATTAAAATTAAAAAAATATATTTTCTTGTGAAAGGGTTAACATTTTCAACAATGCCGCGGAATTCACAGAATGAAGGCAAACAAAAGTGGAGAATATCAAAACGGTGGGCAAGAGCAAGTGATGAGGAATGTAAGAAGCTCAAGAAGATAGAGCACCACGTTACGCAATTCGTGTATCGATCTGCTTTGTGTTCGCAATGTATCCAGCATTATTTGTAAAAATTATGTAAGTTACTTTTCGTATCATAGACGTGTGTTGGCTATAACAAATTAAATAAACGCATTGAAACCCTAATCGACCAGCTCATTTCAACTCTCCGATCTGCAAGTTGTAGTCCTACGTTGCAAACTGACGAGTCAATCGGTATTGAGCCTTCATGTATTTTTTTTTTTATTATTGGGGGTTGTACAACCACCGTGAGCAACTCCATGGGTTACAAGTAGTCGCCCGTCCCTAATTTAGGGCCACTGGTTCCAGGGAAGGGAGACAGCCAGTGCAGTTTAACAAACACAGCATCCATGTCTCACCGGGATTCTAACTCGGACCCATCTCGGACGAATGGCAATAAGCCAGTGCTTAGATCACTGCGCCACCGGGGCTTTTGTGGAGGTGTGTGTCACATTGCTTGCGTAGTGTAGAAATACATTTTGAGATAGCATATTTGTTGCAGTGGCTGCGGCACATAATTCGAGGTATCCGTATGCCTTTAAAACGCAATTTTCGGTCAAAATATTGATTTTCCAATGTAGCCTGTCCTTTTATTTTTCCAAATTCGTTTAAATTTTGTTTCTATCGTTTTTAGAACATGGCTTAGTGTTACTTGCTTGCAACTTTTTAGAACCGGAAGCGCTTTCATGCTAACCGGAAGTGAACTTAAATGCTTATTTACATCGCAGTTTTATTAAATATGAAAGCTAAAATTTGTTCCTGTATATAAATGCAAACAGAAATTAAAATTTCAGTTATCATTATGATAAACACCCAGATCCATCTGTCTCACTAGAAGGCTTGACGTCACAGGAACGTCATCATTTATCGATCAATTCGTGTGCGATCTCGCGATGTTAAAATGATTGCCTATTATATAATAGCACGCGATCACTTTTAGATGTCAAGGTGATCGCGTGGTAATTTAAAAACACTGGATTGTCAATGACTCGAATTCTATTTATCCGAACTACAAAATTCTAATTAAAATCTTAATACCACGGCAAGTTGAATTTGTATATTAATTTAATTTAGCGAAATTCGAATATTAATTTGTATGCTTTAATTATTTTTTTACTTTTTTAATTTAACTAGCTTTCCAAGTTCAGTGCTGATTATGTTGTACATTTTGCAAAATATCGGTGTATCTAAGTACTCTGAGTACAATAGAAACTGAAATCTTCAGATGTCACAGTGAGCAAGATTGCATCTAAAAGCAGATGCGCCCCAACAGCACATTGTCGAGACTTTACGTAGTTCCGATTTGCAACACCAGATGGCGCATTGTTTTGTAGAGAAAGCTATGTTATGAAGTTTCAAACTAATCGTCAAATAGGACAGTCTAAAACAAGCCGTGAACGGAATAACAGGTATGCTGGAGAAAAAGTCATTTAAGTTTTTACTATATTTCCTTACAAAAAGCCGGCGTCTATATGATTTATTTTCAATGTGCTTCAAATATTTTCCATGTACTTCAATTAAAACTGTCACCCCGTCTTAGGACGGGAAACATCCCTTATATATTAATATTTATTTAAAGCTTAAAAACAGCCGTCCTATAGTACGTACGGGCTATACGCTAGTTTAAAATCCTTTAAAAGGATTCGACAACTCATTTTTTGTTCAAACATGATGCCAGGGCCGATGGAAACTTTGAGGGGCCCTGGGTGAAATTTCATTGTGAGTCCCGGAGCATATTTTCATTGTGGGCACTAAAAAATAAATCTCATATTTTAATAAAGTTGTTACCTGAAAATTATCGTACGTACGGAAGACGTACGAAAATTACCATAAAGAGAAAATGATTATCTCAAAGAAGCATTTATTTAAAGCTTAGAGAAAAAAACATAATTCGGACTGGAAGTTCAGAGAGAGAGAGAAAGAGAAAAAGAGAAGAGAGAGACAAGGAGAGAGTGAAAGAGAGAGTGAAAGAGAGAGAGAGAGAGAGAGAGAGAGAGAGAGAGAGAGAGAGAAAAGAGAGGGAGAGAGAAAGAGAGAGAGAAAGTGAGAAAAAGTGAGAGGAAGAGAGAGAAAGAGAAAAAAGGGAGAGAGAGAGAGGGGAGGAAAGTGAAAAAGAGAAAGAGAGAGAGAGAGAAAGAGATAAGAGAGAGAGAGAAAGAGATAAGAGAAAGAGAGAGAGAGAGAAAGAGAAAAAGAGAAAGAGAGAGAAAGATAAATAAAAAGAGATAGGGACAGAAAGAAACAGAAAAAAGAGAAAGAGAGAAAACAGAGAAAAAAGATAAAAAGAGAGAGGGACAGAGAGAAAGAGGAAAAGGGAGAGAAAGAGAAAGAGAGAGAGAGAGAGAGAGAGGGAATAAATAAAAAGAGACAGGGACAGAAAGAAACAGGAAAAGAGAAAGAGAGAGAACAGAGAAAAAAGACAAAAAAAGAGAGGGAGAGAGAGAAAGAGAAAAATGGAGAGAAAGATACAAAAAGAAAAGGGCAGAGTGACAGAGAAAAAGAGAAATAAAAAGAGATAGGGACAGAAAGAAACAGAAAAAGAGAAAGAGAGAAAAACAGAGAAAAAAGATAAAAAGAAAGAGGGACAGAGAGAAAGAGAAAAGAGAGAAAGAGAAAAAGGGAGAGAAATATACAAAAAGAAAGGGACAGAATGACAGAGAAAAAGAGAAATAAAAAGAGATAGGGACAGAAAGAAATAGAAAAAGAAAAAGAGAGAAAAACAGATAAAAAAAAGATAAAAAGAGAGAGGGACAGAGGGAATGAGAAATATGAAGAGAAAGATACAAAAAGAAAGGGGCAGAGAGACAGAGAAAAAGAGAAATAAAAAGAGAAAGGGACAGAAAAAAAAAGAAAAAGAGAAAGAGAGAAAAACAGAGATAGAAAGAAAATGAGAAAGAACAAGAGGAAAAGAGAGCGAGAGACAAACAGAAAAAGAGATAGAGATAGAAAAAGAGAAAGAAAGAGAGGAAAAGAGAGCGAGAGAGAAACAGAAAACGAGATAGAGATAGAGGGAGAGAAAGAGATAGATAAAGAAAGAGAGGGAGGGAGAGAAAGAGCTAGAGAGAGAAAAAGAAAGAGAGGAAGAGAGAGAGGGAGAGAGGGGAGGAAAAAGAGAAAAAAATAAGGAGAGTAAGAGAGAGAGAGGGAGAGAGAGAGAGGGAGAGAGAAAAAGAGAAAGAATAAGGAGCGAAAAAGAGAGTAACAGAAAGAAAACGAGAGATAGAAAGAGAGAGAAAAAAACGAGAGAGGCAGAGAGGGAAAGTTAAAAAGAGAGAGTGAGAGAACAAAAAGAGAGAGAATGAGAGAAAAAGGGAGGGAGGGAAAGATGGAGAAAACAGAGAGAGGGAAAGAGAGAGTAAAAGAAAAAGAGAGAGAGAAAGTAAAAAGTGTTAAAATTTACGATTTTTTTACCCGGAGAAGGGGCTTAGGTTGTATTGTGACTCTTATAACAACTTATTCACAAAACGATAAAAATATTCGTGCATAACGAATATTTTTGCATTGCGAATATTTTTCTGTAGCAGTTATAATAAGGATCGCTCTAAAATATATTGGTATAAACAGTTTTTCCCCGGAAACATTTTTAGTGATTGATTTTTAATGCACAGTGGAGTAACTGACAAATTAGTGATAATCTAAACCTTTATACGCGCTCATACACTATATTGACCAAAGTTACCGGACACCTAGAAGAGAAACATAACATAGCATTTATTGATATACATTAGTACGGTATCGGTCCACCTTTGGCCTTAATGCATGCACTGACCCATCGAGACATGCTTTCGACAAGGTTTCGGAACACAGCAAATAGGTATGCGCTTCCATTCAGTACATAATGCTGTAGCTAACTGTTGCTTAGTAGTACGCATTGGTTCCAAACTTCTTATACGGCGCTCTAATTCATCCCATAGGTACTCTATCGGATGGAGATCAGAGCTAGGTGATGGTCAGTCCATACACGATACGGAATGATCGTCAAACAACGCCGTAACAGTCCTTGCTTTATGGCTCGGTGCATTATCTGCTGATACCAGCAAGGCTTGGTTCTATAATATTGCCACGGAGATCGTAGGGCATAATTGTCCAGAATATTGAGGTAGACGTGAAGGCTAACAGGTTTGTCCACGATAACCAATGGGCCGGGATCATACAACGAAAAACACCCCCACACGAGTATACTGTCCGCTCCAAACTTGACCGTAGGAACAGTACACTGCGGTAAATAGCGTTCCCCTGGCTGCCGCCGTACCCACCCACGGCCATCAGACTGATGGATTCGTGTATCTGGGATTCATTAGTTCACAGGACTCGTTTCTATTGATCTATTGTCTACCATAAATGTTCTTTACACCATGCTAGCATTCCGAGTGGAGATGAAAGGTTTATGAACAGCCGAACCGTCACGGTAACCCATGGAATGAAGTTTTCTGAGAATGGTACGTGTGCATACCGAGGTTCCAGCATTTTTACTCACCTGTACACTGAGGTCTTGTGCAGTAGTCCGTCGATTCGCTGTAACGACTCTCCTGAGGCTTCGACGTCCTCTATCACTAATTTTCTTTGGTCTGCCGGAACGTTTTGCCGCTTCAGACACACCATGTGTCTTCCACGTATTCAGTACATCCAAAATAGTTGACTTGGGTATGAATTGCATTTTGGTTTCTCTTATGGGCAACCAACTAATATATTACCCAATAATCTTTCCTTTCTCAAAGTCAGTTCTCTACCGCCGCGACATTTTCACTCAATCTCACAGTGCGGTATGATCGCGGTCAGCTGCAGGCTTGTATTTATACCGTTTGCAGCTGTACCGCGCATGTTAACAACGCATTGCTTTTTAACATTGCTTTTTAGTAGGTGTCCGGTGAGTTTTGTCAATATAGTGTATATGTATTGACATCGCAGCAGTATATCACAGAAAAGGAATCCCATCACCGCATAAGGAGGAAGCATGAGCATGATACAATGGCATTCCAAATGTGATGCAGCATCGCACGCCTTTCGAGGGGCTAATAGGGAGTATGATTACTTGGGACAGGGATGCAACTTGCACAAGCAGACTTCAATCTGTTTACAAGGCTGTGAACGAGAGTTTGGGCCATGGAGGAAGAACTTGAACGAGTGTTACAGAGATGAACATCAATACCATAGGTGTTATTATGCGGGAAGACACACACCTCTCTTTTTGAGATATCAAAGATATGGTTGACATTTAAAAATCATCAATTCACAGAATTTTCACCGAGTATTGGGGCGTGAAACTATCATTTCTCATTTTTTCACATGTTCGGCCAAATGCAAGATCGTGCATGTCAGATTCTCTCATTTCTTATTTAGAGGAAATGAATATTCAGTTGGTACTCCAATTTTAATATAGTCCAGATTTGTCACCATGTGAAATCTGGTCGTTCCCCATTTTCAAAGAGACATTACGGGGATAAATATTTGAGACTGAACAATACCTATGTAAGGGTGCTTCAACAACATTTCAGAATAAGTATTCTCGGCGACATTCAAAAAGTGTGTGTGGGGTGAGGTGGGCGAGGTACCTGTATTCTGTGCAATGGACAGTATTTCAACAAGTTAGTAAAATCGTGCAATGCATTGATTATGATACGCTTTCCAACATACCAGAAATTATTACTCAGGTTATGTGGATAATGGCTGTGGAATAAATCTCGCTCCTTTGTCCTAACCTTTGACCCAATTTCGATGATATGCAACAGAACCGGTTCACTGTACCTCCGGAACAACGTGATACATTTTTGTTGCAATAGAAGCAGTTTTACGCAAGTTATGAGAATAATTGCTGTGGAATAAATCTGAATTTTGTGCAATGACCTTTGACTCCATTTCGTTGATATTCAACAGAACCGCTTCACTATACCTCCGGAACAACATAATAAAGTTTTGTCGCAGTCCAAGCATTTTAGGTAAGTTATGATGCACAAGGGCAATGGAATGGATCCCACTCCAGTGTCTTGACCTTTGACCCCCATTTCGCCCATTTTCAATAGGGTTCGTCCCCATTGGCTCCCTACCACATACTAAAATTTCATGGAAATCGAACCATTTTTACGCAAGTTATGACGCATAAGGGCAAAGGAATATATCCCGCTCTTATGCCCTGCGTGACCTTTGACCCCATTTCGCCTATTTTCAATAGGGTTTGTGCCCAGGAGGTTCCCTACCACATACTAAAATTTCATCGAAATCAAACCATATTTACGAATGTTATGACGCATAAAGGCAATGGAATGGATTCCGCTTTTATGTCCTGACCTTTGACCCCATTTCGCCCATTTTCAATAGGGTCCGTTCCCATGTGGTTCCTTACCACATACTAAAATTTCATCGAAATCGATCCTTATTTAGGCATGTTATGACGGATAAAGGCAATGGAATGAATCCAGCTCCTATGTCCTAACCTTTGACCCTATTTCACCCATTTTCAACAGGGTTTGTCCCCAGTTGGTTCCCTATCACATACTAGAATTTCCTCGAAATCGAACTATTTTTACGCAAGTTATGACGCATAAAAGCAATGGAATGAATCCAGCTCCTATGTCCTGACCTTTGACCTAATTTCACCCATTTTCAAAAGGGATCGTTCCCAGGTGGTACCCTACCACATACTAAAATTTCATCGAAATCGAACAATTTTTACGCATGTTATGACGCATAAGAGCAATGGAATGGATTCAACACCTATGTCCTGACCTTTGACCCTAGTTCGCCCATTTTCAACAGGGTTTGTTCCCAGGTGGTTCCCTACCACATACTAAAATTTCGTCGAAATCGAATCATTTTGACGTGAGTTATCGTGCGGACGGACGGACAAAGCTGGAGCATATACGCTTCTTCAACCTAAGGTTGGAAAGCGTAAAAAAGGATGACCACTTTCTTGATAATTAAGGTACGCATATTTCTTTTACAAAAACATCTCAGTTGTCTCCGTCATCATAACAGCAAAACTTGGGGCCGACAAAACACTGATTTCGGCTATAAATGCTATTATTTCCACCCGACACAGGTGTGCGAATACTTTTGTCCTAACAGTGGATTTGTTATTGCAAACAAAAAAATTTTAACCCCCCCAAAAGGTCAAGTACACAATCGGTACGTCAAGTTCACCATCGGTACGTGCCAAAAACAGATAATCAAACTTCTTAGTTTTATCTTTTTCCTTTATTACTTTAATTTAGACCTCCACGTTCAATGGGTTTTTTTTTTCTCTATAAAACATAACATATCCTTCAAAATTCCCTTTTCTTTTCATCCATGCTGAATAGGCGAACAAATAATTATTTTCTGGAGTATTACGTGAAATAAAAATCGGAGTGCGATTTCAGAAAGCACAGCGAAGATATACAGCGGATAAATATCCCATAACATCTCCCACAGGGAAATTACACTTTAAAATGAGTTCCCCATTTCATAAAATTAAAATTCCGAAGGGCTTGTTTCGCGAGCGAGAATATAAAAGTTCATTTCAGTCTGTTTTCTAAAGAAATTCAACCCTCAATACGTGGTGAAATATTTCTCACAGGGTTTCAACGACTGACAAGAAACGGGATGAGTGACTTTACATTTCATCAGTTATTTACATTTAAATTGTCTCTGTATGGAAGAAAGACCATCACGTGATTTATACTGCTCTCCTTTCATGGAAACGTTTCTCTAGCTTGATAACGAATGCTCCATCGTTCTTTCGAAGCATAATGGTTTTTCAAACGACTTGCTATTAGATCAGATAATATTGGAGCTGGAATCTCTACAAAACTGCTTCCTTTAGAATGTAGAGCTTTAAAACATATTCACAATATTCAAAGAGAAGAAAAGAATTGGAAATAGGGAAAGATTCTGTAGCACATACTTAGCCATCCCGAGAACAAAATATTCAAGAAATCGACATGTAGCTTGCCGGGAGAAAGCTTATTTTGCAGAAACAGCCGAAAGACGTTTTTCGTGCCAGCACAAATTCATTTTAAAACTCACATTCCCTCTCATACACGATCAGAACTCGTTAAAAATAAATCGGCAACCAAGAAGTAACGAGTTAAAAAACAATTTAATTAAAACGTTTTTACAAATGGCTTTACTCTGAAGCTTTACAGATCAGATCATATGTAGAGGATTTTAGGAAGAGAATGCCTGATCCCAGGTCTTAAACTACCCTTAGAAATAGGAAGCTCTGAGATTTGGGCTAGAGTGCCCGATAGGAAAGGAACACGGAAGCGAGGTAGAAAGGGGGAGGAAGACGCCCGTATTTATTACAGGGGGCAGGTGGGGGCGAGTACCCGGGAACCGACGGCTTATCGTGCCCATCCGACGCACGGCGGATATTTAGTGGTTCGAGCGTTCGTACCTACGCGGGATCGAATCTGAGGTCCTCTCCGTAGCAGTCACGAACGTTGACCACTAGGCCATTCGCGGCCCGGGGTTTGTGTTGAGTGGTAGTTTGTAGATTAAGTACCTCCTAAAAGGAAGTACGGCGAAGGTTATCTGAACCACGGAGAGGAGGTTTTGCCACCATTCACGTTAAATCCGCCCCCCCTAAAAGTTTCTGTTTCGACTTCTTCACACGTCTCGCGGGTGAAAAGGGCGAAACAGAACCTAACAATCACATGCAACTAAAAATCTCTCCATGTTGACTTTTGGCAGGCTTGGAACCTTTTTAGATCCATTTCATGTCTTACTGTTTTTGAAATAACTATTATATACCATTTGATAAGAGGTTTTTATGTGTTAAAATTGAAATAGTGTGTTTCATGTACTAACTGATTTAAGAATGACATTTCACTTTTACTTTCGCGATTTTTTTTTTCAACATAAATGGTAGCAACACCTTCGTACATGATTGAGATAAACTTCACCGCACTTCCTTTTTTTTTTTTTTTTTTTTTATTGTAGGTTTGAAGACCACCATGAGCAACTCAATGGGCAACAACCCGTCGCTCGTCCCTAATTTAGAGTCACTGGTTCCAGGGAAGGGAGATAGCCAGTGCCGTAAGGTAACAGCATCAATGCATCACCGGGATTCGAACCCGGACTCCTTCACGTATGAATGATATTAAGCCAGCTCTTAGACCACTGCGCCACAGGGGCAGGAACACTTTCTTCTGGGAAGTACTTGATCCACACACTAGCACTCAAAACACACTCTTAGTCTGAGGATGGCTTCACAGTGAAACCGAAAGATCTAACCATTTGTAAATAGTTTTAATTAAAGTGATTTTTAGCTCGTTAATTCTTGATTGCAGTTATATTTTTAACGAGTTCTGATCCTGCATGAGAGGGAATGGGAGTTTTATAATGAATTATTTTGCAGGGTTTGTTTTTTCTTTTTTGTAGGAATACATTATTCACAAAACCTCGTTGAATGAAAAGACCCTTACATCCATGCACCAGTCTTTTTTATAATGAATTGTTTTTTTTTTCTTTTTTTGTAGGAATACATTACTCACAAGACCTCGTTGAATGAAAAGACCCTTGCATCCATACACCAGTCTTTTTATAATGTTTGTTTTTTTCTTTTTTTTTGTAGGAATACATTATTCACAAGACCTCGTTGAATGAAAAGACCCTTACATTCATACACCTGTCTTTTTATAATGAATTGTTTTTCTTTTTTGAAGGAATACTTTATTCACAAAACCTCATTGAATGAAAAGACCCTTACATCCATACACCAGTCTTTTTTATAATGAATTGTTTTTTTTTCTTTTTTGTAGGAATACATTATTCACAAAACCTCGTTGAATGAAAAGACCCTTACATTCATACACCAGTCTTCTTATAATGAATTGTTTTTTCTTTTTTGTAGGAATACATTATTCACAAAACCTTGTTGAATGAAAAGACCCTTGCATCCATACACCAGTCTTTTTATAATGTTTGTTTTTTTCTTTTTTTTTTGTAGGAATACATTATTCACAAGACCTCGTTGAATGAAAAGACCCTTACATTCATACACCTGTCTTTTTATAATGAATTGTTTTTCTTTTTTGAAGGAATACTTTATTCACAAAGCATTGTTGAATGAAAAGAACCTTACATCCATACACCAGTCTTTTTTTAATGAATTGTGTTTTTTTTTCTTTTTTGTAGAAATACATTATTCACAAAACCTCGTTGAATGAAAAGACCCTTTCATCCATACACCAGTCTCCTTATAATGAATTGTTTTTTCTTTTTTGTAGGAATACATTATTCACAAGACCTCGTTGAATGAACAGACCCTTGCATCCATACACCAGTCTTTTTATAATGTTTGTTTTTTTCTTTTTTTTGTAGGTATACATTATTCACAAGACCTCGTTGAATGAAAAGACCTTTACATTCATACACCTGTCTTTTTATAATGAATTGTTTTTTCTTTTTGTAGGAATACTTTATTCACAAAGCATTGTTGAATGAAAAGAACCTTACATCCATACACCTGTCTTTTTAAATGGAATTGTTTTTTTTGTAGGAATACTTTATTCACAAAGCATTGTTGAATGAAAAGAACCTTACATCCATACACCAGTCTTTTTATAATGAATTGTGTTTTCTTCCTTGTAGGAATACTTTATTCACAAAGCATCGTTGAATGAAAAGGCACTTATATCAATACACCAGTCTTTTTATAACTATTTTTTTTCTTTTTTGTGGGAATGCATTATTCACAACATCTCTTTGAATGAAAAGACCCTTACATCCATACACCAGTCTTTTTATAATGAATTGTGTTTTCTTTTTTGTAGGAATACTTTATTCACAATGCATCGTTGAATGAAAAGATCCTTACATCCATACACCAGTCACAGAAATAGAAACCGTAAAGCATGTGTACGGAAACGTCACTTACGCAGCGAATATGTAAACTATGTGGACACGTGCTTTACAACGTGATCTAGAAAACAGTTTAAAACTGCTGCTCGTCAGTAACATTGATCGCAATGGCAAAACAATATATTTTGCAGAGTTCGATAAGGAGCTTATTGTTGATGGCCGTCCGGCTGCAGCAATGATTTCGAAATCAGACTGGTTTCCCAAAAGATGAGATACGCTATATTGTCAAAAGTATGCGGACACCACAATGTTTTGGGGAAAATGGTCCGATCAAAATGTTCCAAGACTAGGCCGACATAACACAAAATACTTACGTTACTTAAGTCTGGTTATGATCTCCCTCAAGGTAGTCTCTTTGGGCAGCAATACACCTCTGCCAGCGTTTTTGCCACTGCAAGAACTCTCCCTGGAAGTCCTGTTCGCGAATCGTGTCAAGCACCGCCTGCGATTCGCGCTGGATCTCGTCCACGGTTTCAAAACGGCGACCCTTGAGCTTTAGCTTCATCTTTGGGAACGGATAGAAGTCGGAGGAGGCCAAATTCGGCAAGTAAGGCGGGTGAGGAAGGGTAGTCATGCTGTTGTGAATGCGAAACTGGCGTGTTGCTTACGCTCTGTGAGCTGTTGTATTGTCGTGATGAAGCAGGAAATGCCCCTGCACCCCATTTCAGGTCGTCTGCGGCGAGTGTCCTCCCTAAGACACTGCAGAACATCGCAGTAAAAAGGGCTGTGACGGTCTTGCCCTGTGGGACGAATTCACGGTGCACTACCGTACGAATGTCAAAAAACACGATGAGCGTGCTTTTGGTTGCGCTCCGGATCTGTCGGGCCTTCTTCGGTGGTGGAGATGCCGGGCTCTTCTCCTGCGACGACTGTGGTTTGGTCTCTGGGTCATAACCGTCGACCCATGTCTCGTCCCCAGTAATGACCCGCGACAGGAACATTTCATGGGTCTTCAAATTTGATGTTTGCTCGCTGCTCTAGTTTGCAGTCCATACCGAAATCGCAGCTGGGTTATGCACGTGGTCACCAAATATCGTGTGGCACAGCTCCCGATGTTCATAGAATGACGCCACTCGGCACAATGACTCATGAAAATCACTGCACTCGACCAATGCTCGCGCATCCAGGTACGGATTTTTTTGGTTCGCTACGTACCTAGACTCGGACCTTTTTATGGCACTACGTATCGCAATGGGTACTTAGCCGGTCCACGTTTTGCTTGTGTGAAAGCCGCAGCACATCGAGGCATGCTCTTAATCAAGTTCCGGTAAGTCTCGACAGGAATGGCTCGCCATTCTCCCTGAAAAACTGCTGCTAGAGTGGAGAGGGCACACCGTCGTTGTGGGCAATTTCTTATCCGTCACTCCAGTTCATCCCAGAGGTGTTCTATGGGATTAAGATCAGGACTCTGAGAAGAGTCTAGTAAATCAACCTCATTTTCTAGACGCCAGTGCTGAACACGCAGTACAGTGTGGCAAGATGCTAGATTGCATTACAAGAGACAACGGCCATTTCCATGATACTGCCACATTGTTGTTAGAGTAGAATTATCGAGAATGTCGAGATACACTTCAGAGTTCATGGTTCGTGGTATAACATCAACGGACCCCGTTTCATCCACGAAAAACAAACCTATACCATGGTGGAACCAAATTCGAACTTAACAGTCTGAAGAACACAGTCCGGCAAAAATGGTCCGTAGGGATTTTGCCAAATCCAAACACGCCCATCGGATTGGAAGAATGAGAACCGTGACTCATCACTCTAAAGACAAGCTTTCCAGTCTCCCACAGTCCGGAAACTGCGGGAGAAACAATATTTCAAACCCCACATCACATTCACGGTTGAGATGAGTAACATGTGTGCCACTGCTCTACCAAAATAACCAACACTATGCGATTTTTTGCGGTTAGTTATTGTACTAACCGAGTCTTTACAAGCATTTCATGCTTTAGCAGCGATGGTAACGACAGAGGAAGAACGGAATTTCTTAGCATTTCACAGATGGCTCATCTGTCATGTTCTGTCAGTTAATGCGGCCTTCCTGATGATTTTTGTTTGCTGTAGTTGTACGTCTTGCTTTAATCTCTTTACGACATCACTGACAGTCGAATTGGTACGTTAAGTTTAGCTGCAATGCCCCGTATAGAAACATTACTGAAATGATATCCTACGGCCACCTTTGTCCCATATCGCCTCAAAGTTACTGATAATACGACAGAACACTTCAGCTTTAAACAATGAGTGGCCACTATATTATTACCACCCCCTCAGTACTTCGTTGGGCCACCTTTTGTCTTTAATACTGCATTGATTCTTCCTGGCATGAACTCCACGAGATGTTGATAGGTGGTTTGTGGAATCTGAGACCATGCTTGATGAATAGCACTTTCCAGGAGTGTGAGATTGCAGGGTTGTGGATCCAGCTGTCTGATGGCTCGTTCAACTTCATCCCACAAATTCTCAATGGGGTTGAGATCTGGAGATTGTGGGGGCCACCTAAGCAAAGTAAACTCACCGGCATGTTCCTGAAACTAATCCTGTACAATACGAGCACTATGACAGGACGCATTATCTTGTTGAAAGTAGTTATCGCCATTGGGATAAACCATCCACATAACATGATGCACTTGGTCCGCAACGATGTTTAGATATGATGTGCCAGTCAGATACGAATTAAAGGACCCAAAGCATGCCAGGAAAACATTCCCCAAACCATAAAGTTGCCTCCACCAGCTTGAAGGGTTGTAGCAATGTATTTCGGGCACATGCTTTCGTGCTGTTTCCGCCAAATTCTCACTCTGCCATCGGCATAGTGCAACTGAAAACGTGATTCACCGGGCAACATAATGTGTTTCCACTTATCGACTGTCCAATCCTTGGGCTCCTGTGCGAACTGGATACGTTTTCTCTTGTTAACTGCAGGCAGCAAAGGTGTTCAAACAGGCCTTCGGCTGCCATATCCCATCCGATGCAGTGTACGGCGAACAGTGCGTACAGAGATCATTTGAGGGAATCCTTGATTAAGACGGTCTGTAATTTGCTGCACTGTTGCTCTTCTGTTGTCTGTTACCAGTCTGGGCACTCTCCGTTCCGCCCGAGCAGTTACTAATAAATGACGACCACACGTTGCACGGAGAGACCCAGTTTTTTGGCTGACAGTCCAGTCTTTAAACACTTTAACAACAGGTGCTCTGGAACATTTCACAAATGCGGCGGTTTCGGTGATACTCGCTCCATAGCTCCGAGCTCCTACAATCATCCTTCGTTGAAAGTCTGTCAAATCGTATTTTTTATCCATCTCGTCCCCTAAAAATCACTTCTCTTTCCCTTTTTATACTAGCCTCGCCCTCTGGCGGCAACATCATGTAACCATAGCTCATTTGCTTAAAGCTGTCAGGTGGTCATAATAAAGTGGCCACCCAGTGTATATGCGTCCCTTTTTGTTACTTCTGTTTATTTCTTTGTCAGGTGAAGAGCATGACGGGATCGCCAACGCACGACGACAACCCGGTGATTGTAAATACTTGTATACATTTCTTTCTAAATAAATACCATTTTGAATTCTGATCATTCGTCCGAAAGGGCTCCGGGTTCAAATCCCGGTGAGTAACGGATGTTATGTTTGTCTTACGGCACTAGCCCTCTCCCTTCCCTGGAGTCAGTGCCCCTTAATTAGGGACGGACGACTGCTTATAGTCCATTGAGTTGCTCACGGTGGTCGTTAAACCTCCAATTAAAATTAACAAAAAAAATGAAGAAAGAACGGCTAGGATAGAAGAAGATTTTGGTATAGGCCTATACCAGAATGTCTTGAAAGAGCCGCCTAGAAACCCTGCTGCAACCATAACGACAAACGTTAGGTCCTACAATGCACTGTTTCGAATAATAAATGCTCTTATTTCCACTCGACCTAGGTGTATGAATACTTTTGTCCTCACAGTATATTTGTGATTGTAAACATAAAAAAATTAAATGCCCCAAAATGTAAAGTATGTCACCATCGGTACGTGCCAAGAACAGATTATCAAACTTCTTAGTTTTATCTCTTTCCTTTATTACTTTAATTCAGACCTCCACGTTCAATGTTTTTTTTTTCTTTACGAAAAATAACATATCCTTCAAAATTTCCTTTTCTTTTCATCCATGCTGAATAAGCAAACAAATAATTATTTTCTGGAGTATTTCGTGAAATAAAAATCAGAGTGCGATTTCAGAAACCACAGCGAAGATATGCAGCGGGTAAATGTCCCATAACATCTCCCACAGGGAAATTAAACTTTAAAATGAGTTCTCCGTTTCTTAAAATTAAAATTCCGAAGGGCTTGTTTCGCGAGCGAGAATATAAAATTTCGTTTCAGTCTGTTTTCTAAAGAAATTCAACCCTCAATACGTGGTGAAATATTCCTCACAGGGTTTCTACGACTGACAAGAAACGGGATGAGTGACTTTGCATTTCATCAGTTATTTACATTTAAATTGTCTATGTATGCGAGAAGGACCATCACGTGACTTATACTGCACTCTTTTCATGAAAACGTTCCTCTAGCTTGATAACGAATGCTCCATCGTTCTTTTGAAGCATAATGGTTTTTCAAACGACTTGCTATTAGATCAGATAATATTGGAGCTGGAATCTCTTCAAAACTGCTTCCTTTGGAATCTAGAGCTTTAAGACATATTCACGAAATTCAAAGAGAAGAAAAGAATTGGAAATACTGAAAGATTATGTAGAAGTTACTTAGCCATCAAAAGAACAAGATATTCAAGAAATCGACATGAGCTTGCCGGGAAAATACTTATCTTGCAGGGTTTTTTTTTTTAGATTTGTTTGAAGGAATATATATTCATAAAACCTCGTTGAATGAAAGGCCTCTTACATCCATGTATAAGTCACAGGATTAGAAATCCTAATGCAGATGTACGGAAGCATCACTTACACAGTGAATATGTAAACTACGTGTTATCAGGTTCTCTAGACAACAGTTTAAAACTTCTGCTCGTGAGAAGTCGTCAGTAATGTTGATCACAATGGAAAAACAAGAAAATACGACACTAAATTTACGGGTGTAACGAGCACGTCTTTTGAATCCATTCTGTCGCAAATTAAATTCGTCAGAGCTATAAAAAGTCAATAGAACCGGTTAGTAAAGTGATCAACCGGTTTCTACAAATGATACGTCATCCAGAAATAGAAACATTTACTTAGTTCCACAGGCGGCTATAAAGCATAATAAGAAAAAAAAAATGGTCCACAAAAAAAGTTTCTCATAGCAAAAGGAAGGTATCAGAGACAAAGGGATTTTCAAATCGAACAGTCAAAAGAAGAAATACAAAAGGAAACACTTAAGTCTACGACTGCCAGCGGAAGAATTTTGCATAACGGAAAAGTTGAAAATAGGCAAAAAATATTCTTCATGGAAAAAGCTATGCTAAGATAAAGTAACTTTTCAAATACGTCTCCCGGAAGCAGCGATGGCAAAAAAAATGTCGTTATTTACGCACTGTCCGGAAGTCTTTGCATTATTTAAAGAGAATATTGCACGCTCCACATCTCCATGACCAGTGTTCTGGGGTTGAGTCTATTTCATCTGAATTTCCTCAGGGTTCAGGGTTGTGTCCTACTTTGTTTCTGATGTACACTATCAACCAACAAGTAATTTGACACCCCTGCAATCGACGATATCTGCGGTCCTGATACACGTCACGGCCGCCGCTGTTAAATATCGTGTGGGGAAACAACAACGCAACCAGTCGCATGCAAGATGCCACGCAGTTCGGACCTCTCTGATTTCGGGAAATGTGTAATCGTCGGGTATCACAGAAATGATCGATCCATACGTGACATATCCAGCGAGTTGAAGTACCCAAAATCGACAGTGGCCTACGTGATTGGCAAGTGGAGGATGAGAGGTGACACTGTCGAAATGTGCCCCGACCCGGCAGACTCACAAAACAGGGAGTTAGAGACCGACGGGTGCTGGCCAGAGAAATTCGGAAGAACCGCATCAAATCGATGGGCCACACCCGCGAGGAGTTTCAACAGGCATCCGGGAGTGTTCTTTTGATTAATACCATCCGTAAGGAAGCCCATCTGCTCGGTTATCATGGACGTGCTGCCGCCCACAAGCGTTTCATCACCAAGTCCAATAGCGCTGCTCGGCTAACGTGGTGCAAAGAACGTTGACAGTGGACCGTTGAACAGTGGAAACAGGTTCTCTGGAGCGAGGAATCAAGGTTCACCCTCTACCGTTCGGATGGCAGGGTCTGGGTTTGGCGTCTGCCTGGAGAACGCCTCCTGCCGGAATGTATTGTGCCAACTGCGAAGTTCGGCGGCGGTGGAATTATGCTATGGGGGTGTTTTCCTGGTACGGCACGGGACCCTTGTTCGCAATTCCTGGTAGACTCAACGCCGAGAACTACTGCACCATTTTGGATGACCATGCGCTTCCTACGCTGTGGCGGTTTTACGGGGTGGACCCACGTTACTTTCAGGATGACAATGCCACCTGTCATGTTTGCGAGGTCCACCATGGCTTGGTATGGTGACAATGGGGTTAATCGAATGGACTCGGCTTGCGCAGATCCCGGACCTTAACCCTATCGAGCACCTCTAGGACGAGTTGGAGCGTCGACTTAAGGGGTGCCCCCACCGTCCGAAATCGGTGAAGCAACTGACCTGTCTTCTCCAAGCCGAGTGGAAGAAAATACCGATAGCCGTCGTACAACGCCTGGTTGAGAGTATGCCCCGGAGGGTCGCAGCTGTAATCGCCGCTCGTGGAGGCTCCACCAACTACTGAAGGTGAATAAACTTCGTTTTCCTTTGCTATCACAGGTGTCCAATTACTTGTTGGTAGATAGTGTATCTACTCATTCTGGCGTAGAAGCCATAAATTATTTTAAAAGGAAAATATTCCGAAAAGGTTTATGAACATGAGTGATATCGGTCCACGAAGGAATTTTTTCAACTGAGAATTTTCAAGTTAAGATTTTGCTGGAAATGCATCAGGAGCTGATATTATCACTTACACCCCCTGGTGGCCAAACCATTTTTACCAAAAATTAGAAGATATATTAAAAAATTTTCCATCAGGAACTGTATCCTCTGAAGAAATAATTTTTCAAATTCGAGTTTTAAAAGTAGAGATATGGAGGAAAATGCAATTTATCTTAACGTCGCCTTGCGGAAAATCTGTGCATAACTTATAAAAGTGACTATACTGAAAATATTTTTCGACATAAATGGAATCGAAAAGTAAAATAACTTTCTCAATCGGATGTTTAGAATCATATATGTGGAATAAAATGTATTTTGAATTCAACATCGTCTGCATTTACATCAAATAGAAGTCATCGCTCTTTCCACGTATATAAGAGAGTCACGAAGATTCCGCCACCGGGAATCAAACCCAGGGTCTTCCAGTTACGCGCCGGACATGCTTCCACTGCACCACAGCAGCTCAAGATCAACCACCTGGTAGGTTGCTTCATTGGAGACCCGCACAATACTAGGGATTCACCAAAGATGAGCAGCAGCAACTGAACGAATAACTAGAAGGCGAACGAATAATAAATACAGAGTTGACGTGGATTAGAAACATCAAATAGGTGCAGTGTCCGGCGCGTAACTTGAAGACCCTGGGTTCGATTCCCGTTGGCGGCTGGAGATACTTTTTCTCTTATAAACGTGGAACGAGCGATGACTTCTATTTGATGTTCCTAATCCACATCCACTGAGTATTTATTTGTCTGCATTTACGCCTTCTAGTGGCGAAATTGTACATCGTATAGAAAAAAAAATAAAGAATCATCAATATCACACATTTCCAGCTTCTCAATGAAAAATGAAGTTTTGAAATCGGATTAATAGTTGCAGAGATATAGTGTTTACAGACGGACGGACGGACAAACCGATAACATATGCACAATCTTTTTTTTTTTTACAAAAAACGTGTTAACAATGGGTTTTTGAGGAGCTCGGTAAGGAGCTTATTGTGGGTGTCCATCCGGCTGGAGCGACAATTTTAAAGACAGACTGACTTCTCAAAAAGTGATATACATTATATTATCAAAAGAGACGTATTCGGACACAACAATGCTTTGGGACAAATGGCTTTATTATCACAATTATTACTTAGTCGGACACATTTTTGTTGGTATAACAGCGCCAACACATCGAGGCATGCTATCAGCCAATTTCCTGTAGGTCTCGATAAGTTTGGCTTGCCGGTGGTCCTGTAAAGCTGCTGCCAGGATGGAAGGCGCACAGGGTCATTGTGGTCCGTTTCGCATATGTCGCTCCAATCTTGCTGGATTGGTTTCAAGAACATGAGAGAGTCGTCGCACATCTTGATTGGTCTGGATACTGTGTTTGAAGATGATAACTCTCGTGTCCATTGGGATATAATTGTGCTGGATTGGTTTGAAGAACAAGAATGAGACGTTCCACATCTCGATTGGCCTAGATCCTGTGTTTGAAGAAGATAACTCTCGTGCCCAACGGGATAGAAATTGTGCTGTATTAGTTTAAAGAAGATGAGAGAGACGTTCCACGTCTCGATTGGCCTGGATCCTGTGTGTGAAGATGATAACGCTCATGTCTATCGTGATGGAATTGTGCTGGATTGGTTTCAAGAATATGAGAGAGACGTCCCACATCATGATTGGTCTGGATACTGTGTTTGAAGATGATAACTCTCGTGTCCATCGGGATAGAATTCTGCTGTATTGGTCTGAAGAACATGAGAGAGACGTTCCACATCTCGATTAGCGTGGATCCTGTGTTTGAAGATGGTAACTCTCGTGTCCATTGGGATAGAATTGTGCTGTATTTGTTTGAAGAGAATGAGTGAGACGTTCCACATCTCGATTTGCCTGGATTCTTTGTTTGAAGATGATAACTCTTGTGTGCATCGGGATAGAATTGTGCTGGATTAGTTTGAAGAACATGAGACACGTCCCACATCTTGATTGGTCTGGATATTGTGTTTAAATATATGATAACTCTCGTGTCTATCGGGATAGAATCATGCTGGTTTGGTTTGAAAATCATGAGTGACACGTTCCACATCTCGATTGGCCTGGATCCTCTAATTGAAGATGATAACTATTGTGTCCATCGGGAAAGAATTGTGCTGGATTGGTTTGAAGAACATGATAGAGACATTCCACATCTCTATTGGCCTAGATCCTGTGTTTGAAGATGATATCTCCCCTGTTCATCGGGGTAGAAATGCGCTGGATTGGTTTGAAAAACACGAAAGGGACGATATACATCTAGATTGGAATGGATCCTGTGTTTGAAGATGATAACTCTCATGTGGATCGGGATAGAATTGTGCTGGATTAGTTTGAAGAACATGAGTGAGACGTTCCACATCTCGGTTGGCCTTTATCCTGTGTTTGAAGATGATAACTCTCCTGTCCATACGGATAGAATTGTGTTGGATTGGATTGAAGAACATCAGACACGTCCCACATCTTAAATGGTCTGGATATTGTGTTTGAAGATGATTACTCTCGTGTATATCGGGATAGAATTGTGCTGGACTGGTTTGAAGAACATGAGATGAGTGAGGCGTTCCACATCTCGATTGGCGCAAATCATGTAATTGAAGATGATACTTCCCGTAACCATTGGGATAGAATTGTGCTGGATTGATTTGAAAAACATGAGAGAGAAGTTCCTTATCTCGATTGGCCCAGATTCTCTGTTTGAAGATGATACCTCTCGCGTCCATCTGGAAAGAATTGTGCTGTATTTGTTTGAAGAACATGATAGAGACGTTCCACACCTCGCTTGGCCTAGATCCTGTGTCTGAAGATGATAACTCGTGTGTCTATCGGGATATAATTGTGCTGGATTGGTTTAAAGAAAACGAGAGGGACGTTCCACATCTCGATTGGCCTGGATCCTGTGCTTGAAGAAGATAACTCTCATGTCCACCGGGACAGAATTGTGCTGGATTGGTTTGAAGAACATGAGAAAGACGTCCTTTATATCTATTGGCCTGGATCATGTGTTTGAAGATGATACCTATCGTGTCCAAAGGGATAGAATTGTGCTGTACTGGTTTGAAGAATATGAGAGAGACATTCCGTACCTCGATTGGCCTGGATCCTGTTTTTGAAGATGATAACTCGTGTGTCCATCGGGATAATATTGTGCTGGATTAGTTTAAAGAAAACGAGAGGTACGTTCCACATCTCGTTGGCCTGGATCCTGTGCTTGAAGAAGATAACTCTCATGTCCACCGGGACAGAATTGTGCTGGATTTGTTTGAAGAACATGAGAAAGACGTTCTTTATATCTATTGGCCTGGATCGTGTGTTTGAAGATGATACCTATCGTGTCCAAAGGAATAGAATTGTGCTGGACTGGTTTGAAGAATATGAGAGAGACATTCTACATCTCGATTGGCCTTTATCCTCTTTTTGAAGATGATAACGCTCATGTCCATCGGGACGGGATTGGGCTGGTTTGGTTTCAAGAACATGAGAGAGACTGCCCACATCTTGTTTGTTCTAGATACTGTGTTTGAAAATGATAAATCTCGTGTCCATCGGGATAGAATTGTGCTGGATTTGTGTGAAGAACATGAGAGAGACGTTCATTTCCTCGATTGGCCTGGATCCTCTGTTTGAAGAGGATACCTCTCGTGTCCATCGGGATAGAATTGTGCTGGATTCGTTTAAAGAACATGTGAGAGCCGTTCTACATCTCGATTGGCCTGGATCCTGTGTTTGAAGAACATAACTCTCATGTCCATCGGGATAGAATTGTGCTAGATTGGTTTCAAGAACATGAGAGAGACGTTCCACATCTCGATTGACCAAAATCCTGTGTTTGAAAATGATAACTCTCTTGTCCATCTGGATAGAATTGTGCTGGAGTCGTTTGAAGCACATGAGAGAGACGTTCCAGATCCCGATTGGCCTGGATCCTGTTTTTGAAGATGATAACTCTCATGCTCATCGGGACATAATTGTGCTAGATTGGTTTCAAGAACATGAGAGAGACGTCCCACATCTTGATTGTTCTGGATCCTGTGTTTGAAGATGATAACTCACATGTCCATTGGGATAGAATTGTGCTGGATTGGTTTCAAGAACATGAGAGAGACGTTCTGAATATCGATTGGCCAAGATCCTGTGTTTGAAGATGATAACTCTCGTGTTTATCGGGATAGAATTGGGCTGGATTGGTTTGAAGAACACGAGAAAGACGTTCCTTATCTCAATATGCCTGGATCCTGTGTTTGAAGATGATACCTCTCGTGTCCATTGGGATATAATTGTGCTGGATTCGTTTAAAGAACATGTGAGAGCCGTTCTACATCTCGATTGGCCTGGATCCTGTGTTTGAAGATCATAACTCTCGTGTCCATCGGGATTGAATTGTGCTAGATTGGTTTCAAGAACATGAGAGAGACGTTCCTCATCTCGATTGGCCAAGATCCTGTGTTTGAAAATGATAACTCTCGTGTCCATCTGGATAGAATTGTGCTGGAGTGGTTTGAAGCACATGAGAGAGACGTTCCACATCCCGATTGGCCTGGATCCTGTTTTTGAAGATGATAACTCTCATGCTCATCGGGACATAATTGTGCTGGATTGGTTTCAAGAACATGAGAGAGACGTTCCACATCTCGATTGGCCAAGATCCTGTGTTTGACAAGGCCTCTCGTGGCCATCGGGATAGAATTGGGCTGGATTTGTTTGAAGCACATGAGAGAGACGTTCCACATCCCGATTGGCCTGGATCATGTTTTTGAAGATGATAACTCTCATGCTCATCGGGACATAATTGTGCTGGATTTGTTTCAAGAACATGAGAGAGACGTCCCACATCTTGATTGTTCTGGATCCTGTGTTTGAAGATGATAACTCACATGTCCATTGGGATAGAATTGTGCTGGATTGGTTTCAAGAACATGAGAGAGACGTTCCACATCTCGATTGGCCAAATCCTGTGTTTGAAGATGATAACTCTCGTGTCAATCGGGATAGAATTGGGCTAGATTGGTTTGAAGAACACGAGAAAGACGTTCCTTATCTTAATATGCCTGGATCCTGTGTTTGAAAATGACACTTCTCGTGTCCAACGGGATAGAATTGTGCTGAATTTGTGTGAAGAACATGAGAGAGACGTTCCCCATCTTGATTGGCCTGGATTCTGTGTTCGAACATTATAACTCTCGTGTCCATTGGGATAGAATTGTGCTGGATTGGTTTGAAGAACATGAGTGAGACGTTCCACATCCTGATTGTCCTGGATCCTGTTTTTGAAGATGATAACTCTCATGTCCATCTGGACATAATTGTGCTGGATTGGTTTGAAGAACATGAGAGAGACGTTCCACATCTCGACTGGCCTAGATCCTGTGTTTGAAGATGATAACTCTCGTGTCCATCGGGATTGAATTGTGCTGGATTGGTTTAAAGAATATGAGAAAGATGTTCTTTATCTCGTTTGGCCTGGATCCTCTGTTTGAAGATGACGCCTCTCGTGTCCATCGGGATAGAATTGTGCTGGATTGGTTTGAAGAACATGAGAGAGACGTTCCACATCTCGAGTGGCCAAGATCCTGTGTTTGAAGATGATAACTCTCGTGTCCATTGGGAAAGACTTGTGCTAGTTTGGTTTGAAGAACAGGAAAGAGATGTTCAATATCTTGATTGGCCTGGATCCTGTGTTTGAAGATAATAACTCTCGTGTCCATCGGTATAGAAGTGTGCTGGATTGGTTTGAAGAGCATGAGAGAGACGTTCCATATCTCACAATTGGCTTTCATGTTAGGCCTAAATAACTAATTTAAGTCTGAAACATGTTAGAAAAGACCTTGGGGGAAAAATACTACCATGCAAATTTGGTGGAATCAAGGGATTTTTTGATCATAAAGATGAATGTTCTGTCCCACAAAACTAGATAATTAATTTGAACAACAACCACTCTTGACCAAATGAAGAAACATTGATTTCACACATTTAATTTGAAATTTAAAAGGTATGTACATGTTTAAAAGCATACGATAGTTAAAACGCGAGATATTTCGATCACACTAGTGATTTTCAGCAATCTACACACACTCACGGTATAAACGACATGCAAAATACACTGTATTGATAAAAGTCACCGGACCCCTACTTAGAAGAAAAACACAACATATCATTTATTGACATACATTAGGACGGTGTCGGCCCACCTTCGGCCTTAATGCCTGCACTGATCTTTCGAGACATGCTGTCGACAGGGTTTGGGAACACAGCGATAGGTATGCGCTTCCATTCAGTACATAATGCTGCCTCTAACTGTTGCTTAGTAGTAGGCCTGGGTTCCAAACTTCTTTTGCGGCGCTCTAATTCATTTTATAGGTGCTTTTTTGGATTAAGATGAGGGCTTTGAGCTGGCCAGTACACAAACAATACGTATATATCGTCAAACCACGCCGTAGCAGTCCTTAGTTTATGGCTCGGTGCATTATCCTGCTAGTACCAACAAGGCTCAGTTCCATAGTATTGCCACAGAGTTGGTAGGGCATAATTGTCCAGAATATCGAGGTACACGTGCTTGTTATATGGTTTGTTCAACTAATGGCTTTGATAACTAGATGGTTTTTGATAACTAATGATTCAGAACCATACCACGAAAAACACCCCCACACTAGTACACTGCCAGCTCCAAACTTGACCGCTGGAGAACACTACACTGTGGAAAATAGCGTTCCTCCAACTGCCGTCATACCCACATATGGACATCATACTGATTGATCATGTATCTTTATTCATCAGTCCATTAGACCCGTTTCCATTGATCTGCGGTCCACGATAAATGTTCTTTACACCACGCTAAAAAACGAGTAGCATTCCGAGTGGAGATGAAAGATTTATGAGCAGCCGCACGACCACAGTAACCCATGGTATGAAGTTCTCTGCGAATGGTACGTGTACATACCGAAGTTCCAGCATTGTTACTCACCTGTACACCGAGGTCTAGTACAGTACTCCGCGGTTTAGCTTTAACGACTTTCCTGAAGCTTCGACGTCCTCTATCACTGATTTTCTTTGGTCTACCGGTACGTTCTGCTCCTTCACGCGCGCCATGTGTCTTCCACTTATTTAGTATTTCCAAAACAGTTTACGTAAGCATTTTTAAACTCTTTTCTGTATCTCTTATGGACAACCAACTAATAAAACACCCAACAATATTTCCTTTCTCAAAGTCAGTTCAGCGACATTTTAACTCAACCTCACAGTGCGATATGATCACGGTCAGCTGCAGGCTTGTATTATTCTCTTACGGACAACATACTAATATAACACCCAACAATCTTTCCTTTCTCAAAGTCAGTTCAGCGACATTTTCACTCAACCTCACAATGAGATATGGTCGCGGTTAGCTACAGGCTTGTATTATTCTCTTATGAGCAACTCAGTAATATAACACCCAACAATCTTTCCTTTCTGAAAGTCAGTTCAGCGACATTTTCACTCAACCTCACAGTGCGATATGATCGCGGTCAGCTGCCGGCTTGTATTATTCTCTTATAGACAACCCACTAATATAACACCCAACAATCTTTCCTTTCTCAAAGTCAGTTCAGCGACATTTTCACTCAACCTCACAGTGCGATATGATCGCGGTCAGCTGCAGGCTTGTATTATTCTCTTATAGACAACCCACTAATATAACACCCAACAATCTTTCCTTTCTCAAAGTCAGTTCAGCGACATTTTCACTCAACTTCACAGTGCGATATGATCGCGGTCAGCTGCAGGCTTGCATTATTCTCTTATAGACAACCCACTAATATAACACCCAACAATCTTTCATTTCTCAAAGTCAGTTCAGCGACTTTTTCACTCAACCTCACAGTGCGATATGATCACGGTCAGCTGCAGGCTTGTTTTTATACCGTTTGCAGCTGTACCTCGCATCTTAACAACGCCGAGGATCCGTTCATTTGCTTTTTAAAGGGTGTGTGGTGACTTTTGCCAATATAGTGCATTTTGTATTCACATTCATCAACGTTTGCAAACATTTTTCAAATGCATTTCACACCCATCTCTATATATAAATACTCATGGCTCGTTTTTAATCTGTAAATATTTGACTTCTTTTTCCATCATTCCGTGAATAAATATTACTTGAGCTAGGTGAGTCGCGCTGAGTTTCAATTACTGCATGTGAGACTGTGACATCTAGCGCTTACATTCGTAAACTCGGTGCGTTTTTCTTCATTTTAATGTGTGGTACTCTATTATTGATTTTTACAGAGCTATGATCTAATGAAAACGAATGAATAATTTCGAGTTACCCTGCATATTGTTGAGTAATAATGAAATTTTATAGTGTTTGCTCACTTCGTGAGACAGCATTCAAGAATCAGATTCCAGAACTACTTCCGTTACCCATTTTCGTTGCATCGAAACTTCTTTTTGTTACTGTTTTGTCGCGAAAAATGAAAAGCACCAAAATCTTTTTGAAGTATTATTCTCGTGTGTGTGTGCAGTGGATTCAAATGCCATGCTCAATACAACCGAGAAATCGGGTCACTAATGTTGTTTTTATGTTTAGATAAATTGTATGCAGGGGGAAAATTTGGAAACAAGAAGCTTTCCTAAAACACAAGTCGGTTTACCTCGGAGCGCTGATCTAAGGCTATTTTACAAGCTTGAAGTTTAGCCTCTTACGTACACATCCGTATTTCTTTCCTTTTTTGAACTTCAGAGTTCTTGAGTTTAAAACGAGATACAGTCGAAACGAAAACCCTCAGTAAAACCCAGAGAGAGAGAGAGAGGAATATGTGAGTATCGCTTATCGATGGAAAGACCTTTCCGTGGAGAAACGAAGGAACAGCTGAGTAATCACGCGTTTCCTCGACACAGGCAATTTAAATGTAAATGTCAGCAGTAAAGCAAGTAACTGTCCAAGCCTTTTGTCAGTTGCTTTTTGGCAAACTCCACTAGGAGAATTGTCAGCAAATATTGATGCTTGGGGTGAATTCTTTTTCAGAACTTAGTGAGAGACCTTTTTCACAATTTCCTTCAACTGAAGAACAAGACCCTTGAACTTTTGATTTAAACAAGAAAAAGGTAAAATAATTTCCTTTAAATAACAATTACGATGAAGAGATCTCCGTTAAGGTGGACGTCAAGGAATTTTGCTTCCTACACTTCCAATGGAAAAACTTCTGTACACATTTTCTGGACAATTAATGCGTTCCCAAGGATGAAAATTTGAACATCGATTAAAATAGCTTCATTTTATAACTTGGAATACGTAATATTTTCTAAAACATAACCATAAATATGCAATCCAACATTTGTTTGTCTACGGACGTCATCAAAGTTCAGGTCGCGCCATCTTTTTTCTGGACAATTAATGCGTTCCCAGAGATGAAAATTTGAACATCGATTAAAATAGCTTCATTTTATAACTTGGAATACTTAATATTTTCTAAAACATAACCATAAATATGCAATCCAACATTTGTTTGTCTACTGACGTCATCAAAGTACAGGTCGCGCCATCTTTTTTCTAGACAATTAATGCGTTCCCAAGGACGAAAATTTGTACATCGATTAAAATAGCTTCATTTTATAACTTGGAATACTTAATATTTTCTAAAACAGAACCATAATTATGCAATCCAACATTTGTTTGTCTACTGACGTCATCAAAGTACAGGTCGCGCCATCCCTTTTCTGGACAATTAATGCGTTCCCAAGGATGAAAATTTGAACATCGTCTAAAATAGCTTTATTTATTAACTTGGAGTACTTAATATTTTTTAAAGCATAACCATAATTATATTAAAAATCAATAGCTTTTCCTTTGGTGGTGTTGAAACCTTAAAAAAGATGGCGCAACCTGCACTTTGATGAAGTCAGTAGACAAAGAATTGTGGGATTGCATAATTATGGTTATATTTGAGAAAATATGAAGTATTCCAAGTTATAAAATGAATCTATTTTAATCGATGTTCAAATTTGCATCCTTGGGAACGCATTAATTGTGAAGATAATGTGTACAGAAGTTTTTCCATTGGAAGTATAGGAAGCAAAATTACTTGACGTCCACCTTAAGTCTACATAACATTATTATTTCAAGGTTGGCTTTCTCTGAGAGATTAGTGTATTCTGGAAAATTTTTCAAGCATATTTCTGTATTAGTTTCTTTTATCTTTACCTTCAAATTTGCGGATAAAAGGAACTATAAAATTTAGCCTTTATGTTTAACTATTAATATTTAAGAAAGGGCGAGAAGGAGGGAAACCCAAAGAGATACGACCGAAAGGTTTAATGCATTCTGGGGCACTTTTCAAGCAGAGTCATTCCATGTGAAGTCAACAAGGGGTCTGGACTAGAGATGAGCTGGGGCCCGGGCGAGCTCGAGTTTCTTTAAGAGCCAAAAAACCCGGCCCCGGGCTTTATAAGTTTCCTTCACGAAGAACTGTAATTAAAACAAAATTCCCTGGATATTATTGTTATAAACTGGTTATCAAAAATTAAGGAATTTCTAGTGTTAAGTACACGGGTGATGCCACTTCCAGATCTGTAGGTTGATTTCTTCAGCAATGATTTTTTTTATTTTTTCTGAATTTTTTTCCGAAAAAAAAATCAGAAGGCTTATTTGAAGATTTTGAAAGATGAGTTTGAAATTTATGATCCTCATCCAGATGAAATTTGTAAGTACGTGGAATTGCGCCTGAGAGAAACACGCCGTGAAGCTGTGGATTTGGTACCGTGGTGGGAGAATTCTCAATTTCCTAAGCTAACTGCCATTGCGAGATGTTTACTATGTATACCTGTCAGTAGTTCTGCAAGCGAGAGACAGTTTATATAGTGCAGCAGGAGAAGTTTTGGAGGAAAGAAGATTTAGTTTAAGCGCTGAAGCATTAGACGCGAATCTTTTTTTCGAGAAGTTTCGAGAGGCTTAAACGTTAAGCAATTTGCATGATGAACTTGCTGGAAACTGCGCACACATAGAATAATATCGTGATTATTAAATTATTAAGTGCAAAGCTTTGTTAATGTTACAAATTGCAGAATAATCTGGTGTGGAATACCCATACATTTTTTTGTTTTTGTTTTTTTCCTTTTCGAAATTTTCTTTCATGCTTTTTCTATACTCTACTACATCACAGTAGACTATCTTTACCAGTTGGCATATATGTAAAGTATATTGCAAAGTTTAGCATTCTAGAGTAAAAATGTTAAACACGTGCCACTGTCTTTAAAGAGTTGTACGTTTTGTAATGCAATTTATTCAAAATAAAGGTAAATTCAGAAATCCAAAGGAAATAACTATTGGAATATTTTGTATTTATAAAAGATTTTCTTATCTTCAGCTTTTGGCAAAATCACTGATCCTCCTGGTATAGTCGAACGACATGTGCATCAATTATTTATTTATTTTCTGGTTCACATTTTAGAATATTTGCTTGTATGCATAGTGTTTCGAAGAACATACTAATATTATGAAGTGGATTAACTGAAGTAAGCTTTTTAAACTAATCCTTGATTGGCCCATAGCTTTGGCCTGTGCATAATGCAAGCTGTGCTAAGCAAAATGTTCTGAGAACCTGGGACCGGACTTAGCAAACACATGCAATCAAAGAAAGCGGGCTGGGCCCGGGCTCCTAAAATTGAGCTCGAACTCATCTCGAGTCTGGACTTTGATGCCTCAGATTTCAGTGATTTTTAGTTTACAGTTTGTACCTTACGAAGTATATGAAAAATCTAAGTTTTCAGATTTTTTGGGTTGCCGGTTTTTTTATTTCTGATTTTCAAAAACGGCAAAATAAATGTCAAATTTTGCAAGAATGCCATTCACGAAAGATACACATAGGGTGGGTCGAAAGGTTTGCAATATTTGCATAAACGCATGCGTTGCGACGGGTATGCCACGTGTTTGAACTAGTTCAAGTCGCGCACTGAACTCATTCGAAAGGGATATAAAGTGGTAGCCGTTGCTGTGAAAAGCATTGCACGTCCTCGCTCTGTCAGTGGTTGGACGCCTAAAAGGTGAACAGCCACGACCGGCAAATTACGAAACTTTTGTATTACGAGTTTGCCCTCGGCCTTAACGCTGCTCAAGCAACACGAAACCTTTGTCATCCAAAAGGGGAAGGTTCCGTGGACCACAGCACCGCAACCAGATGGTTCAAGTAATTTCGTTCAGGTGACAGAAACCTCGACGATCAGCGAAGGTCAAGGAAGCCGCGAACCCGTGGATTCGGAGGCCTTAGAGGCAAATCCGACAACCAGTACTCTGAGATTATCAAGTGAGCTACGCTTATCACAGACCACCGTGGTTCATCACCTTCAGGACCTCGGCAAGGTCTATGGGAGCTGCCACATTGTCTCTCACGAACTGAGCACCAGCTGAAGCAAACCGCCGAGTGGAAATGTGTAGGACGCGGAGGCAAATCCGACAACCAATACTCGGAGATTATGAGATGAGCTGGGCATATCACAGACCACCGTGGTTCATCACCTTCAGGACCTCGGCAAGGTCTACGGGAGCTACCATATTGTCTCTCACGAACTGAGCACCAGCTGAAGCAAACCGCCGAGTGGAAATGTGTAGGACGCGGAGGCAAATTCGACAACCAATACTCGGAGATTATGAGATGAGCTGGGCATATCACAGATCACCGTGGTTCATCACCTTCAGGACCTCGGCAAAGGTCTACGGGAGCTGCCACATTGTCTCTCACGAACTGAGCACCAGCTGAAGCAAACCGCCGAGTGGAAATGTGTAGGACGCGGAGGCAAATCCGACAACCAATACTCGGAGATTATGAGATGAGCTGGGCATATCACAGACCACCGTGGTTCATCACCTTCAGGACCTCGGCAAGTTCTACGGGAGCTGCCATATTGTCTCTCACGAACTGAGCACCAGCTGAAGCAAACCGCCGAGTGGAAATGTGTAGGACGCGGAGGCAAATCCGACAACCAATACTCGGAGATTATGAGATGAGCTGGGCATATCACAGACCACCGTGGTTCTTCACCTTCAGGACCTCGGCAAAGGTCTACGGGAGCTGCCACATTGTCTCTCACGAACTGAAGCCAGCTGAAAAAAACCGCCGAGTGGCAGTATGTACGAAACTCCTAGAAATCCCGCGCGATGTTCGTTTCATCAAGAGAATTGTTAGCTTAGACGAAAAGTGGGTTTATTTCCGTAATCCCAACACACAACGGCAATGCTTGAACCCGGGCCAGCTTCGTGAACCTGTTGCGAAACGTAGGTGCTGCCAGCATAAGGTGATGCTCTGAGTCTGGTGGAATTTCGAGGGGTCATTACGAATTTGTTCCTGATGATCGGACCATCAACGCCAACTTCTACTCTGAACAGCTGGAGCGGATGTATGCCGTTTTGGAGAAGTACCCGGCACTGGTAATCAGAAAGCGCGCTTTCCTACAGCAGGACAACGCTCTGCGTCATACCGAGCGAACGACCTGAGCAAAACTCCAGGAACTTGAGGGCATCGAACTGACGCCACAACCAGCATATAGTCCGGAGCTTGCCCCGTCAGATTATTACTTGTTCCGGTCCATGGCCCACTTCCTTCGCGGGCGGAAGTTCAACAATCAGGAGTAGGTGGCAGCTGGGGTGAAGGAGTTCTTCGCCTAGAAGGAGAAGAACTGGTACCGTCGTAGAATCGAAGAACTGGCAGACAGATGGTTGAAGGCGGTGCAACACGATGTCCTATACTTTGAATGCTAGTCAGCTTTCGTCGTAAACTTATGTATGAAGACACAAAGTTATACGAATATTGCAAAACTTTGTACTCACCCCCTGTAATAAGTCTGCAGGTAATAGTAGGGCTCATCTATAGCTCTTTTGGTGGGCTTTTATTTGATATTCAACACAAGCCACTTTAGAGCATAAAAATGTGTTGACATATTTTCAAAATATTTGATTTTGAAAATCTCAAAAAAAACCGCTTTTGAAATAAAACACACACACACACACACACACACACACACACACACATATATATATATTAAACTTACACATTTTGACAACAGGTATGCAAAGTCTGAAAATGGAGAAATGTTGGGTTTTTGAGAAACCGAATTTTGAAGAGTCGTATATTATTAAAGTATTCAGATGAATTATTGGAAATATTGGCTACGGATAGTTTCTCATCACTATATAGAAGCTACACTACCTACCAACAAGCAATGGGACACCCCTGCAATCGACGATATCTGCGGTCCTGATACACGTCACGGCCGCCGTCGTTAAATATCGTGTGGGAAACAACAACGCAACCAGTCTCATGTAGGATGTCACGCAGTTCGGAGCTCTCTGATTTCGAGTAAGGTGTAATCGTCGGGTATCACACAAATGGCCGATACATACGTGACATATCCAGCGAGTTGAAGTACCCAAAATCGACAGTGGCCTACGTGATTGGCAAGTGGAAGACGAGAGGTGACAGTCTGAATGTGCCCCGACTCGGCAGACCCACAAAACTGGGACTTAGAGACCGACGGGTGCTGGCCAGAGAAATTCGAAAGAACCGCACCAAATCGATGGGCCACATCCGCGAGGAGTTTCAACAGACATCCGAGAGTGTTCTTTCGATGAATGCCATCCGTAAGGAAGCCCATCTGCTCGGTTATCACGGACGTGCTGCCGCCCACAAGCCTTTGATCATCAAGTCCAATAGCGCTTCTCGGCTAACGTGGAGCAAAGAATGTCAACAGTGGACCTTTGAACAGTGGAAAGAGGTTCTCTGGAGCAACGAATCAACGTTCACCCTCTGTCGTTCGGATGGCAGGGTCTGAGTTTGGCGTCTGCATGGAGAACACCTCCTGCCGGAATGTATTGTGCCAACTGTGAAGTTCGGCGGCGGTGGAATTATGGTATGGGGGTGCTTCTTCTGGAATGGCACGGGACCCTTGGTCTCAATTCCTGGTAGACTCAATGCCGAGATCTACTGCACCATTTTGGATGACCATGCGCTTCCTACGTTGTGGCAGTTTTACGGGATGGATCCATGTTACTTTCAGGACGACAATGCCACCTGTCATGTTGCGAGGTCCACCATGGCTTGGTATGGTGACAATGGGGTTAATCGAATGGACTGGCCTGCGCAGAGCCCGAACCTTAACCCTATCGAGCACCTCTGGGACGCGTTGGAGCGTCGACTTAAGGGTGCCCCCACCGTCCAAAATTGGTGAAGGAACTGACCTGTCTTCTCCAAGACGAGTGGAAGAAAATACCGCTAGCCGTCGTACAACGCCTGGTTGACAGTATGCCCCGGAGGGTCGCAACTGTAATCGCCGCTCGTGGTGGCTCCACCAACTATTGAAGTTGAATAAACTTCGTTTTCCTTTGCTATCACAGGTGTCCATTTACTTGTTGGTAGATAGTGTATTATAATAATGGGTAGATGAATACAGTAACTGTGGTATTTTAAAATAAATATTTATTACCTGATAGGCTAAATCATCTGGGTGAAGTTGTTCAAAATGAAGCAGATTGGCAGTTAAGCATTTTAAAACTCAAAACATTTTTCAGTTTTCATTTGCTCTTGTACTGTACTATTTACATATTTCATATCATTTATAGTCATGCACTCCAGTAGCAAAAAACATTTACAGTAAATAATTATTTGCTAATAAGAAACATGTTTTGCAAGTTACAGATTTTCAAATTCTATGTTCTTTCTTTTAAATGAGTTGATGTGAATCTACTTTGCTTGTGACTATTTCTCTGAAATAAACTGATGTTCTAAATTGAGAGAATTTACACATTTTGTCGAATTTCTGAAAAACTAATGGAAACATTTTAATGAAATTTGGTATGGATACACAGTTATACAAGAGAAAAAAAACTACACCATACAACAGTCATGGTACGCACTCATGATTGTCAGTAAGGCTGATCAGCGCAGGAATGCAAAATCCACGTTGCAAGATCAAACGTAAAATGACTCTAAATGGGGTATGATCCCCTCTCACAGTCATGCAGTTCTAACAACGCGACGTCATACAGGCAGTTGATGAGTCCCTGTGGCAATCGGCCCCACTCCTGCAGCAAGGCAGTTTTCAGATCCTGGATGGTTCTCGGAGGGGGGTGGCGAGCTGCAATTGCCCTCCCAAGAGCGTCCCAGACATGTTCGATAGGGTTTAGGTCTGGCGATCTGGCTGGACAATCCATCCGGCAAATATCCTCACTTTCAAGATAATCGGTGTCCAGGTGAGCCCTATGTGGAAGAGCGTTGTCGTTCACAAAAAGGAACCGAGGGACAACTGCACCCCTGAAAATTCGAACATAGGGCTGTAAGATATCATCCCTATACCTCTCAGCAGTGAGGGAGTCTCTGACATACACATGGAGAGGTGTGCGGCCGTCCAACATGATGCCTGCCTAGACCATGACACCTCCTCTGCCATAGCGGTCCCTTTCTCGGATGTTGGAGGAAAGGTATCGGGTCCCAGGTTCTCTCCAGATGAAGGTAGGTCGAGAATCAGTGTCCAGGCTGAATCGCGACTCCTCTGTGAAGAGAACGTTACCCCACAGTAGTCTGGTCCAAGGCTTATGTTGCTGCTAAACGCGCTCTCTTGTGTGCTGAAGTGAGCGGGACGCAAACAGCGGGTCTTCTGGCAAAAAGCCTTCTCTTCTGAAGCCTTCGGGAAACAGTAACCCTTGAAACTCGGGTTCCAGTGGCGGCATGCAACTCACGAGAAAGCTGTGCAGCTGTAGCAGTCCTGTAGCGCCTCGCTGAAAGTGCCAAATAACAATCTTCATTGGACGTCGTGGCTCTTGGACGACCTTGCCCAGGCCTTCTCGATATGGATCCGGTGTCCTAAAACATTTTCCACAAATTGCAGACGACACTGGGCGTTACATTGAGCTCTGTAGCAACCTGCCCCTGCGATTCCAATCTACCGACGATTCTCCACCTCATTCCGTCATCAAGACGTTCGTAGCAACTCTTTTTTACCTGATTGCTTATGAAATTGAACCAACTCCTGCAAGAAACACAACGAATGCTGCCGAGGAGTACGAGCGGAGTAATCGCGGAAAAAGCCACGTGTGCTTTTCATGCCCTCCGCTGTCACAGCTCCGCCCACACGCAAATGTACGCTTACGTATTCGTCACTGCGAATTTGCATTCTTATTCGGCCCCATACTTTGTACCTTTGGTTCCGTACTTTTTGTTAAAATCGACAAAATGTTCAAATTCCCTTATTTTTGAACACCAGTGTAGCTGTTGAAGCTGACATTTCTTACTATGTAAGTGTGTATATTTTTCCTGTTGCTGTGCATGGACCTATACTTTTCTCAAGAGAGTATCAACTAAAACATCCAGAATATCATGTCGAGGTTGGTTATAATAAAATGATGCAGCTGCTACTTTAATGGTGAAGAAAGCTAACTTTGTAACCGTCTGATTCATGATGTTTAGCAAGAGTACAGATAAGTAATCAAGAACCATCATAAAACACTGTGATGAATCCGGAATCAACTACTTCAAACTCAGTTGTGGTCTCTGAAGTTACATGTGCCTCAATGGATTCCTCAGTACTGAAAGAACATGGCATTGACACTATTTGTGAGTCACATAGTGGGATGACAGCATGCATCTCTTGTGTACAATGTACTGCTTGAGACTCATCAAAACGTGGAGGCAGTCTTTTCACATATTTATAATACTCTTCATTTATGCAGTCTGAACAATTTCTCAGTTGCGATCCATGGGGAAAAAAATCTGGCAATTTTAGTTATTGTGGGGAAATGTCACGATATGGTATGTTTTGTTCTGCCAGAAAAAACTGGTACAGACGAGCTCATGCAAAATACACTGGCGGAGAGTGAAAAACAACACCAAGAAGGAATTGGCGGACGATCATGAAATTTACATATGTTAATGGGGTCGAGTTTACGTAGGTGTGATGTTAATTTCGGGACCAACTGGTGAGCGCTTACGCCACAGCACGGCATTATATGCAAATTATCGTCGGTGGTATTTAAGGAGTACGGCGAAGTGAATGTAATCAGTCGTCGGCGTACGGACACGTGCGAAGATCCTGAAGAAACTGCAATGCCTGGACATGGAAGACGTGTACGAATTCAGCAGTTATCGGACTTTGAGCGAGGTCGTCTAGTCGGACTATGCGAGGCCGGGTTGTTGTATCGTCGTATTGCGGAGCGAATTGGACAGGAAGTATCAGTGGTGGTACGATGGTGGCGTTGATGGTCCGAGGAACATTCCCACACGAGAAGACGTGGAACCGGGAGTCACAGACGGACTGATGAGCGGACCGATCGACGCATAAGAAGAGCGGCGTTGTCAAGCTGAACATCCACTGCGACGCAAATCCGAGCTGCCGTTGCACCTGAGGTGACTGTGTGAATAATCCGCAACCGTCTACTGGATGCAGGACTACGTGCACGTGTGCCCCTGGAATGTGTACCTCTGACTCCAGCCCACCGTCAGGAACGGCTGCAGTGGTGTCGCCAACGTCTGCACTGGAGAACGCAATGGCGATCTGTCGTGTTCAGCGATGAAAGCAGATTCTGATCGGGAGCCTCTGATGGCCGTATGCGTGTTCGCAGACGCACAGGGGAGCTTCTCCACCCTTCTTGCATCCGCCAGCGACACACAGGGCCTACACATGGTCTCCTGGTGTGGGGAGCGAACATCTCTCGATCCCGTACACAACTAGTGTTTGTACCGGGTACGTTGACCAACACCTCCTTCATCAACAACATCATTCAGCCCGTTGTTGTGGCATTTGTAAGGTCGGTCCATCGTGGTGTTTTCCAGCAATATAACGCACGCCCACACATGGCAGGTGCAACGCAACATGCACTTCAAGGTGTGAGACAACTTCCATGGCATGCACGTTCACCGGATTTGTCCCCCATTGAGCACGTGTGGGATTTTATGGGACAACGACTTATCCGGTCTCCACGGCCAGCCACGACCATCCCCGATTTACGCGTCCAAGTTGAGGATGCTTGGAACTCAATACCCCAAACTTACATCCAACATCTGTACGACAGACTCCATGCCAGAATTGCACAGTGTGACGCAGTTCATGGCGGTTCAACCTCGTACTAGTCATGTTACATGGAAATGTTATTTTTCGGATTACCAGCATGTACAGCTGTATTTTGCCATAATGTTTTGATCACGTTAACCTCTGTATTCCGTTATTATGCTGTATAAATTTCGTTGGCATTAGACGTCTCCTTCTTGGTGTTCTTTTTTCACTTTCCAGCAGTGTATATAGCAACGTCACCTATGCGCGTACTCGGTTGCGTCCGCTAGTGCGTATATAAAGCGATAGACATCCTTGCCAGCTGTCAGAGCTGTTTTGGCATGAGAATGACAAGTAATAACGATTTAAACGATTTTCAACGCGGTGTCATAGTTGGCGCTCGTGAGATCGGCCATAGTATTTTGGTGGTAGAAACGTAGTTCGGACTTTCACGGACGACCATTGCAAGGGTGTACCGTGACTACAAGAATTCCGGCAAAACCTCCAACCTACGATACCAGTGTGGCCGTAAAAAGACATTGGGTGAACGTGACAGTCGTCGGCTGTCAAGAATCGTTTCACGCGATAGGCGTGTAACACTCTCGCAGGTGTAATCGGAATTCAATGCTGGAGCCTAAACAAACATCAGCGTCCGGACTGCGCAACGTACCATTAACGATATGGGCTTTGGGAGCCGACGCCCAACTCGAGTCCCCTTGATGGGTGCACGACACAGAGCTATGCGCCTCGCTTGGGCACGGCAACACCGCCACTGGACCCTTGATGACTGGAAACACGTAGCCTGGTCTGATGAATAGCGTTTCCAACTGTGTCGGGCAGATGGAAAAATTGGTGTTTAGCGCAAACCCCATAAAGCCACGGATCCCGCCTGTCAACAGGGAACTGTACCGTTTGATGGGGGGTCCGTAATGCTATGGGGTGTGTTTAGCTGGACTTCACTGAGACCTCTGGTACGTCTATAAACTTCTGTGACCGGCCAACGCTATGTGCGCAACCTTTCTGACACTCATTCATATCCTGCATTCATGCTGATGGATTGGGCCTGTTCCAACACGACAATGCACCTCCACACAAGTGTAGGGACGCCACATTATGGTTACAGGAGCATTTATCTGATTTTGCGGTGTTGCCATTCCCACCCAAGTCCCCAAATCTGAACGTGATAGAACACATTTTGGATGCTATGCAACGCGCTATCAAACACAGGAATCCGAGACGTCGGAATACACCCGAATTGTGGAACGCTCTGCGAGAAGTATGGTGTGCATTGCCTACAGCATATTTGCAGAAGATAGTGAAATCCACGCCCCTTCGTATTTCTACAGTCCTGCGCTCCCGTGAGGGACCTACCAAGTATCAGACTGGTGTACCAGTTTTTCTGGCACTTCAGTGTATTTTCTTATTAATAAACACAATTTCATGTTTATTTACGTGTGTAAAAAACATTCTCTCATTTTTTTTGTGTACATATCCTTTTCATCTTTGTTTACTTGTTATTAAAATACTTTCATCCACATTCTGTTGTAATAAAAGTATGCTATAAAAATATAAGTGATCTTTAATTTTTGGACATCAGTGTATATTCACTAAGGTAAACGCCTGCGGAAATCGCAGGTGGTACTACTGAGATCGCATATTGGTTAATAATATTCGCTTTTATTTTTGTCATTCTTATTTTGTCGAACTGCAGCTGCATAAACCGTAAAATTTTCTCCACTGCAAATCAGGAAAGATTTATGAAGGTTTTTGGTTTTGCGGAGAAGAGCATTGCGCCTTACTCGGAATTTAAATCTTTTTTTCCTTTGTGTAGCATTCATGGAAGTTAAAGAAGCTATATATACCGCGACTGTGTGCCGTTCAGTTCCCTTCTTTCAGAGAGGTGATTATTTTAAAGCTTCGTAAATCTAGGAAATGCCGTTATGACCCAGCAACAAGGCACGATATTCGGTTCTGTTCACAGAAATCAACTTTTTCTCGTCTAAGGGATTCTATTTCAAAGCAAGCTCTTTCCTATGGGATTGGATCTCCAATTTATGGGTAAAAGATAAAACTAAAGCACCTAAAGTTCAGGTGACACAGCAAAAGAGCTCTGAGAAGGTAACATTTCGGGAGAGGAAAAAATAAAAGAAACCCAAGATCCAGTAAAATTGAGGCTAATGGACCTACTATTGCATTAGGCTTGTGAAAGTGGGCGTTCTTATCTTTAGAAGGGTTGATGCATACTTCTCTCTATATATAGCAGGTAAACACACCTGCGTTTTATGCCTCGCTTTGGAAAGCTGGTACATTGAGGTGGCTGTCTTTTCTACTTCAATATCAAATATTGCCGATTTTATGGAGATTATTTTATTAACAATCTACAGTGGTTGGACGGAAATATGTGAACACCTCGGAAAAAAAGGGTTTACATATACATAACAGCGTGTGAGACCACCTTTGCAACTCAAAATCCTTAGAATCCTCCTTGGAATGGACGCATACAAATCCTGGATGGTACCTACACTGCTGGCCACCCAAAATGCAACACCAAGAAGGAAGCATCCGATTCGCCTGAAATTCGCAGCATGAGTCGCATACGAGAGGACATGCAAACGATTAGCATTGCAGGGCATATGCAAATCATGTGCGCCGGGCTCGCCACCGAGAAACACTATAAGAAGGGTGCACAGAAGGCTGGGTGTAAGTAGCGGAAATGTGTTGTGCTGCCGGACCTGTGCGTGGGAAGCTTCCCGATGCCTCGTCGCAGAATACGGCAGTCATTACAGCACGTTTTGGAGTTCGACAGAGGACGAATAGTGGGTTATCGTGACGGCGGTCTATCGTACCGAGACATCGTCGCCCGTGTGGGACGACATCCAGCCACAGTGAGGCGAGTATGGATTCGGTGGGTGCAGGAGGGACGGACGGACCGACGTGAGCGATTGCCGCAGCCGCGGCACACCACCAAACGAGAGGACCGGCATGATATGCGGCGGGCATTGATGGCTCGCACCGTCACATCAGGAACGTTAGCGCAGGAATTAGGGTGTGTTGCGCAACAACCTGTGTCAGCACGTACCGATCGACGTCGTCTGCAGGAGCAGGAACTTCTCGCACGGCGCTCATTGCTCCGATTACCATTGACGTTACACCAGTGGCGAGTGCCGCGGCAGTGGGCCGTTAAACGCCGCACCTGGACTACGGAATGGCACGACATTATCTTCTCCGACGAATTCCGCATCTGCCTGCAACACCACGGTTTTCGGATCGGCGTGTGGCGGCACCGCGGCGAGAGACTATATGACGCCTACATTATGTATCGCAATCTCGGTCCGTCGCCTCGCGTTATGGTTTGGGGCGCAATTCGATATGACACCCGCACCAATCTGGTACGCATCGCCGGTACACTCAACAGCCACCGCTATATCTCCGACGTTTTGGAGCCTGTAGTCCACCCTTACATGCAGGACCTTCCAGCGGCCACGTTTCAACAGGACAATGCGCGCCCGCACGTGGCACGCATCGTGCAACAATTCTTCACGGCCCACCAGGTGTTACTGCTGCCGTGGCACGCCTGTTCTCCCGATATGTCGCTCATCGAACACGTCTGGTCGCTGATCGGCAACCGAGTGGCCCGGCAAGCACCACCCGCGGCTGCGCCTGATGAACTGTGGCAACGTGTGGAAGCAGCCTAGACCGACATACCCCAAACCCACATCCAAAGTCTTTACCGTTCGATGCCGCTGCGTGTAGCGGCCGTTATTGCGAACCATTGGGGGCCACACGAACTATTGATGTCTGCGTGTTCCGCAAGTCCCACTGGCCTGTAAGCTCAATCGTTTCATTTTTGTATCTGTTGTTATGTGTCCAGTAAATCTAGCTTTGACATCTCGTGTCCTTCTTGGTGTTGCATTTTGGGTGGCCAGCAGTGTATATGATTTTGAACCATTCTTCAAGGAGAAACTGGTCCAGGTCATTGGCAGTTGCAGGAGGAGGACAATGGGATCTTATTCTGTTTTCCAACACAGACCACAGTGGCTCCACTGTGTGTACATCTGGTGATTGGGGAGGGCAAGGAAGGTGTGAAAGTTTGTCCTTATGTTCTTCAAACCATGATTGGACATTCCGAGCTCTGTGAATATTGGCGTTATGATCTTGATAGATCGAATTCCCTGCAGGAAACAATGCCTGAGACATTGGATGGACTTGTCGGCCAAAATGATTTCATAAATGTTTCTAATACTTCTGAGTTGAGTTATGTTTGCTTAAATGATAGGGCATTACAGTTCCAGACCACAGTGAAATTTTTGGGTGTAGTTCTGCATTAATCTCTCAGATCGGGCTTTCAGGTGGACCAGATTGCGTTTTGTTTATGATCTCGCATTGGTATGATTTCGCGGATTTCTGGTTTTTCGTCAGTTAGAATTCTGTTAATTTTATAATATAATTTTATTTTTCCTGCATTGTCGTACTGAATTTTTATATGGGGAGCGAATACAAGGCGTAACATACAGGGTGTCCGAGAATTATTGGACACATTACAAAGTTATGTACAAAAAAGAAACTGTCTGTTTTTCTATGTCACGTATTACTAACACGGTTTCTAAATTTTTGTTTCGCAGAATTGTTATTCCCAGAATCCGATAGGTAGCGCTAGGTGTGGCCTGATGAGGAATGCGCAATCAGTAATCATGTCATCCGTACAGCAGAAGGCGATGCGTGTGTTATGGCTTGCGGAATCAAATTCTGTCATTAAGTTAAAAGACGGTACCATTTAGAGTATGGTTGTAATCCTCCGTCAACGAATTCAATTAAGCGGTGGATGAAACAGTTTAAGCCGCCCCGGTGGCGCAGTGGTCTAAGGCGTTGGCCTCTGATCATTCATCCGTAAGGGGTCCGGGTTCGAATCCCGGTCAGGCATGGATGTTGTGTTTGTCTTACGGCGCTGGCTCTCCCCTTCCCTGGAACCAGTGACCCTAAATTAGGGACGGGCGACTGCTTATAGCCCATTGAGTTACTCACGGTGGTCGTTAAACCTCCAATTAAAAAAAAAAAAAAAAAAAAAAAAGAAACAGTTTTAAGAAACTGGCAATGTGAAACATCGTGGAGGAGCCGGTAGGCCTAGCTTATGAAAGTTTCCGACGAAGCTCTAGAAAATCTGTTCGTAAAGCAAGCTGAGAACTGTGACCAATGCCTCCGCATTTGTCACCGTGTGTACGTAAGTGCCTAAATGAGCATTTCCCCAACAGATGGATTGGGCGTGGTGGTCCCATTCCGTGGCCTCCTCGCTCTCCAGATCTAACTCCTTTGGATTATTTCATATGGGGTTATGTGAAAGATTGTGTCTATCAGACGCCTTGCACTGATTTGCAGGAACTGAAGCAGCGTATCACAGCTGCTATTAATTCCATTACTCCTCAGAAGCTTGCCAATGAAATCGAGTATCGCTTGGACGTACTACGAGCAATCAAGGGATCTGACACCAAAATGCATTAACTTGTGTAGTTTCATTGTAAGTTAGTACAGTCAGTTTCTTTCTATCTGTTTAATGCTTTGTTTTATATAATTTTGTAATGTGTCCAATAATTCTCGGACACCCTGTAGTTCATTTATCTGTGTTGCAGAGGAAGTTTGTCCGATTGTTAAATTATTAAGTTGGTTCGGAGATTCTTTTTAGTTCTTTTCAGATATTAACTGTTGAGCAACTACATAAATACAGATTTCTACTGATGGTTCATGAACGTATTTTTACAGGAAGATACCCCAACTTGATTCCATTACGGCGTACCACTCACTCCTATGATACTTGTAGTGGGTCATGCTTTTCTGTTCCGTGGGATCGTACGGGTTTAATGTTTAATAATATCAATGTCTTGGGATTGCGCGAGTGGAATGGATTACCGTTGATTATTAAATCAGAGCCGCGATGTTCTGTATTTAAGCGCGTGCTAAAGCGTTTTTTGACGGGAAGTTGAATATTGGAATTTGCTGCTTCATGATTTGTAAAAAAAAAACGTATTCTAAAATTGCTTTCGTTGTCTTGACTGGACTGGATTTATTTGTTTTTATTTAGAGGTGATCAGGGGCTAGTCAGGCAGTATTAGCCTTTTCCCTGGCCACTTGCTGTACATTTAATTATTACTAACATATAATATTTGATTCATATTGACAATTGATATTAATTTTCCAATGAAATGAGCTTTGTTGGTGAAAATCATTGGGACGTGCCTGCCAGCAGGACGCACACGACACAAAGACAGATAGTAGTCAGAACAAACGTCCGCGTAGCTCAATTGGTAGAGTGGCTTATTCCGGAGTGAGGAGATCCGGGTTCGAATCCTGGCGTGAAAAGAAATGACGGAGAAATTTACTTCGTTATATCATCTAAATACGTCAGTTGAGTAAAAGAATCCATCGCTCTTTCCGCGTTAAGCAACGCACAGCAACCGAAAAATTGTTATTCGACTCCAGTCGGGGAATCGAATCCCGAATCTCTCGATATCTAGCCGAGCGCGTTAGCTTTACACCACAGCGGCCAACAATTCACGGTGCTATGGGTGTTAGTCCACGTAAACAGTCCCCAAACGACAACGCCACCCCCACCAGTTTGAAGAGTACCCTGCTGGCAAGAAGGATCCATAGCTTCATGTGGTTTGCGCCGTACTCGTATCCTGCCATTCGCATGTACCAACGTGAATCGTGACTCATCAGTCCAGGCAACATTTTCCTTCATGTCTAGGGTCCAGTGGTGATGTTCCCACGCCCATGCTAATCTTTGCACCCTGTGATGTGCGATCAGCAGGGGTACCCTCTTGGGACGTGGCTTCTGTACCCCATAACGAGGAGATGGTCCTAAATGGTGTCGCTGCTTACATGTTTTTGTGCACCAGCGTTAAATAGCCGAGTGATTTCTTGCACTGCGGCCCGTCTATCCGATGTTACAATGCCAGCTAGCCGACGATGACCCCGCTCATCCACACGCTGTTGTCCACGACAGTTGGCCCTTGCAGGGATGTTTTTTACCGGATTCGATGTACTCACGGTGCACCCGTGACACAGTGGCTCGTGAAACTCCCAGTGCCTGCACGACTTCCGAGATGGAGTGACCCATTCGTCGGGCCCCGACAATTTGCCCACGATCAAATGCGCTTAGATCCTTCGACTTACTCATACTGCGTCCGATTCTTACTGATTCCCGTCGCATCGCTCCTAATATTGTCGGATCGCTGCGTACGTCCTGTCGTTTCCGTTTACAGGGCCGCCCACAGCGCCACATTTGCATAACGCCAGCTGTCTCTAATTAAATTGCTCTTCAGTGTATAGGGGGAAACGCAATTTACCTTTACGCCCCTTAGGAAAGTCTATGAATTACTTGATAATTTTGAAATTATATGAAAAACATGTCAAACTGAAAACACTATCCAACAAAGAAGTAATTTTTCAAATCGGACTCCTAGAAGTAGAAATATTGACAAAAAAGGAAATACGTCTATGCCCCTTGGCGTACAAACCATGGAATATTTTTAAAAGAAAATATTCCGAAAAGGTTTATCGACGTGAGTGGCATCGGTCCACGAAAGAATATTTTCAATCGAGATTTTAGAAGCTTATATTTTATGGTAAATGCATCAGAAGCAAAAATTAACTCTTGTGCCCCATGACGGCCAAAGTATTCTTTACCAAAAATTAGAAATTATGTGCAAAAGATTTCCCATCAGAAGCTGTATCCGCTAAAGGAAAGATTTTTCAAAACGGTGTTTTAGAAGAAAAGATATCGGGGAAAACATCATTTACTTTTACGCCACCTAGCGGAAAATCTATGCTTAATTTGAAAAAGTAAGTATACTTAAAATACTATTCGACATAAATGGAATCGAAAGATGAAATATTTTTTTAACCGGATGCTTAGAAGCAAATATGCGGAACAAAACGTATTTTTGTATTCGACATAATCTACATTTACGCCTTCTAGCGGCAAAATTGTACATCGTAAAAAAACGAAATGAAGGACCATCATTTGCATATTTCAAGCTTGCCAATGGAAAAAGAATTTTTCAAATGGGACTAATAGTTGCAGAGATACCGTTTCTACAGACGGACAGACAAACCGATAACATAAGCACGATCGTTTTTACAAAAGACGTGCTGAAAAAAGGGTGACGAGATGCAAACATTCAGCCCTACATGTGAACAAAGTTTCGTGGTTCTGTTGCTGTTAGTGTGTCCAGAACGCGAACTGATAGCACTTTCAAACTTTAAAATACATTAGCTCTTAAATTGTCGCTAGAATCTAAAAACGGTTTATTTCAACGTGTTCTCCAAACAATTCTCTACAAACGTTGTAAATATCATATTTTTGTATTCACTACGTTTTGCGCTGCGAGCTAGAGAAGCGCTAGTGTCGCGAAATTTCAAAAACAGCTGCGGCAGCGGCAGTTAGTTTTTTTTTCCTTTTTTTTTTTTGTATAGAGAGATCTGTAATAATTTTTTTTTCTGTAGGAGGTCTGATTACAAATTACATATTTTTTATTGTGATTCTTTGAAGCAACAGAATGATTCGGAATTCTTTCAACTTACAATAACTTTCAATTATCCTTAAGAGAAGCTGGGTTTCTAAAAATACAGAATTTTTCAGGCGTACGAAAAGTCCTTGAAATTCAGAGTTTTATCGGTCATTTCACGGAAAAAAGTTGTATCAGAAATATGCTTCGTATACGTGTAATCTTTACGATGACGGGGGCGACGTTATGGTCTTCGTCATGTTTTCGTGAGAGTGTTTGGGTCCTTTGATTCGTGTGGAATAACATGTAACCGACCAAAGGTATTTAAATATCGTTGCCGACCAAGTACACTCAGTTTTTATTGATGGTTTGTCCCAATGGAGATAAATACACACTGAAGTGCCAGAAAAACTGGTACACCAGTTTAATACTTGGTAGGCTCCCCACGGAAGCGCAGGACTACGAGGCATGGACTCCACTAGCTTCTGGAAATATGCTGTAGGCAATGCACACTATACATTTTGCTGAGCGTTCAACACTTCGGGTTTATTCCGAGGTCTCGGATTCCTGTGTTCGATAGCGCGTTGAATGGCACCACAAATGTGTTCTATCACGTTCAGATCTGAAGACTTGGGTGGTAATGGCAACACCCCAAACTCAGAACATGAACGCAGGACATGAACGGGTTAACCTCGTCAGAAAGGATGCGCACATAGCGTTGGCCGCTCACAGATGTTTGCAGACGTTCCAGGGGTCCCAGTGAAGTCCAGCTAAACACACCGCATACCATTACGGACACTCCACCAGCCGGTACAATTCCCTGTTGACAGGCGGTATCCATTGCTTCATGGGGTTTGCACCATACACGAATCCTTCCTTCTGCCCGATTCAGTTGGAAACGCGACTCATCAGACCAGGCTACTTGTTTCCAGTCATCAAGTGTCCAGTCGCGGTGTTGCCGTGCCCAAGCGAGGCGCATAGCTCTGTGTCGTGCATCCATCAAGGGGACTCGAGTTGAGCGTCGGTTCCCAAAGCCCATATCGTGCAGGGTACTTCGCATATTCCGGACGCTGATGCTTGTTGAGGCTCCAGCATTGAATTGCGATGATACCTGCGAGAGTGTCGCGTGAAACGATTCTTGACAGCCGACGATGGTCACGTTCACCCAATGTTATTAACGGCCACACTGGTATCGTAAGTTGGAGGTTTTGCCGGAATTCTTGTAGTCACGGTACACCTTTGCAATGGTTGTCCGTGAAAATCCGAACTTCGTTTCTACCTCCGAAATACTATGGCCCATCTCACGAGCGCTAACTATGACACCGCGTTGAAAATCGCTTAAATCGTTATTACTTGTTATTCTCATTCCAAAAACAGCCCTGACAGTTGGCAAGGATGTCTATAGATTTATATACGCACTGGCAGACGCAACCGAGCACGCGCATAGGTGACGTTGCTGTGTATTTTGCATAAGCTCGTCTGTATCAGTTTTTCTGGCACTTCAGTGTATACGTAGTGTGATCAAAATGTTCCGAGAGTAGGTACGTATCGCGCAAATAGATGGAAGTGCGCAGGTGCGTGAGCAGCGGTCGAGGGCAGGGACCTTCATGAGCCATTGTGCCGAGTGGCGTCGTTCTGTGAAAATCGTGAGCTGTGCTGCACGGTATTTGGTGGCCACGTGCAGAACGCAGCTGCGATTTCGGAATGGACTGCAAACTAGTGCCGTGTCGAACTCTGTCGAGATCTTCGTCAGCAGGTGGTGATTGAACCAACGTTCCTGTCGGGGGTCATCACTGGGGACGAGACTTGGGTCTACGGTTACGACCCGGAGACCAAACAACAGTCGTCGCAGTGGAAGAGCCCTGCATCTCCACGACCGAAGAAGCCCCGACAGGATCGCAGCGCAACCAAAAGCATGCTCATCGTGTTCTTCGACATTCCTGGGGTTGTACATCGTGTATTCTTCCCCCAGGGCCAGACCGTCAAGCCCCTTTTTTACTGCGATGTGCTACATCGTCGTAGGGAGAACATTCGCCGCAATTGACCTAAACTGTGGTGCACGGGCAATTTTCCTGCTCCACCACGACAATGCAGCATCTCACAGAGCGTTAGCAACACGCCAATTTTGCAGTAGCCACAGCATGACTACCCTACCTCACCCGCCTTACTCGCCGGATTTGGCCCCCTGCGACTTTTTTCTGTTCCCGAAGATGAAGCTGAAGCTGAAGGGTCGCCGTTTTAAAAATCGTGGACGCGATCCAGCTCGAATCGCAAACCGTGCTTGATTCGCAAACAGGACTTTCAGAGGGCGTTTCAACAGTGGCAAAAACGCTGGCAGTGGTGTATCGCTGCCCAAGGAGACAACTTTGAGGAGATCATAGCCAGACTTAAGTAACGTAAGTACTTTGTTGCATATCGGCCGAGCATCGGAACTTTTTGATCGGACCACATATTAAATGTTTCATGTTTCGACCAAAAGCTTGGGCTCGCTTTTCTGTCGCTAACGTATCGATATTTGGAATAATGTCCTTTGAACATATTAATTTTAAAATTGAGCATAAGTGCCTGTCACTTGATCTATTCCTTTCAAGATATTTTACTTGGTTCATCCTTGAAAACAACTTTTCACATGAGTGTGTAGTTCCGAACATAGACAGAACCCGTGCAACTAGGTTATTAATGTTTACGTGCGTGTCCTTTGAAACTAACTGGTAAAACTCTGTTAGATTGTAGCTGTTCAATTTTTGTTTTAGGAAAGATTCACCCTGAAAGCCTATTAATTCAAGCTAAAGTTCTTCAGGAGCGTTGTCAGTATAATAGGAAAATGAAGACTTGAATATACTGAAAATACATGTATCCCATGTCTTTGAAACTTGCAAACCGCCTGTTGAAATCCTCTTTTAACATAACTATCTTCGTAGAAAATTCACAAAAGCTGATTTCTTCTTCTTAAGCTGCAGATTTTAAAATGTCAAAGTCAGCAATATTTCTTGCATTGAGCCAAAGCTTAAAGACGGCCAGCTCACATAGACATAAGGTAAAACAGGCGGCAACAGCGCTACCACATCTTAAGAGGTAATATGCTCTGCGGGAAAGTTAACATTCAGGAGCGAAACGCGTTAGGGGGACTACGGCAGTGAAGCCAAAGAGTATCTAACGCTTAAAGAAAGTCAACTCTCATAGAGATAACGTAAAACCGGCGACAACAGCGCCACCACATCTTAAGAGGTAATATGCTCTGCGGGAAAGTTAACATTCAGGAGCGATACGCGTTAGGAGACTACGGCAGTGAAGCCAAAGAATATCTAACGCTTAAAGAAGGTCAACTCTCATAGAGATAACGTAAAACCGGCGACAACAGCGCCACCACATCTTAAGAGGTAATATGCTCTGCGGGAAAGTTAACATTCAAGAGCGAAACGCGTTAGGGGGACTACGGCAGTGAAGCCAAAGAATATCTAACGCTTAAAGAAGGTCAACTCTCATAGAGATAACGTAAAACCGGCGACAACAGCGCCACAACAACTTAAGAGGTAATATGCTCTGCGGGAAAGTTAACATTCAGGAGCGAAACGCGTTAGGGGGACTACGGCAGTGAAGCCAAAGAGTATCTAACGCTTAAAGAAGGTCAACTCTCATAGAGATAACGTAAAACCGGCGACAACAGCGCCACCACATCTTAAGAGGTAATATGCTCTGCGGGAAAGTTAACATTCAGGAGCGATACGCGTTAGGAGGACTACGGCAGTGAAGCCAAAGAATATCTAACGCTTAAAGAAGGTCAACTCTCATAGAGATAACGTAAAACCGGCGACAACAGCGCCACAACAACTTAAGAGGTAATATTCTCTGCGGGAAAGTTAACATTCAGGAGCCAAACGCGTTAGGGGATTACGGCAGTGAAGTCAAAGAATATCTAACGCTTAAAGAAGGTCAACTCTCATAGAGATAACGTAAAACCGGCAACAACAGCGCCACCACATCTTAAGAGGTAATATGCTCTGCGGGAAAGTTAACATTCAGGAGCGAAACGCGTTAGGGGGACTACGGCAGTGAAGCCAAAGAATATCTAACGCTTAAAGAAGGTCAACTCTCATAGAGATAACGTAAAACCGGCGACAACAGCGCCACCACATCTTAAGAGGTAATATGCTCTGCGGGAAAGTTAACATTCAGGAGCGATACGCGTTAGGAGACTACGGCAGTGAAGCCAAAGAATATCTAACGCTTAAAGAAGGTCAACTCTCATAGAGATAACGTAAAACCGGCGACAACAGCGCCACCACATCTTAAGAGGTAATATGCTCTGCGGGAAAGTTAACATTCAAGAGCGAAACGCGTTAGGGGGACTACGGCAGTGAAGCCAAAGAATATCTAACGCTTAAAGAAGGTCAACTCTCATAGAGATAACGTAAAACCGGCGACAACAGCGCCACCTCATCTTAAGAGGTAATATGCTCTGCGGGAAAGTTAACATTCAGGAGGAAACCACGTTAGGGGGACTACGGCAGTGAAGTTTTTCTTTGATCCACGATGGTTTCCTTCGATCTGATGACTATTTGCTTAGAGCAGTTTTTTGTTAGCACGTCTTTTGTAAAAAAAGATCGTGCTTCTGTTATCGGTTTGTCCGTCCGCCTGTACCCACGGTATCTCTGCAACTATTAGTCCGATTTGAAAAACTCTTTTTGCATTCGGAAGCTTGAAATGTGCGAATGATGATCCTTTGTTTCGTTTTTTTTTTTTACGATGTATAATTTTGCCGCTAGAGGGCGTAAATGCAGTCGATGTCGAATTCAAAATTATGTTTTGATCCACATATTTGCTTCTAAACATCCGATTGAAAAAATTATTTTATCTTTCGATTCTATTTACGTCGAAGAGTGTTTTAGATATAGTTTCATTTTCAAATTACGCATAGATTTTCCGCTAGGGGGCGTAAAAGTAAATAACATTTTTTCCCGATAACTCTTCCCCTAAAACTCCGATTTCAAAAAAAAAAAAAAATTCAGCCGGTAGATCTCCTGATGGAAAATCTTTTGCATATAATTTCGAATTTTTGGTGAAGAATACTTTGGCCACAAGGGGTCGTAAGTGTTAATTTTTGCTTCTGATGTCATCATCATCATCATTGTCAACCATTATCAATCCACTGCTGGACGAAGGTCTCCCCAAGTTTCCTCCACAACGGTCTGTCTTGTGCCAGTCTCCTCCATGTCACCCCTGCATACTTTCGAATTTCATCCACCCATCTCCTATGTGGTCTTCTTCTGGGTCTTTTCCTGTCCCTTGGAATCCAATCTAAAATTTCGGCTGTCCATCGATGATCTGTCCTTCTGGCAGTATGTCCAGCCCATTGCCATTTCAGGGATTTAACTCTGATCATGATGTCTTCCACTCTTGTCATTTTTCGGATCCACGAGTTCCTCTTCTTATCTCTCCTGGTTACACCAAGTATGCACCTCTCCATTCTACTTTGAGTTGTCTGCAGCCTTTGTATGTCTCTTTTAGTTAAGGTCCACGTCTCTGCACCATACGTAAGCACTGGAAGGATGCATTGATGAAACACTTTTCTTTTAAGACATAATGGCATATTGCTCTTGAAAATTATGCTGTTTCTTCCAAAAGCTCTCCAGGCAAGTTTTGTACGCCGATTAATTTCTTCATCAATGTGACCCTCACTTGATATCTGCTGTCCAAGATAAACGTACGTGTCTGTTATCTCCAGCTTTTCTCCATCAATCGATAAATCTTCATTTCTTGTAAAAGCATTGAACATCACTTTTGTCTTCTGAAAGTTCATTTTTAATCCCACTTCTTTACTCTTGTCAGCAAGTTCCTGGATCATACTCTGCAGCTCTGATGGGGTAGTTGCAAAAATGACTACGTCATCAGCAAAACGAAGGTGGGTTAGATAATCTCCATTAATCTTTATCCCCTTGTTTTCCCAGCTCAGCGACTGAAAAACACCCTCCAATGTGGCATTAAAGAGCTTCGGAGATATGGTGTCACCTTGTCTCACTCCCTTTCCAATTTTTACGTGTGTTGTATTTTCAAACAGCCTAATCTTTGCACTTGCATTTTCATAGATGTTATTAATAATATTAATGTATGCATCTTCAATACGGCAGGTTTTCAGAGCCATTGTAACTGCTGATGGTTTCACCGAATCAAAGGCTTTTTCATAATCGATAAAAGCCATGCACAATGGAAGTTCATATTCCCTCGCTCTTTCAATTAGTTCTCTCAGCACGTGGATATGATCTATTGTGCTGTAGCCACTCCTGAATCCAGCTTGTTCTCTCGGTTGAGCCATGTCTAGTGCTACCTTCAAGCGGTGTGAAAGAACTTTAGTGAAGATTTTATAAACTACTGATAGGAGGCTGATAGGTCTGTAGTTTCCGAGATCCTCAATGTCACCTTTCTTATGTAGCAGGATCATTGTAGCGGTGTTCCAATCCTCAGGAATCTTTCCTTCATTAAGGCATCGAGTGAAAATTTGGGCGAGTACTGTTTCGATTTCTCCACTTGCTTCTTTTATGATGTCTACAGTAATTCCATCTTCTCCTGGAGCTTTTCCTCGCTTCATGTTCTTGATTGCATGTGCAACTTCTGCTGGAAGGACTGGAGGAACTCTGGTACTGGTATCTTTCATGATGTCTGGAGTGCATATATCATCCCTTTCATATAATTTGGAGTAGAAATCTTTCACTCTTGTCAAAATTTCGCCTCTATTTCTTGTTACAGAACCATCTTCTTTTCTCAGTGCCATAATCTGTTTTCTTCCCTTACTGAGATGTCTCTTTGCTATCTTTAGGCTTTGGTTGTTTTCAATTGCTTTCCTCACTAGTTCACAGTTGAATTTCCTTACGTCTTCAGTGATACTTTTTCTTACTGTCTTGCATAGCTCTATATATTCCACTTTGGAAGTCACATCTTCTTTAGTTGTCCTCATCTCTCTTCTTTTTTGCATCAACATTTTGGTTTTTCCTGATAATTTGTTCACATGCAACTGGTTCTTAGACCCAGCTAATTTTGTTGCTGTTTCCATAAGAGCTTTGGTTACTTTTCTGTTAACTTCAGAGATGTCCACTTCTTCCGATGTTAGGCCTTCTAAAGCAGAGAACCTGTTCTTCAGTTCTAACTTGAAGGTATTATGGTGTTTTTTAAGGTTGGTTATGTCAATAGATTTTGTTTGTCTTATGAGCTTGCCACGTTCAAGTTTAGTGTTGAGGTGCATCTTACATCTCACCAATCTCTGGTCACTACCTGTGTTGAACTTGTTTAGCACACTGCAGTCTTCTATGACGAATTTTTTGTTACACATAATAAAATCAATTTCACTTGTCGTCCCATTTGGATGTCTCCATGTCCATTTCCTGTGTAGCTTTTTCTTGAAGAAGGAGTTCAAGATGAAAAACCCTTCTGTCTCTGCAAACTCAACGAGAGTATTTCCACGTTGGTTTCTGTTGCCACGACCGAATTTACCTACTGAAGTTTCATTCTGTTGCCGTTGCCCTATTTTTGCATTGAAATCTCCCATAATTATTTTCAAGTGCTGCTTACCTTTATTATTTAGATGACAAATTTCCTCATAAAATTCTTCAATTTCTTCTTCAGGATGACTTGTGGTGGGTGCATAAGTTTGAATAATCTGAGCCTGGTATCTTTTCGAGAGTTGGATAACAAGTCGAGCTATAAAATCTGAGCATCTAAAATATCGATTGAAAAACTTCTTTCGTGGACTGATGCCTCTCACATCGATAAACATTTTCGGAATATTTTCTTCTTTAAATACCCAACAGTTTCTCCGCCAGGGGGCGTAGTTGTATATCTTATTTTTGTCAATATCTCTACTTCTAGCAATCCGATTTGAAAAATTCCTGCTTTGTTGGATAGCGTTTTCCGTGTGGCATGTTTTTCATATAATTTCAAAACTTTCAAGTAATTCATAGACTTTCCGCTAGGGGGCGTAAAGGTAAATTGCGGTTCTCCCTATATCTCTGCTTCTAAATCCCCGATTTCAAAAATTCTTTCTGCACCGGATACAGCTCCTGGTGGGAAATCGTTTGCACATAATTTCTAGTTTTTATAAAAAAAATGGTTTGGCCACCAGGTGGCGTAAATCTTAATTTCCGCTTCTGTTTTATTTGCAGCAAAATATGAGCTTCTAAATTCTCGATTGAAAAAAACGTCGTCAGTAGACCGATACTACTCGTGTCAACAAACCTTTTAGAAGCATTTTCTTCTTGAAATAGTGCATGGTTTCTGCGTCAGGGGGCGTAGATGCATATCGTATTTTTGTCAATATCTCGACTTCTAGGAGTCCGAGTTAAAAAAATCCTTTTTGTTGGATAGTGTTTCTAGTGTGACATTATTTTCCTATAATTTAAAACTTTTCAAGTAATTCATAGACTTTCCGCTGGGAGGCGTACAGCTAAATTGCGTTTTCCCCTATATCTCTGCTTCTAAACCTCCGATTTGAAAAATTATTTCTGCACCGGTTACAGCTCCTGATGGGAAATCGTTTGCACATAATTTGTAATTTTTGTAAAGAAAATGGTATGGCCACCAGGTGGTGTAAGTCTTAATTTCCGCTTCTGATGTATTTGCAGCAAAATATGAGCTTCTAAAATCTCGATTGAAAAAAATACTCATGTCGACAAACATTTTAGGAAAACTTTCTTCTTGAAATAATGCATGGTTTCAAGGCCAGGGGGCGAAGATGTATATCTTATTTTTGTCAATATCTCTACTTCTAAAAGTCCAATTTGAAAAATTCCGTCATTGTTGGATAGTGTTTCCGATGCGAAATGGTTTTCCTATAAATTCAAAATTTTCACGTAAATCATTTTGACTTTCCGCTAGGGCGCATAAAGGTAAATTGCGTTTTCTGCTCCTAAAACACCGATTTGAGAAAATTCTTCCTGTACCGCATACAAGACCTGAGGGAAAATATTTTTCACATAATTTCTAATGTTGTGTAAAGAATAGTTTGGCCACCAGGGGTCTTAAGTGTTAATTTCTGCTTCTGATGTATTTGTAGCAAAATCTGGGCTCCTGAAAACTCGACTAAATTTTTTTTCTTGGACCGATACTGCTCATATGGATAAACCTTTTGAGAATACTTTCTTCCTAAAATAATGCATGGTTTTCCCACCAAGGGACGTAAAGTCACATCTTATTTTTGTCGATAACCCTGTTTCTAAGAGTTCGTAAGCTCAAGATTCCGAGGGATTAAAGATCCGATTGAAAAACTTCTTTCTTCCGTAAGATACTATTGTTTTCCATACCGGTTCCATTGCCTCTGAATAGCTTTGATAAATTTTATTTGCGTCTGAACGGATTCAAAAGACATGCTTATTACATCCGAAAATTCGGTGTCATCTTTCTTGTTGTTGTTGCTGTTGCTTTCTGATATCCCGCCCATCCCTTATTTTGGTGAGAAAACTACGCAATGACATTAGTATTACTTTTTAAATTAAAATTTAGCAAATATTATAGTTAGGCTTAAGGATCCGTACAAAATGCGGACAATTCCTAGTATTTGGCATTATTGAAAATATTTCTGAAAAACTGAAGAGCAAGCCTTAACTAACCCGATTGGCGTAACAAAACTAACATATCCGATTTGCGAAGTTCGTCTGACTGTTCTTTACCCAAATTACTGAATTCAACAGAAGTACGCATGCGCAGTCTGCTCTGTCTGCTCCGGCATCAGCCTGCATGTTGGCTTCTGTGCACTGCATTTTAGTTCTTAAGATATGGCGGCGTTAGCTACGTCTCGTCCAGCCTTAACTTCTTCTCGTTAGATATTCTTTGATTGAGCTGAGCTTCCTAAAGCTGAAATGTCCTGGAAAATGTGTTAACATTATCAATAATATCAGTGACTAGCTTATTTTGGCCTTGTAGTTCGATATTCAAATCGTTTAAGTATCTAGTTATAGCTTTGCTGACTGCCAGATCATATAACAATTTTGAATCATCAAAAACCCAGACGTCTTAATCTTTACTTTCAAGGAACATCTTCATTTCATTTCCCAAATCCCAAACATTTGTTACTTATAAAGAGGAAGGCTTCGCTAACCATTACTATGTTTATATTTTATTCAATGTACTATAATATACTTGAAAAAAGGGCGATTAATTTTAATTTTGTAATCATTCATGAGGGTCGAAAAACATTTGGCTCCGGGATGCGAGTTTGAGACCACTGCTTTATACCATAGTTCTGACATTGTACGATAACTGTTTGAGGAGCATCACGGAGACTTTTCCTGCTACATTGGCCTCCTCAATCAGCGGATCTCAATCCAATACAGCATTTGTGAAGTGAAGTCGAAAGGGGCATCAGACAGCTTGATCCTCTACTGTCAAAACTTCAAGTGATGCATTGTGCAATCTTTGGCATTTGCGATAATATAGTCCAAGATATTTTCCGTCACTTAATTGAGTCCATGAGAAGACGAAATCAAGCCGTATTAAAGGCAAATGGTGGCCCAAATAACGTACTAACCAGGTTGTAGGGGCGAACGTACCCAGCTAATTATGTGGGCACGCCCTAAATTATGTTTCGCTGTCGTCCACGTTATAGGATCCCCTCACAACCAATAGAAGCACAAAGGTTCGTTCCTAAGAACTTACCGCAATATTAATATTGAGTGAACGGACGACTCCTCCCGGCTTTACTATTAGGAAAATCTGCGAATCAGGAGTAGGGATTGATAATGTGACGTACCTGCCAGCAGGATGCACACGACATAAAGCCAGATAGCAATCAGAATAAACGTCCGCGTAGCTCAATTGGTAGAGCAACTTGTTCCGGAATGAGGGGATCCGGGTTCGAATCCTGGCGTGGACAGAAATGACGGAGAAATTTACTTCGTTATAATGGCGCCCGAACTATCCGGATGACCCGACCGTTCAAAATCTCGCAATGGTGTGATGTTATTTCCACACCGCGAGATAGAAAAAATCAGAGAATCCCTTCTCCAGCGCTTCGAAAAATAAATGTGTGTGACGTTGCATTCCACACACCAGATTGACTGGGAGTTCTCAAGTGCACGTTCTACAGTGGATGGCTGCCTGCAACGATTCATGGTCACGACTGACCCGTGGGCTATGCCCCCGGCCCTCTTTCGGGGGGGAGATGTGACGTACCTGCCAGCAGGAGGCACACGACATAAAGCCAGATAGCAATCAGAATAAACGTCCGCGTAGCTCAATTGGTAGAGCAACTTGTTCCGGAATGAGGGGATCCGGGTTCGAATCATGGCGTGGACAGAAATGACGGTGAAATTTACTTCGTTATAATACTGCTGAAAAACTCCAGATAAAAACTACTAATGTCCACAAAGTAATGCAGAAAGACTTGTTTAAAACTTAACCAAATTTAAGGAATAATATAGGAGGTTTTTGCAGGTAAGTTTGTCCGTAGAAAAAGAAAACGCTCTCCGTAGTGATAAATCAAATGTCCTTCATCCAGTGGAATAAGAAAAGTTTGTAATCGGCCAACATACAAATTGGCGCCTATCATCTACCGATATTCTTGAACTAGAGAGAGAGTCTTCCTCCACCGAGCTCAGACATGTATCTCTCTGTATGTTCTATCTATCCGACGATCAATGCAATCTGTGAGAGTCCTCGCCCAGGGATCTGTTTCACAAATGCCTAAGTTACACTCTGCGGCTAACGGAAGAAATCGTGAGAGTCTCCGTTCCTGAAACCTGTGTCGCCGATTTACGCTAACTTAGGAAATAATAGTTCCGTCACCGTCCATGGCATGACTGAATCATCTCGTACCCCTACTCTGGGTACACACGCACCCGAAAAACTTTCGAGGGCCGTCAGCTGGAGCTTCTCCTGCTCCTCTCGGTTCCACGAACCACAGAACTGACTACCTCCTCGCTTGGAGCTCTCTCTCTCTCCCTCACTCTCACTCTCTTTTCGCCTCGTCGCTGCCCGTACTTCACTTTCGCTTCCTTGGCTCCTCCTTTTTCTGCTGGCTAGCTACGTCATCGTGGCCAGCGCATTCGCTCCTTTCCCCCTCGTCGGCATCGACGCCCCCATCCAGTCGGCAGGCGTTTGGTCTTTCCACTATATGTACCTCCTCGGCGACGTTCCTTTGACAGACTTTACTTACCGCAAAAGATACAAGCACATTGAACACAATGCACTTTCCTTCATACATACAATACTGATGGGCAGACAGCTAGACTTTTCGGCGCCTGTCCTTCGTTAAACAATGTTTGCCGGATGCCATTATCTTAATGGGTCGATCTTTATCGTACCCGAGAAAGGTGTCTTTTTTCTGAGCGTGAGAACTTCTCGCTTTCTTTGTAGCCTCCAAATGCTTTACGAAATGTTCTAGAACTTTCGAATGTTCTTTGCCTTCGTGGAATACATTCCAAGGTCCAAAATACATGTATGGAGGTTTTCGTCGTGCGTCCGCGTAACATACATTAATTCTGGAATTACCTTATAAAACATAATGTCCTTATTACCAGTTCATAAACGTATGACTTCCGGATTACACAGGCACAATATTTCATTAATTATGTGTCGTGCATAGATAATGTATTCGCTCTCACGCAGGTGGTTATATAAATTTGGCCACTCAGTGTATTATTTAATAACATTAAAAAAAACAGGTATCGCATTCAGCAAATTATAGTTCTGATGTTTAACTAGCACAAACTAGGTACTTGTTCAGCATAACTCCGTCTCCTTTCAATTTGCGGGATTACTATGTAGACTCTTTGATAAGCAAATAGTTCCCAGACAACTTTTGTTTCCCTACAGAATTCAACGCGATTGCCAGACACGGTAGTAAATGGACGATGTCATCACTCCTTCCACGTTATTTTTTAAACAACGCACAGCGACTGAAAAATTGTATTCCGGCACTGCTGGGATCGAACCCCAGAACTCTCGATAACTAGTCGAGTGCGTTCGAATTTACGCTACAGCGCCAACAATTCTCCGCGCAATGCGTGGTTTTTCAGTCAGCATCTGACTACACGAATGCGTATTGATGGTCTCAGCAACTGAGATGTCGTCATCTGGTGGCATTTAACGCAACAGCTATTTTAATTGTAGCTGATAGATTCAAAGGGCGATAGAAATGGTTAATATATATCAAATACGTGGAGATAATGTAAATGGACGATGTCATCACTCCTTCCACGTTATTTTTTAAACAACGCACAGCGACTGAAAAATTGTATTCCGGCACTGCTGGGATCGAACCCCAGAACTCTCGATAACTAGTCGAGTGCGTTCGAATTTACGCTACAGCGCCAACAATTCTCCGCGCAATGCGTGGTTTTCAGTCAGCATCTGACTACACGAATGCGTATTGATGGTCTCAGCAATCAATACGCATTCGTGTAGTCAGATGCTGACTGAAAAACCACGCATTGCGCGGAGAATTGTTGGCGCTGTAGCGTAAATTCGAACGCACTCGACTAGTTATCGAGAGTTCTGGGGTTCGATCCCAGCAGTGCCGGAATACAATTTTTCAGTCGCTGTGCGTTGTTTAAAAAATAACGTGGAAGGAGTGATGACATCGTCCATTTACATTATCTCCACGTATTTGATATATATTAACCATTTCTATCGCCCTTTGAATCTATCAGCTACAATTAAAATAGCTGTTGCGTTAAATGCCACCAGATGACGACATCTCAGTTGCTGAGACCATCAATACGCATTCGTGTAGTCAGATGCTGACTGAAAAACCACGCATTGCGCGGAGAATTGTTGGCGCTGTAGCGTAAATTCGAACGCACTCGACTAGTTATCGAGAGTTCTGGGGTTCGATCCCAGCAGTGCCGGAATACAATTTTTCAGTCGCTGTGCGTTGTTTAAAAAATAACGTGGAAGGAGTGATGACATCGTCCATTTACATTATCTCCACGTATTTGATATATATTAGACACGGTAGTGTCGTAAAGACGATGCTGTTTGAATTTGTCTGGGAATTAGAGCCAGTGCAAACAGCAATTTATATTAACCGAGGCTTGAAATTTCAGGATCAGTCCACATTTAAGTAGTGTCTGAATGTACCGTACCGTAAAAGGAAAGGAAATACGGAAGAACCCGTTAATATGGAGCCTGCATTTTGCGAGATTCTGGATTTGATGAGCAAAATGGGAACATTTGTTTGTTAAAATGTTAATTTAAATATAATTTAGTTAATTTAAATATAATTTAGTTAAAATGTTAATTTAAATGTAATTTGATCGTTCTTAACCAACAAAATGTAATAAAGTCTCGGATTTATAAATGCTTAGATGACCACTTTTAATAAGCAAAGTAACAATAAAAGGTTTGCTCTATGAGTAGTAAGGCTTTCTGGTTGAAAGAGCCAAAACATGATATACTTCAAAATTATCGCCACCAGCATAGACAGCGGCCTCATCGTTGCTCAAGCCCTTGTAGTCCTGCGACATAGAAGGAGGCAGACTACTGCTGCCACCAGTTATCTGCACCTTCACGAACCTGATCATCCAAAGTGAAGCGTTTGCATTTGATACATTTTTTCATAGTTCCAAAGACGTGAAAATCTCGGAACCATAGGTCATGACTATACACCGGATGTTGAAGGACTTCCCAGCGAAAGCGCTGCAATGTCCTTTGCGTGGTAACTGCAGTATGCGGCTGGACGTTATCATGCAGAAGCAAAGCACCCCGAGTGAGGTTGCCAGGTCTCTTGTTTCTGATGGCTAGTCGAAGCTTCATTAAGGTTTGACGATTTCGTTCAGCTTTGATAGTTGATTGTTTTGGTGGCCGCTAAAGAAACAATACTCTTTGTTGGTCAAAGAACAGGGTTATGACCTCACTTATAGAAATCGTGGACCGTGATTTCCTCGGAGGTTACGGTGATGCATGTTTCCTCTGCGTGCTATGGGTTTGGACTACGGCTCGAAATGATGGCATCAGCTTTCATTCCTAGCAATAATGCGTAGCAGAAAATTCTCACCTTCTTTCTGGTAGCGGTACACATGCTGTAACGATGGTCCGATTCGTTGACTCATCTGTTCATCTGATAGTTGTTACAGCACCCACGTGGAGCAGACATTATGATATTCAAGTTGCTAATACTGGATCGTATTGACAATTTCGATGCTCACACTGGCCTTGTTCGTCAGTTTTCGGATCGTGATTCTTCGGTTGGTCTTTGCTGCTTCATCCACACGCGCAACTGTCGTCACTGAAACAGCACGAAGTGGTGTTCCTGAACTTTGCTGATCTGCAGTGCTTGTTCGTCCACCAACAAAGAGCTGGCACCACTGCATTACAGTACTGCGTGGTAGCCCAGCAGGCACATATATCGCCTCCATTCGTGCGTGAATTTCTCTTGGTGGCCTTTTCTCCGCATTCAAAAACTGAATTGTAGCACACTGAGCAACTTTGAACGCATCCAATTCCTACGAGAGAGCAATAAAATTAGTCCAGCGCATTACACGGCTTCCGTAACAAACAAGCTCCAATGCAGTTGTATAGCATTTAACCCCCTGCTCACTAGCGCCACCCCTAACAAAGTTAGGTAGCGCAAACCCCTCCAGCCAAAAAGTCTCACATTTTTTTTATTGCAGTTTTAACGACCACCGTGAGCAACTCAATGGGCTATATGCAGTCGCCCGTCCCTAATTTTGGGTCACTGGTTCCAGAGAAGGGAGATAGCCAGTGCCGTAAGACAAACACAACATCCATGCCTCACTGGGATTCGAACCCGGACCCCTTTTGGACGAATGATCAGAGGCCATCGCTGAGACAACTGCGCCACCGGAGTGGCAATTGAAGATAACAACCACAGTGAGCAACTCAATGGGCTATAAGCAGTCGCCCGTCCCTAATTTAGGGTCACTGGTTACAGGGAAGGGAGAGAGCCATTGCCGTAAGACAAACACAACATCCATGCTTCACCGAGATTCGAACCCGGACCCCTTTCGGACGAATGATCAGAGGCCATCGCTTAGACCACTGCGCCACAGGAGTGGTTCTCCTATTTACTGAACAAGCCTTATATTTGTTGGGAACAAACCGTGACCAAACACGATTAGAAGCAGGCGCCGAGCAACTTGCCACGTACTGAAAATACGAGGATATGACGTACGATGTACGAGCCCATGTAAGATAACGGACAACAAAATTTTAGTCCAGTGTTGTGAATCTAATGAAGGAATGTAATCATTAATTTCTGACTATCCAGACGCCATTACGATGGAATGTTTTTTAACCTCGACATCAAGTTTCAGATTAATCCAAATGAAATCATAATTTACTTTATTACTCGTCTGTAGACAGGGTAGTCAACGCTTGTGTTATTGAACGTCTATTCAAAATATACGGTTATAAGGTGAGTAATATTCGAGTTTTCTTATTTACACTCTGTTCAAGATTGCTGCGTCAACCCTCGCTATCAAAGAATGACGTTCCTACCAATATTTAAAGAAATTTCATTTACACTCAGTTAGGTTTGCAGTAGGAACGCTCCCGTTTTACATACTATCAGCGATAACCGCGTACCACGTGATATCAACGTCACGTTAGGTTACTACCTGTCCAGTGTACGTAGTCAGTAAACGCTTGCCACTGTTGGGAAAACATGGCTTAAACCAATTTGACCACGGCCAGATGGTTTCGTCTCCGAGGGCAGTTGACAGTATTTCGAAAACAGCCAAACTTATTGCTTGTTCCCATACTACTGCATGAAGAGAATCTGAACACTGGACAGAACATGCTCAGACATCCAGCGAAAATTCTCACGTTCGTCAGCTACGCCCGGTTGATCACACAGGTGAGCATCAGTTGTCACGACTGGAATCTCAGCAACGACGTGCAACAGTCTCCCAGCACATCCACCAGTACAACAGTGGTACAGTTTGATATATTTCCACATGCACCGTACGCAGTAACTTGCTTCGCCTGCGTTTCCACTCTCGAGATCAGGGAGGGTGGCCATGATTATGCCCAGTATCATATTCTAGCAAAACACGCATCGCATGGACCATAATACTTTGGCAATTAAATCTTGACACATGGAAGATGGTTGCCTTCAGTAATGAGCCCCGTGCCCAGCTGCACCATGCTGATGGCCGGGTTCGCGCATGCCTTAAACAGCATGAAGTCATATCCTCTGGTTACACAGATGGAAGAAGGTCGTCTTGAGTAATGAGTCACGTGTGTTGCTGCACCATGCTGATGTCCTGGTTCGCATATGGCTTAAACAGCATGAAGTCATATTCCCTGATTACTCAGATGGAAGAAGATCATCTTGGGTAATGAGTCCCGTGCCCTGATTGGCCGGATTTGCATATGGCGCAAACAGCATGAATCAATATCCCCAGGTTGCACAGATGGAAGAAGATCGTCTTGAGTAATGGGTCCCGTGTAATGTTGCACCCTGCTGATGGCCCGGTCCGCATATGGCTTAAACAGCATGAAGCCATATCCTTTTTTCTCACATGGAAGAAAGTCGTCTTGAGTAATGAGTCCCGTGTCCTGATTGGCCGGATTCGCATATGGCGTAAACAGCAAGAATCAAAATCCCCAGGTTGCGCAGATGGAAGAAGGTCGTCTTTACTAATGAGTGCCGTGTCTTGCTTGCCCGGATTCGCATATGGCGCAAATATCATGCAGCCATATCCCCTGGTTGCACAGATTGAAAAAGGTCGTTTTGAGTAATGAGTCCCGTGTGATGCTGCACCATGCTGATGTCCCGGTTCGCATGTGGCTTAAACAGCATGAAGCCATATCAACTTGTTGCACAGATGGAAGAAGGTCGTCTTGAGTAATGAGTCCCGTGTCCTGATTGGCCGGATTTGCATATGGCGTAAACACCATTAATAAATATCCCCTGGTTGCACAGATGGAAGAAGGTCGTCTTGAGTAACGGGTCCTGTGTCCTGCTGCATCATACTGATGGCCCGGTTCACATATGGCTTAAACAGCATGAAGCGATGTCCTCTTGTTGCACAGATGGAAGAAGGTCGTCTGGAGTTATGAGTCCCGTTTCCTGCTGCACCATGCTGATGGCCGGGTTCGCATATGGCGCAAACAGCATTAAGCCCTATCCCCTGGTTGCACAGATGGAAGAAAGTCGTCGTGAGCAATGCGTCTCATGTCCAGCTGCACAATGCTGATGGTCGGGTCCGCATATGGCGTAAACGTCATGAAGAACTATCCCCTAGTTGCGTAGTCGTCGTTTAAGTTTAACTGGCTTCTGGATGTGATGTTCTGGTCGGGGAAGCTTCTTCTTGGCAAAGCTTAGGTCCATTGGTTATGGTTCCACAAACACCGAATGGTGAACGCTGCAGGGTCATGTCAGCCGAAGATCTCCGTCCGTATCTCCAGGAAGTGTACCTGCAACGCAATGGCATCATTCAAAACGATAACGCACCGTGTTATAGTGCTCAATCTGTTAATTGGTTTGAAAAAACGACATCGAATTCGCCACGTCCCCCGACTGGAACCCAATTGAACATTTTTGGGATATGCTAGCACGGAGTACGAGAACAGCTGATCCTTCTCCTCGGAATAAGCGAGTTACTACAGAGGATATGGGTCAAGGTACGCACGAACGTTGTTCAGCACCTTGTAGAATGAACCTTTCTGTGCAATCACGGCTTGCAAACGCCTGTTCGTAGGCATCTGCAAGCTGTTATTACACAGAATGGTGGATCAGCGCATAATTGAGTAGAAGAAAATGTGCTTCACGCTGTCCTAGAATAAAGGAAAGGATGTGGTGGCACACTGGCGCAAATAGCAACAGTGCAGTGGAATCTTTGTGTGGCAGTGGAAGAATGTTAATAGAAAAGCAATGGGGAGGGAGTACATCAAAGGCTGAATACGTGAATTGTGCAACAGAATCTCTGACATCCACTTCTGTCCTGGGGTTATCGCGTTAGTAGAGTAGAACGGAGGCGCCCGAAACCCAGGCAAAAAGAAGATGGTTTGAATTCAAGCGCAAACACTATATTGAACAAACTTACCAGACACCCCTTCAAAAACAAATGAAAGGATCTGCTGCATTGTTAAGATGCGCGGTACAGCTGCAAACGGTATAAAAACAAGCCTGCAGCTGACCGCGATCACATCGAACTCTGAGGTCGAGTGAAAATGTCGCAAAACTGACTTTGAGAAAGGAAAGATTGTTGGGTGTTATATTAATGGGTTGTCCATGAGAGAAACCGAGAGGCGTTTAAACATACCCAGGTCAACAGTTTTGGATGTACTTAACGTTCATAAAAGACAGGACATAAATAACTTTCCAGTCAGGATTAATGATCTCCCCCTTAAAGTTGTGGAAAAAGTTCAGTATCTTGGTGTTTGGTTTGATGTATTTTTTAACTGGAATACGCATGTTCAGTTTGTTTTAAAAAAAATTTCCTTACAGGTTGTCCTGCTTGGTAAAATTAAGCATCTCTTCCCTATCAATGTCCTAAAAACATTTTACTATGCTTTTATTTATACCCATCTCTCCTATTGTCTGGAATACTGGTATTCAAATATAAGTGCAAACAATAAGTTATGCTTGCTCAAATTACAGAAGAAATCTGTTCGCTATATGCTGAAAACAGATTACATGTCTCAAATAAAACCATTATTTCTAAAACTAAATATTCTAAAAATTCATGAAATTTTTACCTTGATACTAGATATCATGTTTTTTTAAAATAATGCATCTTAAACTGTCTATTTTTCAATCTGACATCAAGTATCTGGATTATTCTATCTTCACCAGATCTGTCGCTAACAACAAATTATGTCAGCCGTGTGTTAAACTTCAGTATGGTTTAAATAGCATACTGTATAAAGCCATTATCCTATGGAATAATCTCCCAGAGAGCATCAGATCCCTGGAAAATATCAAAAAGTTTTCCTTGACTCTGCGAAATTACATTGTAAATCACTCTGATCTCCATAACGAATCTCAACCCTATCATTAAATTGTAGTTTCAAGCATGCTGCTAACAGTGTTGCTTCTGTTATAACCACATTACTTGCTTTCGTATATGCCATATGTTTTATTATTTTTCTTACATCTGATGGGGGGAATCGCCTTACAACCAATGTGTTCAGATTCCACCTGGTGTATTGCATTTTCATATAACTGTAAGTTTTAAATGTGTGCAATAAAATAATTATAATTGTAAATGGAAGACACATGGCGTTGCGATAACCATCAAAATGTACCCGCAGACCAAACAAAATCGGGGGTAGAAGACGTCGAAGCTTCAGGAGAGTCGTTACAGCTAATCGACGGAGTACTGTACAAGACCTCAGTGTACAGCTGAAGAAAAATCATGGAACCTCGGTATGTACACGTACCATTTGCAGAGAACTTCATTCCATGTGTTCCCGTGGTCGTGAGACTCCTCGAATCCCACACTTTATGTCAGTGTGGTCACCTTTTCGTCAATGGTTTTCTGGTCCATCAGAAGACCTTAGACTTTGTTCTGACGTTTGTGAAATTGTTTGGACTAATTGAAGTATAGTTTTGTGATTATCGTGTTCTTAGGTGCCCTTGTCATAATCGCTTCTTAATGTTACTGCACGTTTGCATGTTTCTCACCAACAAGGTCCTGTAGGTGAGCACTTAAAATAAGTTTAAAGTTTTTTTTTTTTTTTTGTTTTTTTTTTCGGCACTTTCCTTATGTCTGCCGGGCTTTATAATATATGGTTTTTGCTCACGGTGCTAAGCAACTGTTTGATAGTGTTTAAATTGTCTTATTGATTTTGCACAGTGTGGTTTCTGATCATGTTACATGTACATAAAGGGATATGATCAGTCGATTACACCATGTTCTGCAAGGTTTAGCACTTTTGTAGTGCAGGGGTTCATCATTCGGTTATTTGTACTGTACCTGAAGTATAGTTGCTATGCCAAAAGCTCAGTTTTGTATATATTAATGTACTTTCCTAATTGCACTGTAAAATTTATGTTTGGCACATTTCGCATGTTGGGTCACGATTACATGTCTTAAGTTTTATGCTCATGGTGCGGAGCAAACGCTTTGATAGTATTTCAATTATATGTTAATGTTACACAGTGTGGTTTTTCTCATGTCACATGTGCCTAATAGGAAATAATCAGTCTATTAGATAATGTTCTGCGCTGTATTGCATATTTGCTGTACAAAGAGTCAGTTTCATATTTTCATTATTTGTATTGTACTCGAAGTATAAATTTTCTGTAAAACGCAAGTTCTGTTTGTACTAATATACTTTACTCTTTGCACTGTGAAATTTACAGTTGTACCATGGAATTGTAATTCCTTATTAGTGTCTTCCCTATGCCGTTGCATCTTGTGTACATATGTTGTTGTTCATTACAAGTTAATCTATAGCACTGTGATTGAGGCACTTGTTTAAGCCTAAGTAATAGTTCTTTTTGTAATTTGACAGCGTTTCACAAGAGAGATATTGCATTCAATTTGTATAGAGTTCACACCATCATTGTGGATAGATCATTTATTCGCTTATCTTTCAGATACTGAAAAGTATAAACCTTCTGCTCTTTTCTTCTCTTTTTTCTTCTTTTTTTCAAGATTGCTCAAAATATAAATGTTTGTTTTTGCACTGTAAAATTTATAGTTATACCTTGTACTGGTGTTCACCTATTAGAGATGGCACTCTGCTGATGCACATTGCGAACATATGTTGTACATAGAGTAAGTCAACCCATCAGTCCAGTATTGTCAGTGTTATGAATTTGCTTACATTGTATATAGTGCATCCACATAATGTAAATATCTCATTGTCATTGTAAATAGGTCATCCACTTGTTTATCTTTTGGTAACTGTTAAGCACAGGCCATCTGTATCTTCCTGTCCATGTTTGCTCCAAATAAAATATTGTTGAAGCTCATAAGCCTTTTATCTCCACTCTGAATGCTACACGTCGTTTAGCATGGCGTAAAGAACATTTATCGTGGACCGTAGATCATAGGAAACGGTTGCTGTGAACTGATGAATCCAGATACACAATCCATCCGTCTGATGGCCGTGTGTGGGCATGGGGGCAGCCGGGGGAACGTTATTTACCAGATTATACTGTTCCTACGGTCAAGTTTGGAGCTGGCAGAGTACTCGTGTGGGGGTGTTTTTCGTGGTATGGTCCTGGCCCATTGGTTATCGTGAACAACATTTTTAACCAGCACGTCTACCTCGATATTCTGGACAATTATGCCCTACCAACCTTGTGGCAATACTATGGGATCGAGCCTTGTTGGTACCAATGCACCGAGCCGTAAAGCACGGAATGTCAACGCGTTGTTTGACGATAATTTCGTATCGTGTGTGGACTGGGCAGCACAGAGCCCTGATCTTAATAACATAGAGCACCTATGGGATGAATTAGAGCGTCACATAAGAAGTTTAGAACTAAGGCCTACTGCTAAGCAACAGTTAGTGGCAGCATTATGTACTGAATGGAAGCGCATACCTATCGCTGTTTTCCAAAACCTTGTCAAAAGCGTATCTCGAAGGGTCAGTTTTCACACAGTATTTATTAGAAGAAAGATACAGGAGATGTGCTTGAATAAATCATCTCAAATGATGTATGACAAAAGAAAATATTTACAGGTGCTTGTAGCTTACGCTACTGCCTATTTACACGGTTCTGTACATTGATGATAGTAAAAAAACAGTTAATTACACTCGAGTGTCAGGTGAGGCAACAAAAGTCTCTGACAAAGCAAAGAATAGGAACAATTCAGCTAGAAGAGCGTTATACAATATTAATTTCGCACAGTATTGATGCAAGGAATAATACAGAATTCGAGCTTGCAGACATAGATTCAAAAGACAGGTGATGAGAAATTAACAGAATGTGCAGCTTGCGCTACGTTAATTACAGGATTCGGTGCAACGTTTGCATGACAACAGTTAAGTGCAGTAGAAATCTGGCGAGGCAATATGAATCTCTGGTAATACAGAGAGTAAAATCAATCCAGAATGATGAGCACTATAGAGTATAAATTTTACACAATATTGATGAAAAAAAAAGTTCTGACCGAAAGGTGATACATTGTGGGTGACCTGGAAAACCAGGAGGTTGCAGGTGATCAAGGGACAAACATGAAATCGAAAGTTCGAAAGACAGATGATGAAAAATTTACAGATGAATGTGGCTCGCGGTACTACATGTTACATACAACGGTGATATGAAAAATAGTTATATACAATAATTTTCCTGAGAATACAAAAGAAAAAATAATCTCTGAAAATACAGAGAGAAGACACAACTCATCACAGTGAGTATTGAAGAACACAAATTTACACAGCTGATAAGTAAAATTACACTGTTGAATCAGGAATTGAAGATAAGAATATACTGTAAAAACCACAAAGTTTACAGATGTCTGTGGTTCGTGAAACGACCTATATACATGATTCTGTACAATGAGAAGTTACAATTTATATATATTGATTTGTCAGAGGTGGTAAAAAGAAATAGTCTCTGACATCGCAGAGAGAATACATAATTCAGCAAGATGAGTAATGAAAAACAAAAAAATTTACACATGAGTTATACACGAAATGATACATGTGAAGAGGATGAGAACAGAGTCTTAAAAAAAGCGTGAAAAGAAATTGACAATTATAAGTAGCTCATGCTTCGAACAATTCATAGGATTCTATACAATAATTGATCTACTAAAAGTTATGTACAATAGTGAGACAAACAAAAAAATTCTGATAAAATAGAGAGTACAAATAATATAGTGCAGTGAATGTTGAGGAACAAGATTGCACTCAGTTGCGAAGCAAAAAAAAAAAAAAAACAGGAAATGTGTATGGAAAAATCGTCTCAAAATGACATATGAAAAGAAGATTTACAGGTGCTTGTAGCTGACGCAACGACCTATTCACAAAGCTCAATATAGTGGTGAGAGAATACAGTTTATGTATGATAATTTGTCGGAAAAGACAAAAAATAGTCTCTGATGAAGCAGAGATTGAAGACAAATCAGCATGGCAAAAATTGTATCTATCAGGAGGTAGGTGAAACAAAAGTTCCAACTGTAAGGTGAAGCGTTGTGGGCGACCCTGCAAACCAAGTGGTTGCTGGTGACCAAGTTGATAGGAACTGTGGTTCACTGCAGCGTGCAACTGCAGTGGTAAGTTCTAGTCGAAGGCGGGAGAGTAGGCGATTACGAAAATGACAAAGTAACGCAGTACTGACTTTATTTATGTCAGTAGAAGCTTCGGGGGGACGCTGAAGATGATACACGTGAATTATATGTTTTACAAGCACGAAGATGTAGGAGCAGACTGCCGGAAGGTGAATAGGGCGAGAAGAGTTCAGAAGTAGTGTTCGGTAGGCGCTGAAGGTGAGGACGGTCTCACAGGATCGTTGTGCTAGCGTGAAAGCGAGATGGAGTATTGGCAATAATACTGTGCAATTCATGAAGACATGCTGAACGTCAGCCTCCTCGCCACAATACGGACAAGAGGGTGAAGATAAAATGGTCATGCGATGTAAAATCGACGGCACAGGGAGGCGGTTGTGTAAGAAAAGCCAATGTGAATTGACTTCAAGGGGTGCTGAAAGTGGGGAAAGCGCAGCGGACCACACTGCGGAGGTAGAAGAAAGTGGAATACCAGAAATGGGAAGAGGTGCGGAAGAGCGAGAGAGAAAACGGTAGAGATCAGCTGTTGAGAAAGAGACAAGAGGAAGAGGTGGACCAATGGACGACAGAAAAAATGGGAGAAGGAGAGAGGCAGAGTGAACAGAAATGAGGCCTGAGGGAGTAGCAAGCTCAGGGAACAGGGAGATTATAGTAGAAATAAGAGAGTTGTGAACAAAGTGAGCGTTGGCATTGAAACGGAGAGCAGAGGGTAGAGAAGAGAAGGGGAGCCAGGAAAGATCGGTGTTAACAAGATCGCTGACAGTAACGACTCCAGCTCTGAGCCATGAAGGAAAAGCAAAACATGGGAGATGGGGAGGGTGTAGCAGAGAAGAAAAAAAAAAGAGGTTCGGAAAGTAGGTCATTTGTGGAGGCAGGGAGAGAGCGAGAAAGAGGGAGGGAACGAAGAAAGGAAATAGCCTCTTTGTAGACAGGAGGAAAAGTGTGAGAAGGGGACAGTGGTCCATGAGTAAGAACGAAAGGAGAGTAAAGCGTGGGTTATGCGGAGATACTATGACATCACGAGCAGCAACTGCAGAGGGAGCAGGTGCCGCAAGTGATCGTAAAAACGTAGACACACGATAAGCCTTGTAATAGGATCTGACGTCGGGTAGACTAATGCCTCCGTTGGAAGGAGACAGGCTGAGTTGAGGTGCTCCGACCCAGTGATGGCCGGGCCAGATAACCTGAGTTTGACAGCGGGTGAGTTCAAGAAGACGTAGTGCTGGTTGCTTCGAAGCCAACCAGGAATACGTGCACATTGAAAGCAGGTAAGTGTGCGTTAGACGTGCTCTTTGAAAGACGGAGGTGCAGAATTGTGCGCGCCGCCAGATTGCTACCGAGCGATGTAGGCGTGGCCGGAGAGTCGTCCAGGTGACGAGTGAAGCAGTTGCTGGTTTTCCAAGGTGGACTCCTAGGAATCGTTGAGAGGTGTTGGACCACTCTGCTCCCCAAGGAGAGTCAGTGCGGTTAGTCCACGAACCGGTCCATAGGCCTGTGCTTTTCGTTGTGTTTAGCGCTGCTCCGGAACATGAGGCGTAAGTATTGTAGAGATTGTGGAGATCGTGAAATTGTGAGTCTTGCCGAATGCAGAATGTAATATCGTCGGCGTAGGCAACATAGGTAGCAACATGATGACGTGTGCTGGCTACCACCGGTGGTAGTGAAGCAAAGAAGGATCGATGGACTGCGCGTAGAAAAGGTTCTATTGCGAGGGCGAAGAGCTGCCCGGATAAGGGGCAACCCTGACGCACGCCGAGACGAAAGGGTATGGGAGCTGTGAGAAGGTTGAGCAGCTTGACGTGGAAAACTGCGTCCCGGTAGAGGGAGATGAGAAGAGAAGCAAAGGAAGGAGGAAATCCGAAATTTAGTAATGTAGCAAGAAGGTAATCATGAGAAATATTATCGAACGCTGAGCGTTGATCGAGGGAAAGAAGAGCAAGGGGTTCTGAGCGAGAGCGGGCGAGGTGAATTAGATCATTAAGAAGCTGAATATTATGGGAGATGGAGCGCCCGGGTACAGTATAGGTTTGATTAGTGGAGAGAATATGAGGGAGTATGGGGTTAAGCCGTCGGGACAGAAATTTAGTATAGAGTTTATAATCAGTATTTAAGAGTGAGACGGGACGCCAATTCCCCAAGTCAAGCGGATCACCCTTCTTGGGGAAAAGTACAACATGTGCGAGCGTGAAACTCCTTGGAAGAGATGTAAGATGCATGGCAGTAGAAAAGGCACAGAGGAGAAATGGAAGGAGGGCAGGAAGAAAAGCCTTATAGAAAGAAACAGGGAGACCGTCCGGGCCAGGTGAAGCCCGGGGGTTGAGGGACGAGAAAGTGTCAGAGAGCTCAGTTAAAGTGGGAGGATGAAGGAGGCTGGCTGAAAGATGAGAAGGGACCTGAGGCAAAGAAGAGAACAGAAGAGCAGAAGCCGTAGGGGAGGGAGGAGGAGTTTCACAAAATTTTGAAATGTAGTAATTACGTACCATAGAACAAATTGGAACTGGTTCGGATGAAACTACTCCAGTTGGAAGACGAAGGTGCTGCAGAACAGAAGAGGATCGGCGAGTTGACTCAAGTGACGTAAGGAATTCGTACGAACAAGCATCAGGTTTCAGGTGTTGTAGTTTAAGGCGTTGAAGGGCTTGTTTTGCAAGTGGCACCAAAAGTGAATGTAATTCTGCCTGGTAGACTTGAAATAGGGGATCAGCAAGATTGAGCAAAGAAAGCATTTGCCTAGTATGATCAAGTCGCATCCTCCGTTGTGTCATGATCGAGTATGACAGGTTTCGTACCAGTAATATGAGGTGGCGTTTTACTTCCAACCAAACGTTGAGGGGGCACGGTGCAGAATGAAGCCTTGTACGCCAATCCGCAAGAAAATCTCGCACCGATGAGCAGAAGGCTGAGTCATCTAAAAGAGTGTCGTCAAAAGTCCAAGGCCGGATTGTACGTGGCTGTGTTGAAGTAGCAAAAACTGTTATGGCAATGGCGCAATGATCCGAGGAAGCTGTGGGTGTACAGCATGAATCTGATATTGCTGGTAGAAGAAGAGAAGTTGCATAAAAGCGATCCAATCTTGCTGTAGGAGGATCAATGGCTCTTGGTGCACGCCATGTATGTGTAGTCAGGGTTGGTGACAAATGGCGTTGAACATCTACTAGTGAGAAGTCTGAAGTGATAGACTGTAAGAGATGTACTACTTCCGTGCGGTGTTCTCTGGAAGAAGAAGAGCGATCAGTTAGGGGATGTAGAGTGCAATTGTAGTCACCTCCGATAAGTACCCGGTCGGTGATGGGAATACGTGACAGAGCCCGTCGAAGTTTTGCAAACAACTCTGGCACGTGAGTAGGAGTGCAAGGAACATAATTGTTGAATACATGAAATTTTTCAGCTGCGACGGTGAAAGAGACTCGTTGTAATAAGTCTCGACATAAGTTTTTCACTGAGAAGGAGGAAAGAGTTGAACGAAAACGTGAGTGAACACCAACTGCCATGCCACCACGCGACAGTTGGCTGTAGGCGTGATGGAAAGTATGATCCCACTGACGCCATTGATGAAATTGAGTGGTGGAAGTACAGTTTGTTTCCTGCAGAAGTAATATATCAGCATTCAGCGGAGCAAGATCCTCTCGTACCAGCGCATTCGCAAGAGGTGTCGCAAAACCGCGACAATTAAGTGACACCACCTTGAATGTCTAGGTTAGTTGTGGGATGCAGTAGGAATTGACTGGCTGTAGTGATGGAGTGGAGTCGACGGAGAAAACAAGCACTCCACGGGACCTCATCCGCAGTGCGCCGAAGAGTGTTTTCAAGTGAGTGTAATTGAACCAGCACTTGTGGAAGAGCTGCTTCATACTGCTGAATGGAAGTGCGTGCTGAGGAAGGGCTAGAGGACCCTAAAAGGCAATCCCGCACGTCCTCGTATGGCAAAGGCTCAGCAGGGAAAGCATTTTCAGCAAGAAAAGTTGTGAATTCTTCTAGTGAGGGAAAAGCACCCTCACATGCTGTCTCAGAGGAAGTGTGTAGAGGCGACCGGGAGAACGGTCGTCGAGAGCTGACGGAGCGAGAGGATGAGCGGGTAGAAGAGCGAGATGATCTTCGGGATGCCAGAGTCTTTGCCTTCTTCGCCTTGGAGCGAGTAGCACCACTGCGTTTTCCAGCAACCACTAAAGCTTCATGATCGTCTGGAGAGTCTGAACCCGAAGCGTTACCTGTGACTCGTGTCATGGAGCCAACGGTAAAAGCTGAGGAGTGGTCAACATGTACATCAGCAGTGGTTGTAAAAGTACAAGGGGAGTCGATTTTGGAAGCCTGGGAAAATTCTTAGGATCAGCAGGAGGTGGAGGCATCAAAGTCGTTTGTTGACCAATGGCAGTAAGCTGACTTTTGGAAGATCTTGATTCCGCGACTTTCCTCGAATAGGAAGAAGTCTGTGAAGCGTTGGTGGACAAAGTAGAAGAAGATGTAGTGTGTGGAGCTGTTTGCAGGGAGGCACGTGGGCACTGAGCCCTTATGTGACTTTCGCTCTGACATATAGTGCAATACTGTGAAGTGATTATCTCAACTCTTCGGCGTTGCTGTCCACAGCGGATGTGCAAAACATTCGGAACCGCTTTCAGCTGAGCATCAGATGAAAAGAGGACTCGAGCAGTGCGGCGAAAACCTCGAATCGATTTGTCTTCAGGATCTCTGGGAGCCGCAGAGAGAGTTGTTATGGAGCCAACAACTCTGCCGTACCTGCTGAGCAAGGTGCAAAGTGCAGCGTCGGATACTTCTGGTGGTACGGGGTAGAAGGTCACCTGCACCGGGCGGTGCGCAACCGGTTGTGCTAACAGATGCACGTCATTGATGGTTAGACCTTCCGTAAGGACCTGGTCAGCATGCGCTTTATCCTTAAAATAGACCAAGACAGATCTGGGTTTTCGAGCTACAAAGTCTATTGCATCCTTTGGTAAGATAGTTTTGAGGGCTCGGCTATATTGCCACAGCTTAGTGTCGGGAAGCGCATCAAAATAGACGCCCCGTTCCATAGTGGAGGAAAAAAGTGACCAGCTCGGGAATCCTCAGGTATGTCAATTGTAGCAGTAGAACCGACGACAGTGACATAGGATTCAGGAAAAGGCATAGCAGATGAAACTGGGGGTGTGAGGACCCCAGAAGTTGCAGAAGCATAGGATGCTTGGGCAGGCATGGGTCGAGAACTCGATGAAGCGGCTCCTAGCAGTGAGGGCGGATCAGAAAGTTGATGAAAAGTAGAAGCTATGAGCTCAGTATCGCTGATCACGGAGACGTCATCATCTGCTGAGATGTAGATAGGAGACTTGGCACCACCGCACTTGGTGGGAAGGGAGGAAGTTATTGCTGGAGAAGAAGAGGTATCCATGACGTCGCAATGACGTTCGGGAGCCACCTCATTTAGCTGAGCAGGAGCTGTCGCCGTAGAAGAAGAAGAGGGTGCTGGCTGATCTGCCAAGATAAGGATGTGGGCGTCACCCTTGTCTGCCTCCGCCATCGAAGCAATGGCGAGACTTTAACGAAAAAAGACCAGCTCGGTTGAAAAATAAAACAGTGAATAATGAAAAAATATGGCACTCACCAACCTGGGAGATACACGAACGTAAAGCGTGGACTTTCAACTTGAAGATACACGCAAACACAGAAACTAAAGCACTCAATAAACACCTTATAGCAACGAAAATCACGGAGCTTAAAACCCAACCACTGAGCTTCGAAGGGTCAGTGCATGCATTAAGGCCACAGGTGGACCGACACCGTACTAAGATATGTCAATAAAAGCTACGTTGTGCTTCTCTTCAAGGTGTCTGGTGACTTTTTTCATATAGTGTTTTGTCAATATATTGTTATATACGGTGTATGGTGACTTTTGTCATATATAGTTTTGTCAATATATTGTTATATACGGTGTCTGGTGACTTTTGTAATATAGAGTTTTGTCAATATATTGTTATATACGGTGTCTGGTGACTTTTGTCATATAGTGTTTTGTCAATATATTGTTATATACGGTGTCTGGTGACTTTTGTCATATAGAGTTTTGTCAATATATTGTTATATACGGTGTCTGGTGACTTTTGTCATATAGTGTTTTGTCAATATATTGTTATATACGGTGTATGGTGACTTTTGTCATATAGTGTTTTGTCAATATATTGTTATATACGGTGTCTGGTGACTTTTGTCATATATTGTTTTGTCAATATATTGTTATATACGGTGTCTGGTGACTTTTGGCATATAGTGTCAATATATTGTTATATACTGTGTCTGGTGACTTTTGTCATATAGTGTTTTGTCAATATATTGTTATATACGGTGTCTGGTGACTTTTGGCATATAGTGTCAATATATTGTTATATACGGTGTTTGGTGACTTTTTGTCATATAGTGTCAATATATTGTTATATACGGTGTCTTTTGTCATATAGTGTTTTGTCAATATATTATATACGGTGTCTGGTGACTTTTGGCATATAGTGTCAATATATTGTTATATACGGTGTTTGGTGACTTTTGTCCTATAGTATTTTGTCAATATATTGTTATATACGGTGTCTGGTGAATTCTGTCATATAGTGATTTGTCAATATATTGTTATATACGGTGTCTGGTGACTTTTGTCATATAGTGTCAATATATTGTTATATACGGTGTCTTTTGTCATATAGTGTTTTGTCAATATATTATATACGGTGTCTGGTGACTTTTGTCAATGTAATATAGTGTTTCAAAATAAATAAAAAATCAATCCCAAATGAGGGTGTCGAATTTTTATTATACATTTAAAATCGACTATATTTCAGCAAAAGAAGAAAGACAATCAAATTCGTCATTTCTCTAAATACCTACCAATAGGAAAGTTTTCAGCTTCAAATAAAAAAAATGCTGGTATAGTATACTAATACAAAAATACAGCCATCTACTTAGATTTCATAAAATGCTTTTTCGAATTTAAAAATTATAAAAATCAAAGCAATTACTTACTTTCAGATGATGTTGAATCACAAAAAAAAAAAAAAGGATGAAATATTAAATCAACAAACTAGCAAAATCAAATACGACAGTATCACCAAAGAATATCCCAGTAGCACGTGAAAATACGACCACGAGAGTGCTTCGGTGAATGGCATAAATGCGCATGCGCATTCACCCCGTTGCCAAACCAAGAAACTTAAATATCGCCGGAATGTAACATCAAGGTTGCAATGAAATCTATAAAACAGGAGTATCGGTGAATACTATTCTTAACGTAACCGTAATGTGCAAAAAGTTATGTTCCAAAATAGATGTTGCTGTATCGTAGAGGAGAAGGTGAAAATATGAAGTGGGGCTTATTTCTCAAACAAGTGCTGCCATTTGTCGATAACTTAAATAAACATAATCATTACGGTCCGTATAGGCCACCAGAGGGCTGAGATGTCAGTGTAACGTTGTGTACATGGTATAGAGTATGTGCGTTGTTTTCTTCCAGGTCAACAATTTTCGTATGGTGAGATTCCAGAATTTTTTTGCTGTCTTTATTGATAAATCTGGCATATTAGCTATAGTGTGTATTAGTCAGAAGATGATACTTTAAAACGACAGGGTTAGTTATTTGAAAATATTTTTTCTACGTTGAGATTCGCAGGATCGTTTGGAAAATGGGGATGGGTGGTGAAGGGGAACTAGGTGTTCCATATTACAAATCTTCTTCTTTTTCTTTCTGTTTCTTAGGTGTCGCTATGCCGAGAAGAAAATTAGAACCTGAAAAAAAGGGATTAAGACAGACATGGAGGACGGAAGACATGTTGAATGCTGTAAGGGTAGTTCGTAACAAAACAAAAACGTTGAAAGAAGCTGCACAACGCTGCGGTACTTCTCCTCAAACCGTCAACAAGCTATTATAGATGTACCTGCCAAAGATGATGCGCATTGTATAATTAGTTGCGAGACATTCAGTACGTTCAAATCTGGAGAACAGGCGGTTCAATGTATAGCGTGCCAGGAATAAGCTCACATCTTATGCAGTGGATGTGAAAGTGAAGTTTTTATTTGCAACTTCTGATCATCAACCTAAAAGACTTATACTTTCTATAAGAATTTCTTTTATTTTAATTTTTGAAGTATCATTAATTGTTTCACAATGAAAGCGGCATATCTCTATTCTAAACAAGTTGGTAAAATCATGCAATGCATTGATCATAATACGCTTTCCAACATACCAGAAATCATTACTCAAGTTATGAGGATATGTGGAATAAATCTCAGTCCTATGCCATGACCTTTGCTCGCATTTCGATTATATTTAACAGAACCGGTTCTGTATACTTCCGAAATAACATGATAAAGTTTTGTCGCAATGGAAGCATTTTTACGTAAGTTATGATGCATAACGGGTATGGAATAGATTCCGCTCCTTTGTCCTAACCTTTGACACCATTTCGCCCATTTTATAGGCAGGCCCCTACAATATACTAACATCTCACCCAAATCGAAGAATCTTTACGTATGTTATAACGCATAATGGCGATGGAAGTGATTCCGCTCCTATGTCCTGACCTTTGACCCCATATCGCCCATTTTCAATAGGGTTTGTCCCCAAGTGGTAGGGGACAATAGGGTTTGTCCCTTACCACATACTAAAATTTAATCGAAATCGAACCTTTTTTAACGTTAGTTATGACGCATAAGAGCGGTGGAATGGATCCCGCTCCTATGTCCTGAAATTTGACCCCATTTCGTTCACTTTCAATAGGATTGCTTCTAAGGTGATACCCTTCCGCATACTAAAAGTTCATCGAAATCGAACGATTTTTACGCGAGTTATCGTGCGGACGGTCATACGCACACAACGCGTGACGTAATGAGGCAGATGGGAATCGCGACCATCTGTTCACAAGAGTGTGACGTCATAAAACTTTAATAGGATCCACACACAATGCTTGACGTAATGAGACAGATGGCGTGACCGCGCGCCAACATCTCAAGCGCGAGTTGGGACGTCATACGATCGTCCCCAGGTGGTCTCCTACTACATAATAAAATTTCATCGAAATCGAACAATTTTTACGCAAGTTATCGAGCGGACGGACAAAGCTGGAGCATATGCGCTTCTTCAACCTACGGTTGTAAAGCGTAAATAAAATAACACACACACACCGTCTTTATGACGTGTGGAAGATGAACATCAGAGACCTTGTGCTTGTTGATACAAGGGGCATACTAAAAGTAATGCCTTAATAACTTTTGAAACTTTGAAGTGATTTTAATGAAACTGCAGTGATATGTAATATGATATGTATCAATGTGTGTGCAAATTATTTTACGGAATCGGAAATAAAAATCATGAGTGACAGTGAAAAGCAACGAGCCGTTATTGAAATCCTGAAAAAAAAATGATGTGAGGCTCCAGAAATCCATAGAAAACTCCTGGTGGTGTATGTATCTGTCACAATCAATATCAGTAATGTCCGAAGATGGATTAAGAGGTTCCAAGAAGGAGAAAGTTCAATGTCCGCTAAACAACGCAGTGGAAGATCCACAACTGTAATGGCAGATTCCAACAGGCAACGAGTGAAAGACCTCATCGCACCTGATCGCCGTGTTGCCAACAAGGAGTTGTGTGATGCAATTCATTGTGGTCCCCCTACCACATACTAAAATTTCAAAGACTTCGAACCATTTTTACGCAAGCTTTGAATCATAAGGGCAATGGAATGGATCCCGCTCTCCTGACGTTTGACCCAATTTCGTCCATTTTCAATAGCGTTCGTCCCCAGGTGGTCCCTTACCACATACTAAAATTTAATCGAAATCTAATCATGTTTACTCCAGTTATAACGCATAAGGTCAATGGAATAAATCTTGCTCTTATGTCGTGACCTTTGACCCCATTTCGTCCATTTTTCAATAGGGTGAGTTTCCAAATGGTCCCCTACCACATAATAAAATTTCATTGGAATCGAACGATTTTTACGCGAGTTATCGTGCCGACAGACCGACGGACAAAGTTGGAGCAAATACGCTTCTTCAACCTACGGTTGGAAAGCGTTAAAAACAGGGACCTTGGGCTTTTTGATACCTGGAGCATCCTGAAAGCAATGCCTCCTCCTTCATAACTTTTGAAATTTTTAAGTGATTTTAATGAAACTGCACTGACACGTACTATGATATGTTACCAATATGAGGACAATTTTTTTCCAGAATTGTAAATAAAGATCATGAATGAAAGAGAAAAGCAACGAGCCGTAATTAAATTACTGGAAAAAGAGGAATGTGAAGCTCCAGAAATCCAGAGAAGACCCCCGGTGATGTATGGAGCTGCCACAATCGATATCAGTAATGTCTAAAGATGAATGAAGAGGTTTCGAGAGGGAGAAAGTTCAGTGTCGGACAAAGAACGGATTGGAAGTCCCGCAACTGCAGTGACAGATGCCAACAGGCAACGAGTGAAAGACCGCATCACAGCTGATCATCGTGTTACCATCCACGAGTTCTGTGATTCAATACAGTGTGGTCATAGTACTATGGAAATATTGCTTAGGGAACTGGGCTACAGAAAAATTTGTTCAAAGTGGATCCCAAGAAACCTAACCCTTGAACAATATGATCAAAGGGTGCACATGTGTCGGAACCTCTTCGACTGTTATGGTGAGGTGTTTTTCTCTAATGTTGTGACGGGGTCTGGGTGTTCTTTGATGACCCAGAAACAAAACGTTGCTCAATGGAATGGGACCGCACATGTTCACCTCGACAGAAAAAGGTGAAAACAACTCGTTTCGCAGGGAAAGTCATGGTGACAATTTTCTGGGATAAACGTGATGTCGTTTTTCCTGATTACCTTGAAGGGGAGCAACAATAAACAGTGCTCACTACACTGTCACTGTTAAACATTTTGTGGTAGGTTGCACCAAAAAGTGGTGCTACTCCAGCTGCACCACTTTCTCAGAAAAGATACACTACTGTGTGGTGCAAACAAATCGCAACAGCCTGTTGCAACCTTGCACCACGTTATGGTACAAGGTTCCTCCACATTATGGTGGAAGGATGCACCATGTTCTTGGGTTTCGTTTAATCCACACAGGGGTGTATCTTTTCTGCGAAAGTGGTGCAGCTGGAGTAGCGCCACTTTTTGGTGCAACCTTCCGCAAAATGTTTACCAGTGTATGTGAAGACATTGGAGAAGCTAAAGGAAGCTATCAGAAGGAAAATACGTGACATACCACTACACAGTGTTGCTTTACGCCATGATAACGCACGTCCACACACTTTACTGGCGTCTTCACAGGTTATTGCCAAAAATGGGGTGGGCGTTGATGCCCCAACCCAGTTTTGATTTGGCTCCCTCAAACCTTTTCCTGTTTGCGCCATTGAAAAACACCCTTCGTGGGGAACGTTTCGACGATGTGACAAACGTTAACCTGGCTATGAACTCATGGGTGAAAAGACAGCCTAAGAAATTTTTCCTAAATGGAGTTTAGCAATTGGTTCAGAGATGGCGGAAATGTACTATATACACTATCTACCAACAAGTAATTGGACACCTGTGATAGCAAAGGAAAACGAAGTTTATTCACCTTCAATAGTTGGTGGAGCCTCCACGAGCGGATGATTACAGCTACGACGCTCCGGGGCATACTCTCAACCAGGCGTTGTACGACGGCTGGCGGTATTTCCTTCCAATCGGCTGGGAGAAGACAGGTCAGTTTCTTCACCGATTTCGGACGGTGGGGGCACCCCTTAAGTCGACGCTCCAACTCGTCCCAGAAGTGCTTGATAGGGTTAAGTTCCGGGCTCTGCGCAGGCCAGTCCATTCAATTAACCCCATTGTCACCATACCAAGCCATGGTGGACCTCGCAACATGACAGGTGGCATTGTCATCCTGAAAGTAACATGGGTTTACCCTTTAAAACTGCCACAACGTAGGAAGCGCATGGTCATCCAAAATGGTGCAGTAGGTTTCGGCGTTGAGTCTACCAGGATTTGCGACTAAGGTTCCCGTCCCATACCAGGAGAAACACCCCCATATCATAATTCCACGGCCGCCGAGCTTCACAGTTGGCACAATGCATTCCGGCAGGAGGCGTTCTCCAGGCAGACGCCAAACCCAGACCCTGCCATCCGAACGGTAGAGGGTGAACCTTGATTCGTCGCTACAGAGAACCTGTTTCCACTGTTCAACGGTCCACCGTCGACGTTCTTTGCATCACGTTAGCCGAGCAGCGCTATTGGACTTGGTGATCAAAGGATTGCGGGCGGCAGCCCGTCCATGATAACCGAGCAGCTGGGCTTCCTTACGGATGGTATTCATCGAACGAATACTCCCGGATGCCTGTTGAAACTCCTCGTGGATGTGGCCCATCGACTTGGTGCAGTTCTTCCGAATTTCTCTGGCCAGCACCCGTCGGTATCTAACTCCCAGTTTTGTGGGTCTGTCGGGTCGGAGCACATTCCAACAGTCACCTCTCTTCTTTCACTTGCCAATCACGTAGGCCACTGTCGATTTTGGGTGATACAACTCGCTGGATATGTCACGTATGGATCGGCCATTTGTGTGATACCCGACGATTACACATTTCTCGAAATCAGAGAGCTCCGAACTGCGTGGCATCTTGCTTGTGACTGGCTGCGTTGTTGTTTTCCACACGATATTTAACGGCAGCGTCCGTGACGTGTATCAAGGACCGCAGATATCGTCGATTGCAGGGGTGTCCAATTACTTGTTGGTAGATAGTGTAGAAAGCGATGGATAATACTTTGAATAGCCTAACATTATTAACAATACGTCCATGTATTTAGCCACCGAGTTTCACATTTTTGCTGCTACAAATAAAAATCTTATGGGGTGTTACTTTCAGGATGTTCTTTGTATATTGCAAAGCATTTTCTCACAAATCTCCATGCGTAATTATAATTTTAAATGAATTCTTCACCTCCAATTTTATTTACTTCCTGGTTTGAACTTAAAGTTTGAGAGGAGTTTTGCTTCTAGAAAAGGGAGTTTCAGAAAATTCGTGAGATGTGGGATTTCCAGGCGGTGTCAATATTCTGTAACATGTTCTAAGCTAAATTTCGGCGAGGAGCATCTGAGAAGAGACCCGAACAGTTGCTGACATTTACATTTAAATTGTTCTGTGTTGCGGAAACAGATGATTACGCAGCTGTTTCGTCCCTTTTCATGGGACGAAGCTCTCTATCGATAAGCGATATCCTTATGTTCCGTTCTCAATAAGGCGATCTGGGAAATGGCGCCTTGTATTAGTTCCTCTCTTTGAATGGGCTCTCGCTTTAGCGCAGCTTCCGTTTAAACACTTCTGAGAATAAAGGAAGAAAAAATGGTCTCATGGCAGACGGATATTAGTTTGAAAACCACCGGCCTATATATATGAAAGCACTTGGTAGTAGTGTCTCTGGTATTTTACAAAGAAAACCAGATTTTTTAGGAATGTCTTTCTTTGTGTGTGGAGGATTCGTATTTATGCATTTTAGAAGGTTTTAAGGAAAGAGTTCCAGGGTATTGTGTGCAAAAGTTCTACCTGCTTCTTTAGCAGAGAAAAAAAACACATTTTTTTTAATAAATAACATCTCCATTGTTTTACATAATCGTCATTAATATCTATGACCTCTTGCTGCCTTTCTGGTAATCATTGTACTCCCCTTCTGCAGAACTGCTCTGTTTTGCCGTAAAAAAACAGCTGTAATGCAGTTTCGATATCTTCAACTTCATCGAAGGTTTTTCCAGTGAAATTTTCCTGAAGAGATCGGTAAAGGCGATATGGACGAACTCGCTTAATGGAATAGCCCATTTGTCATAAGGAAATATTCCATTATCCGGGATCTGTCTAAATAAATTCACATACGTATGCATTTATATACGAACTCAAGTACAATACATACACTGACGGAAAAAAAATCCCAACACCAAGAAGGGGTTGTCTTAGATAAACGACACTTGGTAGGCGGTGAGAGTACATCTGTAAGATGACGTCTACGCAAATTTCGCGCTCGGCGCATACGTGTGGCGCTAGTAGCGCCCCTCGGAACATGCAAAGCAGGTTTGCTGTAAATACGCGCGGTAACGTTCGTGAGCGTTAGTTATCGTTGAGATTCGACGTAGGGTGTTGATGTTAGTCAAGAATGCCTTTAAGAAGACGAAGAAGCCATTATCAACAGCTCACGGAGTTTAAACGAGGTCATGTAATAGGGCTACGAGAAGGTGGATTTTCTTTCAGCAATATTGCAGAACGACTTGGTGGTCAAGGGAAAGTACTGCCTCAAGGAGACAGGGTTCCGGCCGGCCACGTGGCACTACTGAGAGGAAAGACCGCCGTGTACGGCGTATGGCCGTGGCGCTTCGTACCGCGTCTGCGGCAGCAATTTGATCTGCAGTTGCCACCACAGTGACACAACGAACTGTTACAAATCGGTTACTTGAAGGACAGCTCCGAGCCAGACGCTCTGTAGCGTGCATTCCACTTACTTCAAACCACTGCCGTTTGCGACGTCAGTGGTGTCAAACTAGAGCTCATTGGTGGACGGAGTGGAGATCTGTTGTGATTTCTGATGAAAGCTGGTTCTGCCTGGGTGCCAGTGATGGCCGTGTGTTGGTTAGAAGGAGACCAGGTGAGCGCCTGCAACCAACCTGTCTGCGGCCGAGACACACTGGACCTACACCTGGAGTTATGGTCTGGGGAGCAATTTCCTATGACAGCAGGAGCACTCTCGTGGTTATCCCACGCACCCTGACGGCACAGTTGTACGTCGGTCTGGTGATTTAACCTGTTGTGCTGCCATTCATGAACAGCATTCCAGGGGGTGTTTTCCAACAGGATAACGCTCGCACGCATACCGCTGTTGTAGCCCAACATGCTCTACAGAGTGTCGACATGTGGCCGTGGCCTGCTAGATCCCCAGATCTTTCACCAATCGAGCACGTATTGGACATCCTTGGACGACAACTCCAACGTCATCCCCAACCAGCATTAACCGTCCCTGTATTGACCGACCAAGTGCAAAACGCATGGAACTCCATCCCACAAACTGACATCCAGCACCTGTACGACACAATGCATGAACGTTTGCGTTTTTGCATTCAACATTCTGGCGGTTACACCGGTTATTAATGTACCAGCATTTCACATTTAAAATGGCTCTTCTCGCGCTTTCATTAAGCTGTGATCTTGGAACCTTTATCGATTAAATATGTTACCTATACAAATGTATTGCCGCCATTTCATTCCTCTACAACTATTTTTTCGTGGTGTTGGGATTTTTTTCCGTCAGTGTATAACTAAATACGTAGTGAGGAAAAAATGTTTAAAAAAAAGGGTAAAAACTTAAACTTTTATACAGTAGAGTATTGCATATTTACAGTTTAGATGCTATCAGTCTCCATTGCCTGGTGGTGTGTGCATTGGCGATCACTATTAGTATTAAGGGTAATCACTCGAATTTCAAAAACTATGTTTTCCCAGTATTAGAGAAAACACAGGCTCGCTATTCGAGGATGGGCGTTGTGTTTCACTCAGCCGACGTTCCGTGTATCTGGGGTCTGCTGAGTGCCGCAATGTTTAAAAGTAATCGTCTAGCTTTTCATTTCTCGCGAATAATTCGTTAACTTACAAATTTTGAAATTTTACTAGCACTGATGTGTAAGTTACTCAGTATTGAACTGGAGGACTTTTCTAAACATTCATTCCAAATCATTTACTCACACATTCAACTCTCAATCGTGATTAACATTTTTACTTTACAAAATTGTACACTCAAATGAAATTTAGCCGACTTATTATAACTTGAAAATAAAATGTGTTTATTTTGCCTGATGAAGGCTTGAAATTTAGAAAAATACACTCAGTCATATGAATATGCTTGAAGACCCTTTTATCAAAATTATTTATTTAAAGGTTAACCTTAATTACTTATTTTAATTAAATATAAATCTGAAAAATTTCGTAGCATAATTTACTTAACATGATTCCCTATAGGGAATCATGTTATCCTACACAATTTCCTGCTCTGATCAATGGTATTTACTTTACTCAACCATTTCATTTCTTCTATTTCTGCCCTACTTTTCTCAGCATTAAGTTAGAGCAGGTTTTATTTTCAACCCTGACTTAGGTTCTATTTTTATGAATTTATTTTAGAAGAGTCCTTAACATTTCCTACACAAAAATATTCGGAATACGAACGTTAGCGCAGGAATTAGGGTGTGTTGCCCAACAACCTGTGTCAGCACGTACCGTTCGACGTCGTCTGCAGGAGCGGGGACTTGTCGCACGATGCCCATTGCTCCGATTACCATTGACGTTACATCACCGGCGAATGCGGCGGCAGTGGGACGTTGAACGCCGCACCTCGACTACGGAATGGCACGACATTGTCTTCTCCGACGAATCGCGCTTCTGCCTGCAACACCACGATGGTCAGATCCGCGTGTGGCGGCACAGCGGCGAGAGATTGTATGACGCCTGCATTATAAACTCACCAGTAACTGTTTGTTCACTTGGAACAAATTATTTGTGGATAATACCCTCACCATCGAAGAATGTAATGAGCATTGTTTTGATTTTCGATGGAACTTTTCTTGTTTTTTTGGCTTGTGGTGAGTTTTTTGACTTCCATTCCGCACTTTGTCGCTCTGTTTTAGGATCATATTGAAAACACAATGTTTCATCACCTGTAACAATCGATTTTAAGAAGTTTGGATCATTTTCAGCGGCTGAAATGATGTCCCTGCAATGTGCACTTCTCTTTGGTTTTTGTTCATTGGTTAACGTGTTTGGAACAAATTTAGCACAGACTTTTGTTTTGCCCAAATCTTCATGCAGCATGGTTCGAATCGTTTCTTTGTTGATGTTTAAAGACTCTTCCATCATTCTTAGTGACGCACATCGATTGTTTGCCACAAAATCACGCACTTTTTTAATAATCTCAGGTGTCCTAGATGAACTTGGTTTTCCTGTATGCTTATCATCTTCTAGCGTATCTCTTCCGTCCAAAAAACGTTTGTGCCACAGGAAAACATTTGATCTACTTAAACAAAACTCACCGTAAACTTGTTTCATCATTTGGTACGTTTCCGAGGCAATTTTACCAAGTTTTGCGTTAAATTCAATAACAGCCCTTTGTGTTCCATCTTAATAATCCAACATGAAAAAAATTTTACTTCTCTCATGAACGCCCGTTTCGTTTGAGTTACTTTAACAATTGCGCAGTACTTTTGGCAGAAAGCAAGCAGATGGTCACGGTTCATAACGCATTCGCGATTACACTGGTGGCGCCACCGTAGACTGAAATCTAGTTCCAGTCTTAAAAATTATTTGACGCACTGTGTACTTACTATAAGGAAGAACAAAAAGCAATAGCAACGTGTAATTGTTTTGTGCGAAGCTAAAGTAAATCACTTGACGAAATCACCCTTTATGCGTTGCAGATCTGCGGCTGCTGTGAACAAATGTCGGCGCTTGGCGTGTCATCATCATCATCATTGTCAACCATTATCAATCTACTGCTGGATGAAGGTCTCTCCAAGTTTCTTTCACAACGGTCTATCTTGTGCCAGTCTCCTCCATGTTACTCCCGCATACTTTCGAATTTCATCCACCCATCTCACATTTGGTCTTCTTCTGGGTCTTTTCCTGTCCCTTGGAATCCAGTCAAAAATTTCGGCTGTCCATCGATGGTCTGTCCTTCTGGCAATATGTCCTGCCCATTTCCATTTAAGGGATTTTACTCTGATCATGATGTCTTCCACTTCTGTCATTTTTCTGAACCACGAGTTCCTCTTCTCATCTCTTCTGGTTACACCAAACATGCACCTCTCCATGCTGCTTTGAGTTGTCTGCAGCTTCTGTATGTCTCTTTTATTTAAGGTCCGCGTCTCTGCACCATACGTAAGCACTTGAAGGATGCATTGATCAAACACTTTTCTTTTAAGACATAATGGCATATTGCTCTTGAAAATTATGCTGTTTCTTCCAAAAGCTCTCTAAGTAAGTTTTGTACGCCGATTAATTTCTTCATCAATGTGACCCTTACATGATATTTGCTGTCCAAGATAAATGTAGGTATTGGTTTACTCCAGCTTTTCTCCATCAATCGATAAATCTTCGTGTAGGTAATCGTATAGGTGACTCTTTTTCCACATCAGCTACGGGGAATCCCCATGTGGCCTCAAACCTTTCCTCAGCAGCGCGGAGAGAGATCCAGTGATTTAAAAGTGAAACTTGACCTTTATTTAGGCAAAGGTAAATACACTGAAGTGCCAGAAAAACTGGTACAGACGAGCATATGCAAAATACATATCAACGTTGCCTATGCGCGTACTCGGTTGCGTCCGCCAGTGCGTATATAAAGCGATAGACATCCTTGCCAGCTGTCAGAGAGGTTTTCGGCATAAGAATGACAAGTAATCACGATTTAACCGATATTCAACGCGGTGTCATAGTTGGCGCTCGTGACATGGTCCATAGTAATTCGGAGGTAGAAACGAAGTTCGGATTTTCACGGACGACCATTGCAAGGGTGTACCGTGACTACAAGAATTCCGGCAAAATCTCCAACCTACGATACCAGTGTGGCTGTAAAAAGACATTGAGCGATCGTGCCCATCGTCGGCTGTCAAGAATCGTTTCACGCGATAGGCGTGCAACACTCTCACAGGTATCATCGGAATTGAATGCTGGAGCCTCAACAAGCATCAGCGTCCGGACTGTGGAACGTACCCTGCACGATATGGGCTTTGGGAGCCGACACCCAACTCGAGTCCCCTTGATGGGTGCACGACATAGTGCTATGTACCTCGCTTTGAGCACGGCAACACCGCCAATCGACACATGATGACTGGAAACAAATAGCCTGGTCTGACGAGTCGCATTTCCAACTGTATCGGGCAAATGGAAGGATTCGTGTATGGCGCTGTCAACAGGGAACTGTACTGGCTGGTGGGGGCCCCATAATGGTATAAGCTGTGTTTAGCTGGACTTCACTGGGACCCTTCGTATCTCTACAAACGTCCGTGACCGGCGAACCCTATATGCGCATCCTTTCTAACGAGGTACACCCGTTCATGTCCCGCATTCATGCTGATGGGTTGGGCCTGTACCAACAGGACAATGCAGTTCCAAACAAGTGTCGGGACGCCACATTATGTTTAGAGGAGCATTCATATGATTTTGGGGTGTTGCTATTCCAACCCAAGTCTCCAGATCTGAACGTGATAGAACACATTTGGGATGACATGCAACGTGCTATCGAACACAGGAATCCGTGTCCTCGGAATACACCCGAATTGTGGAACGCTCTGCAGGAAGTATTGCGGGCATTGCCTACAGAAATTTTCCAGATACTAGTGGAGTCCATGCCCCGCCGTATTTCTGTAGTCCTGTGCTCCCCTGGGGGACGTACCATGTATTAGACTGGTGTACTAGTTTTCCTGGCACTTCATTGTATATGTTAACGATGAATATGAATATTTTGGTTAATTTTTGTCTTTTTCCTGTACGTGTGCGGACTTTTTAAGAAAACTATAACTGGCAGTTGCATCACGCCCTTTCGTTGCCTGCGCCTCCCCGGGCTGGTAGTTTTGCCACTGGCTACAAGTAAGTTGGCTTGCGTTGCAAGAAAACTATTGATAGCACAGGGTAAACTTACGAACTGTTGAAACGAAGCAAGGAGGCTAACGCCTACGCGTGCTTCGCTGAAAAAGAGCTTTTCCAGCTTTAGAAATGCAGCATCCAGATCATCCTCTTCAGATGAAAATGGTGAGGGGGATCTTGCTCTTCGTCTTTTAGAAGGATCTCTTTAAGGAGCTGTAGGGAGTTTTGGTTCAACGCTGATTGCTGGAGCTTCTTGGGTACTCCGGAGAAGAGTTCGAAACTGGTCAAAAAATTTGGACACGCCCGCGGCCCGGGCAAATTTGCTTTGAACTATAAATTTGAATATATCATCATAAACATGATAGACAATCATTTTCAATTCACTGCTGGTGAAAGTCTCCGCAAGGCTCTTCAAAGAAGGTCAGCCTTGGGTCACCCGTCTGCATCCACACATATCTGGGTCTTTCCTGATCCCCCAGATAAAATTTCGGTTGTTCATCGGCGGTCCATTCTTCTGGCAACATGTCGAGCCCATTGCCATTTCAGGGATTTTACACTGATCACGATACTACCATACCTCGTTCAAACTCCGATCATTCACGTCGGCTTGCCGTAATCCTACTGGCTGTTCTTCAACCTGAATCAAGAGATTACACCTCGCAAATGATAAAAATTGTAGCGTGCGTCGAAGTCCGTGTACGACGGCAGCGCCAATTAAAATGTTGCATATGCTATCCCACGTACTTTGGCACTTCAGTGGTGGAGATTTTAATGTTTGGGCTGATCGGTATATAATACACACCTCAGCGACAGCCCGTTTTACGTTGCGACTCCTTTGAGATGCCATTCTTACCAGTTTTAATATGATACTTTAACTCCGCATTGAATTTCATGTCATATACCTAAATTTCGTGCATTTCTAATTCTTATTTCACAAATAGTCGCGATTTTTCTGTCTTTTTCTTAATGGAAATTAGTGTACCTTTGAGGTGGACGCCAAGTAATTTTGCTTCCTATACTTCCAATGGAAAAACTTTTGTACACATTTCCTTCACAATTAGTGTGTTCTTAAATGATGAAAATTTGAACATCGATTAAAATAACTTCATATTATAACTTGAAATACTTAATATTTTCTAAAACATAACCATAATTATATTAAAAATCAAGAACTTTTCCTTCGGTGGTGTTGAAACCAGAAAAAAGATGGCGCGACCTGTACATTGATGATGTCAGTAGACAAAAAATGTAGGATTGCTTAATTATGGTTACGGTTTAGCAAGTATTAAGTATCCCGTACTATAACTTAAAGTTAGGTTTATCGATGTGCAAATTTTTATTTTGGGAAATACATTAATTGCAAAGAAAATATGTAAAAAAGTTCTACCATTGGAAACATAAGGCAGAGATTTTAGGTGGAAACACCTTAAGGTGGACGTCAAGGGATTTTGCTTCCTATACTTCCAATGGACAAACTTCTGTACACATTTTCTTCACAATTAATGCGTTCCCAAGTGCGAAAATTTGAACATCGATTAAAATAACTTCATATTATAACTTGGAATACTTAATATTTTCTAAAACAAAACCATAATTATATTAAAAATCAATAACTTTTCTTTTGGTGGTGTTGAAACGAGAAAAAGATGGCGCGACCTGTACTTTGATGACGTCAGTAGACAAACAAATGTTGGATTGCATAATTATGGTTATGTTTTAGGAAATATTAAGTATTCCAAGTTATAAAAGGAAGCTATTTTAATCGATGTTCAAATTTTGATCCTTAGGAACGCATTAATTGTCCAGAAAAAACATGGCGCGACTTGTTCTTTGATGACGTCAGCATACAAGCAAATGTAGGATTGCATAATTACGGTTATGTTTTAGAAAATATTAAGTATTCAAAGTTATAAAATGAACTATTTTAATCGATGTTCGAATTTTCATCCTTGGGAACGCATTAATTGTCCAGAAAAAAGATGGCGCGACCTGTTCTTTGATGACGTCAGCATGCAAACAAATGTTGGATTGCATAATTACGGTTATGTTTTAGAAAATATTAAGTATTCCAAAGTTATAAAATGAAGCTATTTTAATCGATGTTCAAATTTTCATCATTGAGAACGCATTAATTGTCCAGAAAAAAGATGGCGTGACCTGTTCTTTGATGACGTCAGTAGACAAACAAATGTTGCATTGCATAATTATGGTTATGTTTTAGAAAAAAATAAGTATTCCAAGTTATAAAATGAAGCTATTTTAATCGATGTTCAAATTTGCATCCTTGGGAACGCATTAATTGTCCAGAAAAAAGATGGCGCGAACAGTTCTTTGATGACGTCAATAGACAAGCAAATGTTGGATTGCATAGTTATGGTTATGTTTTAGAAAATATTAGGTATTCCAAGTTATAAAATGAAGCTATTTTAATCGATGTTCATTCAAATTTGCATCCTTGGGACCGCATTAATTGTCCAGAAAAAAGATGGCGCGAACAGTTCTTTGATGGCGTCAGTACACAAACAAATGTTGGATTGCATAGTTACGGTTATGTTTTAGAACATGTTAAGTATTCCAAGTTATAAAATGAAGCTATTTTAATCGATGTTCATTCAAATGTTGCATCCTTGGAAACGCATTAATTGTCCAGAAAAAAGACGGCGTGACCTGTTCTTTGATGACGTCAATAGACAAACAAATGTTGGATTGCATAGTTATGGTTATGTTTTAGAAAATATTAGGTATTCCAAGTTATAAAATGAAGCTATTTTAATCGATGTTCGAATTTTCATCCTTGGGAACGCATTAATTGTCCAGAAAAAAGACGGCGTGACCTGTTCTTTGATGACGTCAATAGACAAGCTATTGTTGGATTGCATAATTATGGTTATGTTTTAGAAAATATTAGGTATTCCAAGTTATAAAATGAAGCTATTTTAATCGATGTTCGAATTTTCATCCTTGGGAACGCATTAATTGTCCAGAAAAAAGATGGCGTGACCTGTTCTTTGATGACGTCAATAGACAAGCTATTGTTGGACTGCATAATTATGGTTATGTTTTAGAACATGTTAAGTATTCCTAGTTATAAAATGAAGCTATTTTAATCGATGTTCAAATTTTCATCCTTGGGAACGCATTAATTGTCCAGAAAAAAGATGGCGCTACCTGTTCTTTGATGACGTCAGTAGACAAACAAATGTTGTATTGCATAATTATTGTTATGTTTTAGAAAATATGAAATATTCCAAGTTCTAAAATGAAGCTATTTTGATTGATGTTCAAATTTTCATCCTTGGGAACGCATTAATTGTGAAAAAAATGAGTACAGAGGTTTTTCCATTGGAAGTATAGGAAGTAAAATTTCTTGATTTCCACCTTATCGCAAAAAAAAAAAAAAAAAAAAAAAAAAAATGTTTGGGCTCTTGAGAGGGGCGTGTTTAAGAAGTTATACTGTATTTGACTTTTTTCCAGTTTTTAAGTGTTCGCTAATTCTGCGATTAACAATACTAATTATAAGAATTTTTTTGAGTTATTGCTCTTTACTTCGCGGTTAGACTTAGGCCATTCACGACTTCATTAACTTGCTTAATGAGATGACTCACCCCATCTTTTGTAAGCAGTACATTCCCAAGAGCGTTCTTTTATGTTGCACTGCTGAATTTTCTGTTCTGAGATTTCTATTGTTGTAGAATGTGGTAAAGATGTTTTTATGCAGCCCTTGAGTATGACATGTTTAATTAAGTTACCTTCTCTCGTTTAGAGCTGGGGATAAAACAACTTGGAGAAAAAAAGAACTTGCTGCATGTTTGAAAGTCTTCAAGAACTGGCGAGTGGAAAACGCCTTCCGAAATCTTCGACGTTTATTCTGAAATCCCGGTTGTTTGCGCCCGTTTAGCAGGAGAACGGGGGGGGGGGAGGGTGTCTTTGTTTTAGCATGCCATTTTCACCCTTGGCATGATTAATTAATCAAGCAGCTAGTATCTCTGGTAAATGTTTTTAATCTTAAGTTAATATCGACATCATTAGTAAAATTTATTATCTTGGCGGGTCGAAAAACAAGTGACTCGTCTCTTCAAGGAAAAGATTAATTTCCTGATCTCTTCGATCCATTTTATCCAAGGGGAAAGGGACAGAGATAACCGAGAAAATAAAAGGCGCACTCCTGGTTCCCACAAGAAGTGAAACAACCTCCCAAAGCAAACATTCACTGCAGAAAAAGGATAAATCTACAATGGAGGGATAATTTTCCGAGATTAATGGATAACGCTAGCTCATTACGAAATCTAAATGGGAAAACAAACACTGCATCGCCCGTAATGGATATTTAATATGGCCCTATCGGACAGTTTGAGTAGGGAAAATTGGTTTAGAATAAACAGTTTATGATGTATTACCGTAGGTTCAAGCCTTGCGTATGTATATTTGTATGTTTGTATGGACTTACGCTTCCGAGAACCGCTGAAGCAAACCACTTTAAACGTGTCATAAATAGAAATCCGAACCATATATCAAGCCCCTCTACGCGCGAAACTGTGAACTGAAATTCATTATTTTCCTGAAAGTGCTTAAAAATTCATATTAGCTAAATGTTGATTGGCAGATCATATTAATGTGTGGCTTATTTTGGTTTTATTTCTGATCATCGCGCGTAAACGTTAATTGAGAAAAATGAGGGGCTTTACCAAATGATTCAATTTGCAAATCATAATGAATATTGTTAAGAAAATGACGCTTAAATGAGAGAAATATGGGTGAAAATGCCTTCAGGATACTTAGCTTTAATTGGGAACAAGAACGTTTCTGACCAAAAATAAAGCACACTATTTTTTGGCAACAGTTTAATAGATCGACAAAACAAAATATTTGTACCCACACAGCACAGAACATTTCGTATATGTAACAAGTACAGTACCTAGCACTAAAACCTTGAGACTTTTCAGATACGTGCAAATTGGGAACAAGAACGTTTGTGATGTAAAGGAATAATTGTGAAACTAAGAAACATCAATAATTAGGACCTAGAACGTTTCTGATATAAAGGAATAAGTGAGAAACTAAAAAACAGCAGTAATTGGGAACTAGAACGTTTCTGATGTAAAGGAATAAGTGAGAAACTAAGAAATATCTGTAATTGGGAACAAGAGCGTTTCTGATGTAAAGGTATAGCGTGGAGTTCTTGTGGATCTAAAAGTAACGCGCATTTTTTTTTGGCAACAGTTTAATAAATAGACAAAGCAAAACATATGCACCCACACATCACAGAATATTCCTTATATGTTACAGGTACGTAGCACTGAAACATTGAGACTTTTCAGATATGTTGCGCAGTGTAACAGTAACATTTCAGAAACCTTGCGGTTACGTCAAAATGTCCTCAAACGTTACATAACTTTGAAACATTGCCGATACGTTACAATGAAAGGTCTTTGTAACTTCAACACACCAACCTCATGTTACTGTTAGGTGTTTGAAAGATATTTGTGACATCATCATAGTACCGTTACGTATTTACTACGGTGAACATTATAATTTTAATGAACTTTGTAAAATCACAATAAAAAATATTAGACTCGACAGCTGTTTTAAACGCAACAACAATTGGCAATCTCAGCGGTCCGCTCTCCCTCTAGTGGCAAAAGGAAGAATTACGGTAGTACGGGTAACGTTTTTGGCTCAATGCTTGGCTGTTGGTAGATCGCTCATTACGTTCAGTTGTCGTAGATTGGTGTATTTTTGCATTCATTCTGGAATTAGAGAGTTGTATAATGGAGAATTCCGTGAAGAAGAACAAATCATATTGTTGTGTCCCGCAATGTCATTCCCAAGGTTTCGGCTATGTTTTTCACAAGTTAGTATAAACGTTTGTGCCTTGCGTTTGAAATCCTTCCAGTGAAATGCTATTAACCTAGTAACGTCTTTGAATGAATAATAAACAAGGCAGCATGTTTTTATTGCATAGTAGTAATTAAAAGATCCGCATTTCTACATAATCTTGAAAACAAATTATTGCTGTTATCCGTATAAATTTAAACTTCATTATGGAACAAGATTTGCAATGTTCTGTCAACAGTCATCGGTTCAAAAACGAAGAACCCAATGATGATCAACAATTACCAATTCACAAACACTTTTAGGAACAGAATGTTCAAAAAGTACAAATGTTATTGTTGACACTATTGAAAATGGGTCCTGGGAAACGTCAAGTGAAACGAAATGTCAGCTCTTAATAGTAATCCGGATTAGAACACCACTGTCGGTATTACTATATCACTTGCCTGAAAATGTAAAATTAAAAATTACCCGATACAGTAAAGCATTACTGCTACACAGTGCTTACACGTTCCACTTCTGCCCGCTTTACAAGAGCACTCAAATGACTTTATAGAAATTTCACTGTTACTTGTATCTAAAACACCGTTGATGGAGTGAGGCGACGACGTTATTGCCTTGGACTGAATGCAGTGCGAAACTATGAGAATTTCTCTTCCATCTTCCTTCTTAATTCCACAAGAAATTATATGGCCTACATTAACAATCACTTCCCCTTCTTTAATGCATCTTGAATTTTTGGAAGCGTCCACAAATTTCATTATTTCAAGGATTGAAAGCGACAAACCAGCCATTCTAACATTCGACTTTATGGAAACACGTGCGACGTTACCCGTACTAGAGAAGTTTGTTTACGTTTGCGCAGCGCCCCTATAGTTCGTTGAGATTCCCAATCGTATTTCGAATTGTTTACGTTTTCACAGGTTCAACGCAGTCCGCTGTCCATTGGGAACAGTGGCGACGTTTATTTATTGATAACAAAAGAAATAAAAATCGGTCCCATATAAGGGTGTCGAATTTCTATTATACATGTGGAATAGAGTACATTTCAGCGAAAAAAAGAACGAAAACAAAATTCGTCATTTCTCTAAATAACTACCAATGTAAAATTTCTCAACTTCAAGTAAAAAAAACCATGCTGGTATAGTATACTAATACAACAACATAGCCATCTACTTAGATCATATAAAATGTTTTTTAGAATTTAAAAATTATAATATTCAAAACAATTACTTACTTTCAGATGATCTTGAATCACACACACACGCAAAAAGAAAGGATGAAATATTAAATCAACTAACTAGCTAACTCGAGTACGACATTATCACCAAAAAATATCCCAGTAGCACGTGGAAATACGACTACGAGAGTGCTTCGGTGAAATGGCATAAATGCGCATGCGCATCCAAGCCGTCGCCAAATCAAAAATCTTAAATATCGCCGGAATGTAATATCAAGGCACCAATTATGTACAATGGGAACTATAGAACAGTAGTATCGGTGATGCTATTTTTAACGTAACCGTAATGTACAAAGAGTTATGTTCCAAAATAGATGTTGCTGAAACGTATCTCTCTGAAAGTGTAACGGAAATGAGAGATTGTAACATTATTGATACATATCTGAAACGTTTTGTGCTGTATGGTTACAGTGAAACTACATTTCTTAGCTATTTTTCAACATAAGAGCCAAAACTCTGGACACATTTATCCCAGGATGGTAGCGGAACCTTGGTCAAGAAAGCTGGTTTTCTGGGCGTATCGCCACTTGTGGACAATCGAAGCGGTGGCTGTCCAGGAATCTCTTCAAGAGACCAAACAGATGAAAGTCCGAAATAGCCAAGTCTGGACTATACGGTGGTTCCTGGAGCACCTCCCAGCCAAATTGCGCAGATTTGTCACGAGCGTGTTGCGCAGTTTTGGTCACGAGCGAGCATTTGCAATGTCTCCGTTGGATATTGTTTCTCGAAGAGCACGACCCAACTTTGTCTATGTGTTCGCGCAGGTTTTGTCATTCGCAGTGGTTCTCGCTGGATGAAACTCCACCAGGAGAACTCCATGCATGTCTCAGAACACTGTTAGGTGGACATTTTGTGCAGATTGGGTTACTCTGATTTATTTTGGTAGCGGGGAGTTGGAATGTGTCCACACCATACGGGCCTTGTTTGTTTCGGGAGTGAAGTGGTACTCCCAGGACTCATACCCCAGTTACTAAACCTGGCCCAAAAAGCATGTCCTTCTGCGTAACGCATCAAGTGGTACAAGGATGACCTCATTCTCTGTCCCTTCTGATCGTCAGCCAATTTCTTGGGCACCCATCACGCACTGGCCTTGCGAAATGACAATTTGTCATGCACAATATCGTACGCTATACCGTACGAAATGTTGAACTTTTGTGCCAACGTGCGGAGATAAATCCGCTGGTCACTCAGAATTGCCTGTTCAATGCCTCTCACAGTGGTAGGTAATGACGCGTTTCCAGGTCGACCGAAACGTGGCGAATCAGTAAGGTTGCCACTGTCGTCTGCAAAGAAACTGCACTATCTGGAGATGTTGCTACGGTCCAGGCTATCACCACCGTACACTTCGAGCATTTTTTTTTTTTTTTGTGAATTTCCGTCGGAGTGTTTCATTTATCCCACAAAAATCGGACTACACCGCGTTGTTCTTCATTCGTAGACGACGCTAACAAACTGGACATCTTTGTCCCGTCATTCACACGCAAGGCAGTTGGAATGAGAGAAGGTAGGTCAATGAGTTCGCCCAACCCACTCTGGCTTAGGGTTCCAGGATCCAGTGACGTCAGTGGAGCCGTCTTGGTGCTGTCCTACGCTCTCTCTCTCTCTCTCCACAGTGCTGACGTCCACTCGGTACCGTGAACTCGTTTACAGATCGAAGTAGTTATCTTTCTTTGTTAATTCAACGAATAATTTCACAATCATCCGTTATCAAGTGATTTCAAGCACAGGCTGAAAATGCTATTGCTTGGATCAAAGCTTCCGCTGCCGGCAAATAGCAACGTTAAAAACGACGAGGCAGGGCCGGCTGGAACATAAGGGCACTTAAAGAGAAATAACAAAATAATTTTTGTTGAATTTTTTATAATTATTGTTTTTTGTAAGTTTTGGAGCGCGAGGCTCTTAAAAATATTTTTATTAAGTTATTTTGTTTGCAATCCCTCCCCCTCCCTTTTTTTTTTGAATAGGTTTTCGCTTTTCGCCGTACGGATACTAAGATTTCCAGATTTCAAATTACTGTTGTTACCACCTTAATGCTTTTCGCATTCAGAAAATAGCAAATTAAATTTCATCATTTTGCGGGCCCTACTTTTATATATTCAACAATTTGTGTATAAACCAAATACTTAGATTTAATAACATACAAAACTCAATCACTGCAACATGTATATGAAAAAAAAATATTTTTATGAATTTATTTTAGAAGAATCTTTAACATTTCCTACACAAAAATATTCGGAATACAAAAATATTCGCAACGCATTTATCTTTTTATCATTTTGTGAGGAAGTTTTTAAAAAAGTCACAATACAACCTCGATCGCGAGAGAAACCCTGGACTTTAACTAACACTTTTTACTCTCTCTCTCTCCCTCAAGGGCATTTTTCACGTAACGATTTTATTAAAATATGAAATTTATTTTCTAGTACCCGCAATGAAATTTCTCCCTGAGCCCCGCAAAAGCTCCACCGGGCCCTGCGACGAAGACAAAATAATAACGGCCAATTTATTTTTCAGTTTAATAGAAACGCAAGACGAGGTAGAAAATTCAACGCCTGTGAGATGGACAATGTGTGTATTTATACTTGCAATTTTGTTAATCCTAAATAGGAAGAAGTGATACGCTATTTTGCTGGATATTTAGCCTTTCGTCACAGGGATAAAAAATGGGAAACGTGTCTCTACTTAACGGGGAACCAAAACAAAAGCTCGATTGAGACTATTAAGAGGCGAGCTAATGATACCAAACAACATTTGGATAGAAACTGTCCAACAGTTTGAATCAGGTTTTTCAGAATTTCATGGATCTATAGCATGAATAAATCCCAAGAGGCCATAAACAAACTTCAATTGAAATTAAAACTTTCCCAAAGTTGAAGTGGGTGTCATTAAAACCTATGCGAGAGCAAGAACATTTTTCTTATTAAATTGACACTATCTACCAACAAGTAATTGGACACCTGTCATAGCAAAGGGAAAACGAAGTTTATTCACCTTCAATAGTTGGTGGAGCCTCCACGAGCGGCGATTACAGCTGCGACCCTCCGGGGCATACTCTCAACCAGGAGTTGTACGACGGCTAGCAGTATTTTCTTCCACTCGTCTTGGAGAAGACAGGTCAGTTCCTTCACCGATTTCGGACGGTGGGGGCACCCCTTAAGTCGACGCTCCAACTCGTCCCAGAGGTGCTCAATAGGGTTAAGGTCCGGGCTCTGCGCAGGCCAGTCCATTCGATTAACCCCATTATCACCATACCAAGCCATGGTGGACCGCGCAACATGACAGGTGGCATTGTCATCCTGAAAGTAACATGGGTCCACCCCGTAAAACTGCCAAAACGTAGGAAGCGCATGGTCATCTAAAATGGTACAGTAGGTCTCGGCGTTGAGTCTACCAGGAATTGCGACCAAGGGTCCCGTGCCATAACAGGAGAAACACCCCCATGGCATAATTCCACCGCCGCCGAACTTCACAGTTGGCACAATACATTCCGGCAGGAGGCGTTCTCCAGGCAGACGCCAAACCCAAACCCTGCCATCCGAACGGTAAAGAGGATGAACCTTGATTCGTCGCTCCAGAGAACCTGTTTCCACTGTTCAAACGGTACACTGTCGACGTTCTTTGAACCACGTTATCCGAGCAGCGCTATTGGACTTGGTGATCAAAGGCTTGTGGGCGGCAGCACGTCCATGATAACCGAGCAGATGGGATTCCTTACGAATGGTATTCATCGAAAGGACACTCCCGGATACCTGTTGAAACTCCTCGCGGATGTGGCCGATCGATTTGGGTCGGTTCTTCGTAATTTATCTGCCCAGCACCAGTCGGTCTCTAACTCCCAGTTTTGTGGGTCTGCCGGATCGGGGCACATTCCGACAGTCACCTCTCATCTTCCACTTACCAATCACGTAGGCCACTGTCGATTTTGGGTACTTCAACTCGCTGGATATGTCACGTATGGATTGGCCATTTCTGTGATACCCGACGATTACACCTTTCTCGAAATCAGAGAGCTCCGAACTGCGTGGCATCTTGCAAGCGACTGGTTGCGTTGTTGTTTCCCAAACGATGTTTAACGGCGGCGGCCGTGACGTGGGACCGCAGATGTCGTCGATTGCAGGGGTGTCCAATTAGTTGTTGGTAGATAGTGTATTAACGATGCCTACCAACAAAAAACTTAAGGAAGAGAAAAAAACCAAAGCACATGCATTGAATTCCAGGAGTCAAAAAAAAAAAAAAAAAAAAGAAAAGGAAACAGTGGAGGAGAAGTTTCAAGTTTTAGTAATCGGTAAGTTTTGTTTTAATTCTGTAATTCCTATTTTAAAATATCCTGCCTATGCATTCTTAAAATCTAATTTCAGCTAAGAATCACGCATTTTACCATTATTTACCACTACGAAAGAAGGCTGCTGGGAACCACCTACGTCACAGGCCTCCGCAAGGGGAAAGCACCCGCTGTTTGTTTACAATCTTTAAATAACCTCTCTCATTCTAATTTCCTTGATTCATACTGTCGTCCACCACGGACACACCTGATCCAGTCAAACTAGTCTGTATCGTGATATTCATGCATTTTGTCTACGAAACTGCAATCTGCATAGACAAAAAAATTAGTGTGCGCTACTTTTCGATCCTAACGCGTATAATCTTCCTTTTTATTTCCTGTTTTTTCATAGAAATGTGCTTTCTTCTAGCAAAATATTTCCCCCAATGTAATGATTGGTGCGTGGTTCAGGAAATTCATATTCGAAAAGCCGTTTCTTAGTCCACTTCACTTATTTGAAATAAATAATCCACATTTGTAAAAGCACTAGCTAAACACCGGTGCTTCCAACGCGAGGATATTAAAATACAGTTGAAATACAGATGATACAGTTGAAATGGCCATAGAGTGCATATTTCTGCTCTCTTTTGGGAAACATGTCTGCCTGACTTATTCTGCCAGATGGCACATAAGCAATTTCGTTCATAACTGTAAATTTAAAACTTCAAGACTACACGAAACAAATCAAAATACGTAGTTACTCTTCACTTTCATCGTTAAAATATTAATAAACAGAACAAAATAATAATAGAAAACAGAACAAAATACGTTGTTCAGCATAAATGTAAAATAAACCTTGCTTATAAACAGTTTTCGTTCGAAACTGTACATTTAAGAGATAGCAAGTCAGATGTTTTGGAAAGCGTGAGCAAAATTGTGTTGCCATCGCTAATATCTCAAGGATGAAACTTTTTTTTTCAAATTCCAATTACTATGAAAATCTACCCGCATATTTATATTTATTTCAGTCGCATTACCAATTATATGACGTCACCGTCGCTTCGGTGAAAACGAATGCTGTTAATTTGATTTTGACTCAAAAAACCTTGACATTCCATATGTCAAACGGTAATATAAATGTTTAAATGCAAAGCATACTATGATATAACGCGTTTTACGTGATGTTTTTAAAAGGAGTTTTTTTGTTAAATAAATTCAGAACAAATAAAAAAACCATGACATTCGATATGTCAAACGATAATGCATGTGTATAAATGTTTAAATGCAAATTATAATGTGATACAGCGCTTTGTACGTGATAATTTTAAAAGTTTTTTTGTATTTTAAGATTTAGAACAAAGCAAAAAACCTTGGCATTTGATATGTCAAACGTTAACGTTTAAATGCAAAGCTAATTATGATATAGCGCTTTTTACGTGATTTTAAAGCTTTTTTGCCAAATAAATTCAGAACAAAACAATTAAGAACAAAATATTTATATTTATTACAGTCACCTTACCACGTATATGACGTCACCGTTGCTTCGGTGAAAACGAATGTTGTTAATTTGATTTTGACTCCAAAAAACATGACATTCGATATATTAAACGATAATATAAATGTTTAAATGCAAAGCATATTATGACATAACGCTTTTTACGTGATGTTTTTAAAAGGATTTTTTTGTTAAATAAATTTAGAACAAATAAAAAAACCTTGACATTCGATAAGTCAAACGACAACACATGTGTATAAATGTTTAAATGCAAATTATAATGTGATACAGCGCTTTTTACGTGATAATTTTAAGTTGTTTTTTTTGTTAAGATTTAGAACAAAGCAAAAAACCTTGCAATTCGATATATCAAACTATAATGTTTAAATGCAAAGCAAATTATAATATAGCTCTTTTAACGTGATTTTTAAGTTTTTTGCCAAATAAATTCAAAACAAAATATTTATATTTATTACAGTCAACTTACCACGTATATGACGTCACCTTTGTTTCGGTGAAAATTAATGTTGGTAATTTGATTTTGACTCCAAAAAAAAAAAAAACCCACTTACATTACGTCACCGTTGCTTCAGTGAAAACGAATGTTGTTAATTTGATTTTGACTCAAAAAACCATGACATTCGATATATTAAACGATAATACAAATGTTGAAATGCAAAGCATATTATTATATTGCACTTTTTAAGTGATTTTTAAGGTTTTTTGTTAAATAATTTCAGAACAAATAAATTTAGAACAAAATATATACTGAGCAGGTCAACTCAAGTCATTCAAAACTTAGGACGGGACTTCAGTTGCTGGGCAACAATGGCTCGATCATTGCAAAATGTCCTAGCGTTATCAAAGCTGGGTTGTTTAAAAAACCCATTTCGACCCACTTAAAGTTATTGCAGGAAAAAATCCTTTCTTAGTGTGCCTGTAGGTTGCAAAAGGAACATTCCTGCCAAATATGAAAGTTCTAAGTTCAGTAGTTTCTGAGATCCGGTGATGAGTCAGTGAATCAGCCAGGACTTTCAATTTCATGTGGACAGATAATTTATGTTTTAAGAAAATGTTTCTTTGATATATGAAAAAATTATCAGTAGCTATTGTAAGGTGACGGAGTCAAGCCCCAATAATAAGTTTGATGTAACAACGTTTTCTGTAACAATTTAACATTTCAAGTGTAATGTAATGCATATTCCAACGCACGTGGAGGACACGTCGAGCATTTCTTTTGTACGCCGTATTAGGGAGTGCCGAGCCAGGAATGTGGTTAGCGGCATCCGCTAACCTTGACCTGGACGACTGGGTCTGATGTATCGGTCAAAGGTCACCACTCCCAAAGAGATGTGAACTTCACGAAAACAGGTTTCCATAAGGGCGGAAGGGGGAGGGTGAAGAAGGATAAGGATATAAAAAGGAGTGACACTTTCGCTCAAGACAGTTTTTTGTGTTTGACCTTCGACGTGATCGCACGGCATGTGCGAGCCGAAAGCGCCGGTTAGACCTTTCGGGAATTTACGTTTTGGCTGACGGAATAGTGAGGGTTTTTCGGCAATCAGAGATCGACCGGAATTTGGGCGGAAAGACTCAAGTTACACGTGGTGCAGGGTCTTCCGGGATAATTGAGCGACAGTAAAGTGTTCGCCATCTAGAAATCTGTTGGCATGTGAAGATAGCTAATCCAACGGAGCTTTGTTTTCTCATCTAGTAAATTTGGTTACCTCTAGCAAAGGACTTGGTAATAGAGTTACTCGTTGTCTCAGATATTAAGTAATTACCGACTACACGTTCTAGTATTTCAGCAATCCAGTTCAACTCGACGGGATCCAAAAGAACGTACGTCGGGCCCGTTTGGGAGATTCGGAATAGGTAAGGCCTAATGGCGGATTGCGCTCAGCGGGGCCTGACAGTTATTTTACTAAAAGTAATATTTTAATTTGTGCTTGGTTCATTAGATTCATATTCGAAAAGTCATTTCTTAGTCCACTTCATTTATTTGAAATAAAACCAAATTTTCAAACCATAATTAACATTTAAGCGCATATTTCTTTGACATATAAGTATTGGAGGGCACCGGAAAGTAATTTATTTTCGAGAAAGGTAGGAAAACACTGTTTGTAACCAAATAAATTTATTTCTTAATTAGTTATACACTGAGTAGCAACTTTATTATAACCACCTGACAGTTTTAAGCAAATGAGCTATGGCTTCACGCTGCTGCCGCCAGAGGGTGAGGCTAGTATAAAAAGGGAAAGCTTAGTGCTTGCGACAGTAGTAGAAGTGATTTTTGGGTGACGAGATTAGTAAAAAATGCGATTTGACGGACTTTCACCTTGAGATGATTGTAGGAGCTCGGAGATATGGAGCGAATATCACCGAAACCACCGCTTTCGTGAAATGTGTTAGAGCAGCTGTTGTTAAAGTGTTTAAAGAATGGACTGTCAGCCAAAAAACTGGGTCTCTACGTGCAACGTATGGTTGTCATCGACTAGTGACTGCTAGGGCGGAACGGAGACTGTCAAGGCTGGTAACAGACAATAGAAAGGCAACAGTGCAGCAAATTACAAACCATCTTAATTAAGTATACCCTCAAATGATCTCTGCACACACTGTTCGCCTTACACAGCATCGGATGGGATATGGCAGCCGAAGGCTTTTTCGAACACCTTTGCTGTCTACAGTTAACAAGAGAAAACGTCTCCAGTTCGCACAGGAGCACAAGGATTGGACAGTCGATAATTGGAAACAAATAATGTGGTCCGATGAATCACGTTTTCAGTTACACCATGACGATGGCCGAGTGAGAATTTGGCGGAAACAGCACGAAAGCATGGACCCCAAATGTATTGCTACAATTCTTCAAGCTGGTGGAGTGAACGTCATGCTTTGGGGAATGTTTTCCTGGCATACTTTGGGCCCTTTTTTTCGTGTTGATCAACGTCTGACTGGCACATCATATCTAAACATCGTTGCGGACCACGTGCATCCTGTCATGTGGATGGTTTATCCCAATGGCGATGGCTACTTTCAACAACACAATGCGTCCTGCCATAGTGCTCGTATTGTACAGGATTGGCTTTAGGAACATGTCGGTGAGTTTACTTTGCTTACGTGGCCCTCACAATCTCCAAATCTCAAGCCCATTGAGAATTTGTGGGATTAAGTTGAACGAGCCATCAGACAGCTGCATCCACAACCTTACAATCTCACACTCGTGCAAAGTGCTATTCATCAAGCACGGTCTCAGATCCCACAAACCACCTATCAATATCTCGTGAAGTCCATGCCACGATGAATCGACGCAGTATTAAAGGCAAAAGGTGGCCCAATGAAGTACTGAGGAGGTGGTTATAATAAAGTGGCCACTCAGTGGCCACATTATTATCCATCACACTCGCCAATCGTGAACCCAAACTTGAAATGCCGTCTTAATAAAAAGGCGTTGGCAGTGATGCAAAGAGGTCCGAGAGCCTCTTTTTGACATCATCAATATTGTGGAATCTTTTCCCATTAAGAAAGTGCTGCAGAGATCTGAACAAATGGTAATCAGATGTTGCAATGTAAGAAGAATAAGGGGGAACGGGGCAGAACTTAACAGCCGAATTCTCTGATCGTCTGTTGATTCCGTCTCGCCGTGTGAGTTCTCGCGTTGTCATGCTGCAGGATGACATCTTTTCTGTTGACCAGTGCTGGAAGATTACACTAAGAGCTTACTTCAAACGGTCCAATTGTTGACAATAGAGGTCTGCCACTACGGTATGTTCAAATTCCTAAAGCTCAAAGTGAGTTATATTAGTGGTAGTCCACCAAATACAAAGCAAAATCTTTTTGGGGCGTAGGCCTGGTTTTGGCGTAGGAGCTGGTATCCGACCTGGAAAGAGCCACTGGTTTTTGAATTTGTTGTTCACGTAAAGCACCCACTTTTCATCTCCAGTGATGATTCGATAAAGAAATGGATCCTTTTTCTGTCGGCTGAGCAAAGAGTTGTGCCGCCCCGGTGGCGCAGTGGTCTAAGGCGCTGGCCTCTGATCATTCGTCCGTAAGGGGTCCGGGTTCGAATCCCGGTGAGGCATGAATGTTGTGTTTGTCGTCCGGCACTGGCTCTCTCCCTTCCCTGGAGCCAGTGACTCTAAATTAGGGACGGGCGACTGCTTATAGCCCATTGAGTTGCTCACGCGGTCGTTAAACCTCCAATCAAAAAAAAAAAAAAAAAGAGCTGCAGATGGTGGAACGCTGGGCTTTATTGTCAGGTGAAAGTTGGTGTGGGACCCAAACTACTTGTCTACAGACCTTCCCTATGAAGAAGCGGATCCTTTTCCTGTCGGCTGAGCAAAGAGTTGCAGATGGTAGAATGCTGGGCTTTGTTGTCAGGTGAAAGTTGGTGTGGGACCCAAACTCCTTGTCTATAGACCTTCCCTATGAAGGATCCCAAACTCCTTGCCTATAGACATTCCCTATGAAGAAATGGATCATTTTCCTGTCCGCTGAGCAAAGAGTTGCAGATGGTGGAACGCTGGGCTTTGTTGTCAGGTGAAAGTTGGTGTGGGACCCAAACTCCTTGTCTGCAGACCTTCCCTATGAAGAAGCGGATCCTTTTCCTGTAGGCTCAGAAAAGAGTTGCAGATGGTAGAATGCTGGGTTTTGCTGTCAGATGAAAGTTGGTGTGGGACCCAAACTCCTTGTCTATAGACCTTTCCCTATGAAGGATCCCAAACTTCCTTGTCTATAGACATTCCTTATGAAGTAATTAATAATTTTCCTGTCGGCTGAGCAAAGAGTTGCAGATGGTGGAACGCTGGGCTTTGTTGTCAGGTGAATGTTGGTGTGATACCCAAACTCCTTGTCTATAGACCTTCCCTATGAAGGATCTCAAACTCCATGTCTATAGACCTTCCCTATGAAGAAATGAATCCTTTTCCTGTCGGCTGAGCAAAGAGTTGCAGATGGTAGAACGCTGGGCTTTGTTGTCAGGTGAAATTTGGTGTGGGACCCAAACTCCTTGTCTATAGACCTTCCCTATGAAGGATCTCAAACTCCGTGTCTATAGACCTTCCTTATGAAGAAATGAATCCTTTTCCTGTCGGCTGAGCAAAGAGTTGCAGATGGTGGAACGCTGGGCTTTGTTGTCAGGTGAAAGTTGGTGTGGAACCCAAACTCCTTGTCTATAGATCTTCCCTATGAAGGATCCCAAACTCCTTGTCTATAGACCTTCCCTATGAAAAAATGGATCCTTTTTCTGTCGGCTGAGCAAAGAGTTGCAGATGGTGAAACTCTGGGCTTTGTTGTCAGGTGAAAGTTGGTATGGGACCCAAACCCCTTGTCTATAGACCTTCCCTATGAAGGATCCCAAACTCCTTGTGTATATACCTTCCTTATGAAGAAATGGATCATTTTCCTGTCGGCTGAGCAAAGAGTTGCAGATCGTTGAATGTTGGGCTTTGCTGTCAGGTGAAAGTTGGTGTGGAACCCAAACTCCTTGTCTATAGACCTTCCCTATGAAGGATCTCAAACTCCTTGTCTATTGACCTTCCCTATGAAGAAATGGATCCTTTTTCTGTCGGCTGAGCAAAGAGTTGCAGATGGTGAAACTCTGGGCTTTGTTTTCAGGTGAAATTTGGTGTGGGACCCAAACTCCTTGTCTATAGACCTTCCCTATGAAGGATCCCAAACTCCTTGTCTATAGGCCTTCCCTATCTGTTGCAGGTCCTCTTGAACAGTTGACCATGATATATTAAGATGTTGCAATAATTCATCAGTGGCTTGACGAGCATCTGCCTCAACGTCTGCACGCAGCAGGTCATTGTCCAGCTCCATCGGCCTTTCTGCACGAGGAGCATACGATAGGTCAAAATTGCCTGACCGGAATTGGGCGAACCAACGCTGGAATTTGCGGACATTTAATACATTCGGATAAACAGCGCAAATGTTATTGGTGGCCACGGTTGCATTATTCCCCTTGTGAAATTCAGACAGCATACAATGACGAACATGGCTCTCCTCGGCTTTTATGTCATTCATTTTGTTCTGCAAATCTGCAAGACAAAAAACACCTACATAAGTTAAAGGCAAATAGTTCATTCACTTGTACATACACTTACTTTAGGTTTACCGTACATAAACACCTCACAACTACTCCCCAAACTTAGTGGCTGCGAGTGGCCTAGTCGGCAACGTTCGTGACTGCCACGGAAAGGACCTCAGGTTCGATGCTAGGCAGGTACGAACGCTCGATCCACTAAATATCTGCAGTGCGTGGGATGGGCACATTAAGCCGTCGGACCCCGGGTACTGGCCCTCCGCTAATAAATAAGGGCGTCTTCCTCCATCTTTCTACTTCGCTTCCCTATCACTTTCCTATCGGGCACTCTAGCCCAAATCTCCTAGCTTCTTATTTCTAAGTGTTGTTTAAGAAATGGGGTCAGACAGTCCCTTTCTAAAATCCTCTACATATGATCGATCCCTAAACTTATCCCCCATCCTAAAAAACGACATTACCTTCCGGTCTCCTCAATAAATTATCAATAGTTACTTTGATAAAAAAAATAGTCTTCTAATTTGTGCATGGTTCATGAAATTCATATTCAAAAATTCCTTTCTTTTTCCACCTCATTTATTTGAGACAAACATACCAAATTTATAAAAGCATAAATTACGTTTTAAGCGCATAATTTTTTTACTTTTAAAGCAGATATATCTTGCTATTTTTAGTGCATGTAATGCAGTATAAAATTATCGCTGCAACTGAATCCTTAACTAACTGTATAGTGTTCACGAGCAGACACATCGGTGGAATGAACACTTCTTTTCTTTTTTCCAGTCTAAATCCGCGGATAGTATGGGGCAACTTAAGGCAGACAGCCTGTGCCAAAAATAGGTCCCAAAGGAAATAATTAAAGCGTTAAAAATACGTGCCGAACAATAATCGTGTTAGCATATTCGTAAACAGCATGGAGTCCTATTCGTCTACTGCGCAATACATCGTGCGTGCGACTCTCCCCTCGCTCTCTGTGCGCAGGGGGAGATGATGCAATATTTCTGGGTGTGTCGCTCAGTTTGAGCCCTCGACGAGATCTATTTAAATATACGAAGAACATTTAGCAGTAGTTTGAAATGAACATTTTAAAAATTGTTTTCTTGTGAACCGGTGAACACTTTTGACGATATCGCGGTTTGTCTGGACATCCGTGAGTGCAAAACGACTGTGAGTGGTAGCGTTTTAAAGCCCTCGACGAGATCTATTCAAATATACGAAGATCATTTAGCAGTAGTTTGAAATGAACATTTAAAAAATTGTTTTATTGTGAACCGGTGAACGCTTTCGACGATATCGCGGTTTGTCTAGACAACCGTGAGTGCAAATAGACTGTGAGTGGTAGCGTTTTAAAGCTCTCGGCGAGATCTATTCAAATATATAAAGAATATTTAGCAGAAGTTTGAAATGAACATTTTAAAAATTGTTTTCTTGTGAAACGGTGAACGCTTTTGACGATATCGCGGTTTGTCTGAACAACCGTGAGTGTAAAACTACTGTGCGTGGTATCGTTTTAAAGTTCTCGAAGAGATCTATTCAAATATACGAAGAACATTTAGCAGTAGTTTGAAATGAACATTTAAAAAAATTATCGTTAACCGGTGAACGCTTTTGATGATATCGCGATTTGTCTGGACAACCGTGAGCGCAAAACGACTGTGCGTGGTAGAGTTTCAAAGCTCTTGACGAGGTCTATTCAAATATACGAAGAACATTTTGCATTAATTCAAAATGAACATTTTAAAAATAGTTTTCTTGTGAACGGGTGAACGCTTTTGTCGACATCGCGGTTTGTCTGGACAACCGTGAGTGCAAAACGACTGTGCGTGGTATCGTTTTAAAGCTCTCGACAAGATCAATTCAAATATATGAAGAGCATTAAGCAGTAGTTTGAAATGAACATTTTAAAAATTGTTTTTTTGTGAACCGGGGAACGGTTTTGACGATATCGTGGTTTGTTTGGCAACCGTGAGTGCAAAACGACTGTGAGTGGTAGCGTTTTAAAGCTCTCGACGAGATCTATTCAAATACACGAAGAGCATTTAGCAGTAGTTTGAAATGAACATTTCAAAAATTGTTTTCTTGTGAACCGGTGAACGCTTTGGACTATATCGCGGTTTGTCTGGACAACTGTGAGTGTAAAACGAATGTCCGTGGTACCGTGTTAAAGCTCACGACGAGATCTACTCAAATACACGAATAACATTTTGCAGTAGTTTGAAATGAACATTTAAAAAAAAAATATTTTTCACCGGTGAACGCTTTTGACGATATCGCAATTTGTCTGGACAACCGTGAGTGCAAAACGACTGTGCGTGGTAGCGTTTTAAAGCTCTCGACGAGATCTATTCAAATATTTAAAGAATATTTAGCAGAAGTTTGAAATGAACATTTTAAAAATTGTTTTCTTGAGAACCGGTGAACGCTTTTGACGATATCGCGGTTTGTCTGAACAACCGTGAGTGTAAAACTACTGTGCGTGGTATCGTTTTAAAGCTCTCGACAAGATCTATCCAAATATACGAAGAACATTTAGCAGTAGTTTGAAATGCAACTTTAAAAAGAAATTCTCGTGAACCGGTGAACGCTTTTGACGATATCGCGATTTGTCTGGACAACCGTGAGTGCAAAACGACCGTGCGTGGTAGCGTTCTAAAGCTCTCGACGCGGTCTATTCAAATATCATCATCATCATCATCATTGTCAACCACTATCAATCCACTGCTGGACGAAGGTCTCCCCAAGTTTCCTCCACAACGGTCTGTCTTGTGCCAGTCTCCTCCATGTCACCCCTGCATACTTTCGAATTTCATCCACCCATCTCCCATGTGGTCTTCTTCTGGGTCTTTTCCTGTCCCTTGGAATCCAATCTAAAATTTCGGCTGTCCATCGATGATCTGTCCTTCTGGCAGTATGTCCAGCCCATTGCCATTTCAGGGATTTAACTCTGATCATGATGTCTTCCACTCTTGTCATTTTTCGGATCCACGAGTTCCTCTTCTTATCTCTCCTGGTTACACCAAGTATGCACCTCTCCATTCTACTTTGAGTTGTCTGCAGCCTTTGTATGTCTCTTTTAGTTAAGGTCCACGTCTCTGCACCATACGTAAGCACTGGAAGGATGCATTGATCAAACACTTTTCTTTTAAGACATAATGGCATATTGCTCTTGAAAATTATGCTGTTTCTTCCAAAAGCTCTCCAGGCAAGTTTTGTACGCCGATTAATTTCTTCATCAATGTGACCCTCACTTGGTATCTGCTGTCCAAGATAAACGTACGTGTCTGTTATCTCCAGCTTTTCTCCATCAATCGATAAATCTTCATTTCTTGTAAAAGCATTGAACATCACTTTTGTCTTCTGAAAGTTCATTTTTAATCCCACTTCTTTACTCTTGTCAGCAAGTTCCTGGATCATACTCTGTAGCTCTGATGGGCTAGTTGCGAAAATGACTACGTCATCAGCAAAACGAAGGTGGGTTAGATAATCTCCATTAATCTTTATCCCCTTGTTTTCCCAGCTCAGTGACTGAAAAACACCCTCCAATGTGGCATTAAAGACCTTCGGAGATATGGTGTCACCTTGTCTCACTCCCTTTCCAATTTTTATGTGTGTTGTATTTTCAAACAGCCTAATCTTTGCACTTGCATTTTCATAGATGTTATTAATAATATTAATGTATGAATCTTCAACACCGCAGGTTTTCAGAGCCATTGTAACTGCTGATGGTTTCACCGAATCAAAGGCTTTTTCATAATCGATAAAAGCCATGCACAATGGAAGTTCATATTCCCTCGCTCTTTCAATTAGTTCTCTCAGCACATGGATATGATCTATTGTGCTGTAGCCACTCCTGAATCCAGCTTGTTCTCTCGGTTGAGCCATGTCCAGTGTTACCTTCAAGCGGTGTGAAAGAACTTTAGTGAAGATTTTATAAACTACTGATAGGAGGCTGATAGGTCTGTAGTTTCCGAGATCCTCAATGTCACCTTTCTTATGTAGCAGGATCATTGTAGCGTTGTTCCAATCCTCAGGAATCTTTCCTTCATTAAGGCATCGAGTGAAAATTTGGGCGAGTACTGTTTCGATTTCTCCACTTGCTTCTTGTATGATGTCTACAGTAATTCCATCTCCTCCTGGAGCTTTTCCCCGCTTCATGTTCTTGATTGCATGTGCAACTTCTGCTGGAAGGACTGGAGGAACTCTGGTACTGGTATCTTTCATGATGTCTGGAGTGCATGTATCATCCCTTTAATATAATTTGGAGTAGAAATCTTTCACTCTTGTCAAAATTTCGCCTCTATTTCTTGTTACAGAACCATCTTCTTTTCTCAGTGCCATAATCTGTTTTCTTCCCTTACTGAGATGTCCCTTTGCTATCTTTAGGCTTTGGTTGTTTTCAATTGCTTTCCTCACTAGTTCACAGTTGAATTTTCTTACGTCTTCAGTGATACTTTTTCGTACTGTCTTGCATAGCTCTATATATTCCACTTTGGAAGTCACATCTTCTTTAGTTGTCCTCATCTCTCTTCTTTTTTGGCATCAACATTTTCGTTTTTCCTGATAATTTATTTACATGCAACTTGTTTTGAGACCCAGCTAATTTTGTTGCTGTTTCCATAAGAGCTTTGGTTACTTTTCTGTTAACTTCAAAGATGTCCACTTCTTCCGATGTTAGGCCTTCTAAAGCAGAGAACCTGTTCTTCAGTTCCAACTTGAAGGTATTATGGTGTTTTTTAAGGTTGGTTATGTCAATAGATTTTGTTTGTCTTATGAGCTTGCCACGTTCAAGTTTAGTGTTGAGGTGCATCTTACATCTCACCAATCTATGGTCACTACCTGTGTTGAACTTGTTTAGCACACTGCAGTCTTCTATGACGAACTTTTTGTTACACATAATAAAATCAATTTCACTTGTCGTTCCATTTGGATGTCTCCATGTCCATTTCCTGTGTGGCTTTTTCTTGAAGAAGGAGTTCAAGATGTAAAACCCTTCTGCCTCTGCAAACTCAACGAGAGTATTTCCACGCTGGTTTCTGTTGCCGTGACCGAATTTACCTACTGAAGTTTCATTCTGTTGCCGTTGCCCTATTTTTGCATTGAAATCTCCCATAATTATTTTCAAGTGCTGCTTACCTTTATTATTTAGATGACAAATTTCCTCATAAAATTCTTCAATTTCTTCTTCAGGATGACTTGTGGTATGTGCATAAGTTTGAATAATCTGAGCCTGGTATCTTCTCGAAAGTTGGATAACGAGTCGTGCAGCTCTGTCAGAAGGAACTTTCAACTTGTGCCACTTTATACTTCAGTTTCTTGTTTATTATAAATCCAACACCACTAGTTCTGCCAGTATCTGTCCCACGATAGTAGAAGAGATGTCCACTTTTCAGTTCGATGAGATCTTCTCCTTTTCTCCTTACGTCACTTAGCCCCACGATGTCCCACTTGATCCTTTGTAGTTCCTCTTTCAATTCAAGAAGCCTTGAATCAGAAGATAGGGAGCGTCCATTGTACGTTGCCAAGGTCAGCATCAGATGGCAGCCTAGTCCGGTCCTCCGGGGATTCTTAGCACCCTCTGCCTTCATGTCGCACTGGCCGCTGCCTTGACCAGGTACATTCCAGCTGCCGGAGACTGAGGGCCAAGATTTAAGTTGTGGAGTCATTTTGGAGGGGTTTGGCCATAACTCACCACGCTGGCCAAGCGGGTTGGTGAGTGTGGGATAGAATTTCCTCTAATCCCGATGGTATAGTTATACCGCTATTGGCGGTCGTCAGAGCCCCTTTAGTGGGAACAGGATGCACCACGAGAAGGCGGGGTTGACATTTGTCATGGAGAGGCTGTGATGTTACGCATCACCTGACCTTACATATACGAAGAACATTTTGCAGTAGTTCAAAGTGAACATTTTAAAAATTGTTTTTTGTGAACCGAGGAACGGTTTTGACGATATCGTTGTTTGTTTGGCAACCGTGAGTGCAAAACGACTGTGAGTGGTAGCGTTTTAAAGCTCTCGACGAGATCTATTCAAATACACGAAGAGCATTTAGCAGTAGTTTGAAATGAACATTTCAAAAATTGTTTTCTTGTGAACCGGTGAACGCTTTTGACTATATCGCGGTTTGTCTGGACAACTGTGAGTGTAAAACGACTGTCCGTGGTACCGTGTTAAAGCTCACGACGAGATCTACTCAAATACACGAATAACATTTTGCAGTAGTTTGAAATGAACATTTAAAAAAATATTTTTCACCGGTGAACGCTTTTGACGATATCGCAATTTGTCTGGACAACCGTGAGTGCAAAACGACTGTGCGTGGTAGCGTTTTAAAGCTCTCGACGATATCTATTCAAATATATAAAGAATATTTAGCAGAAGTTTGAAATGAACATTTCAAAAATTGTTTTCTTGAGAACCGGTGAACGCTTTTGACGATATCGCGGTTTGTTTGAACAACCGTGAGTGTAAAACTACTGTGCGTGGTATCGTTTTAAAGCTCTCGACGAGATCTATCCAAATATACGAAGAACATTTAGCAGTAGTTTGAAATGCAACTTTAAAAAGAAATTCTCGTGAACCGGTGAACGCTTTTGACGATATCGCGATTTGTCTGGACAACCGTGAGTGCAAAACGACCGTGCGTGGTAGCGTTTTAAAGCTCTCGACGCGGTCTATTCAAATATACGAAGAACATTTTGCAGTAGTTCAAAGTGAACATTTTAAAAATTGTTTTTTTTGTGAACCGGGGAACGGTTTTGACGATATCGTTGTTTGTTTGGCAACCGTGAGTGCAAAGCGACTGTGCGTGGTATCGTTTTAAAGCTCTCGACGAGATCTATTCAAATATATGAAGAGCATTTAGCAGTAGTTTGAAATGAACATTTTAAAAATTGTTTTCTTTTGAACCGGTGAATGCTTTTGACGATATTGCGGTATGTCTGGACAACTGTGAGTACAAAACGACTGTCCGTGGTACCGTGTTAAAGCTCTCGACGAGATCTATTCAAATGCACGAATAACATTTTCCAGTAGTTTGAAATGAACATTTAAAAAAAAATCTTGTGAACCGGTGAACGCTTTTGACGATATCGCAATTTGTCTGGATGAGTTCAAAACGACTGTGCGTGGTAGCGTTTTAAAGCTCTCGGCGAGATCTATTTAAATATATAAAGAATATTTAGCAGAAGTTTGAAATGAACATTTTAAAAATTGTTTTCTTGTGAACCGGTGAACGCTTTCTTTTGACGATATCGCGGTTTGTTTGAACAACCGTGAGTGCAAAACGTCTGTGCGTGGTATCGTTTTAAAGGTCTCGATGAGATCTATTAAAATATACGAAGAGCATTTAGCAGTAATTTGAAATGAACATTTTAAAAATTGTTTCCTTGTGAACCGGTGAACGCTTTTGACGATATCGCGGTTTGTCTGGACAACCGTGAGTGCAAAACGACTGTGCACTGTACCGTTTTAAAGCTCTCGACGAGATCTATGCAAATATACGAAGACCATTTTGCAGTAGTGTTTGCTGAACATCAAGCAGATGTCATCGCTCTTTCCACGTTTTTATAAGTGAGTCACGGAAAAATTCTCATCCGCCTCCACCGGGAATCGAACCCAGGGTCTTCCAGTTACGCGGTGACGGCCGACGAGGATTTGGGAATTTTTCCGTGACTCACTTACAAAATCATAGTAAGAGCGACGACTTCTTGATATTTCTTGTCCATGTCACTTTTCTGTAAACTGAACATTTTAAAAATTGTTACCTTGTGAATCGGTGAACGCTTTTGAAAAATATCGCGGTTTGTTTGAACAGTCCTGGGTGCAAAATGACTGTGCGTGATGTCGTTTTAAAGTTTTCGAAGAGATCTATTCAAATATATGAAGAACATATAGCAGCGGTTTAAACTCATATTTTTCAAAATTGTTTTCGTGTGAACGGGCTAACATTTTCGCCAATGCCGCGGAATTCGCAGAATGAACACCAGAAAACGTGGAGAAAATCAAAACGAGAGACAAGTTTAAGTCATGAGAAACGCAAGAAGTCCAAGAAGACTGAGCACCACGGTGGGTAGTTCGTGCATCGATCTGATTTGTGTTCGCAATGTATTCAGTATTATTTATAAAAATTATGTAAGCTACTTTTCATATCATAGACCTGTGTTGACTATAACAAATTAAATAAACGCTTTGAAACCAGTCTCGACTAGCTCATATCAACTGTCCGATCTGCAGGTCGTAGTCTTACGTTTTAAAGTGACGGCTCAGTCAGAACTGAGCTTACCTGTTCTCCTTTTCTTTTCTTCTGCTTTTTTTTTCTCATAAAAACATAAAAGTTCAAGGGCTGCGAAATGTTTAAAAACATCCATGTTTGCTTGTAAATAAAACAAAAAGAAATGTAATTAATAATGTATTTATTTTAGAGTTCAGTTCTGAGAAAACAATTTGGTTGAAGTATTCCGATATTAATTTTCTGAGTCAATTTTGTACGTTTCAACTTTAAGAATTCCGTTTGACAGTTTCCCGGATGTTTTAGGCATCGTTCAACACGTAATAGAGAAGCAATGTTCAAAATTGATAAGTCTCTCCTCTTTTCGCTTCTGACTTCTAGTTTATTAGTTTTCTGCACACATTTTGCGAGATTCCACATATGAAAAAAAAAAAAACTTGTTTTTTTTCATCATTCTCTTTACCAGGCGTCTATCCGCGTTGTGCTTCGTTTTTCTTTATTCTCATCTATTTATGCTGATTTAGTCTTTTCATCAACGAACGTTAAGTAAAGATTAATTTTCTTGGAGCAATAACCTGATTGCGTTTTTAGATAGATCCGATCACTTGATTCTCCTATTTTTATTTTTGCAGTTCTCCAGCGTGAAAACCGATTACGGAATGACTTTTTTTATTCTCGCGTATGTGGCATACACGGCATGGATTTTTTTCTTCATGCCGAATAATCAGAGACATGTAGCTGATTTAGAGGAATTGCGCACGACAAGAAAAAAAAAGTGCTTGGAAACATTTGCTGCCTTCTGGGATGATAGCTTGTGCAACTGATAAAGGAAAAAAAGGCGTTTTTCAGGTTATAGTAGATTAAATTTTTTCTAACATTCCAGGACATAGGGTTACGAGACATTTCAAAATACGTCGATAAAAGAAATCCAATAAAATAATTTGTGTAAGGTGCAATACACACGTTTTGCTAAATTAAAAAGGGTTACGAACAGAAAATGAATAAAATACGGGTGAGTTCTTGCGCAGGGACAGGATGAATTCCTTTACAGGCTGTTTCTGCTGTTATACTACACTGGTGTCAAACAATAATGTGACAAACACAAAATCATGAACCACGCGAAATTCACACGACAAAAATTAATGATAGTTGATACGGACATACACGGTCATTTTAGAATAATATGACCAGCTACCAAACAATGACAATTATCACCCATGAGAGCGATGGGACAGCATGGCATGAAAGCAATGAGGTGTTGGAAGGTTGCCCAATAGTCCGGAGCGTAAAACCTTTTTTTCGAATTTCAATATGCCCTAGTGTGGAAACGTTGTGTATTGCTACGTACACCACGTGCAAAAAATTTAGCGAAATTCAAATAATATCTTACGGTTCCACTTTGCATTCAAAATTTTGATATTCGGGCAAAATCCTTGCATTTTCATGTCCGTTCTGAGAAAAGAACAGTGTTCGTTACAGACTTTCCCTAGTGCGCTAAAACAATCGGTTGGTACCTAAAAGATGGGCGCAATTTTTCAGGTAAAGCAACTAATATCTTATGGATCCAATTTGGTGCAACAATACTTCATGTTTAAGGAAATGGCAATACTTTGACACCTAGTGTTCACCATGTGATTTGTTTTCTAGTTGTGTTAGTGTGCGCACTACTGCACCGAAAGCACAACATATTGAGCAAATGCGCGATATTGCGCACTGCACACGATGCAGCTCTTCACATTTTTCATGTTTCAGAAAATTTCCAGAACTCTTGATGAGGAGGTGGCTGCACAGCAAGTTCCACCCGTGCCCAACGCAACCACCCATCCATTTGGGGAAATCAATTTTCTGTTCTTCTTTTTTAATCTTCAATATCCTGTTCTTTATTAATTTTTACCCGGAAATCTGATTTACTTAAGAAGGCTGGCATTATTTGACATGCTTCCAACCGTACTCTAATAAATCCACCCCTCTGCTCTTCTTCGCAAACAGCAGCAGAAGCTTTTGTTGTCAACTTAAAGCTTCGCTCCACTCCCTGATTGTGACAAGGAACGTTTTGCGTGCCCAATCGCTCAACAATGTCCTTACAGTCATGTTGCATAGGTTCATTATTCCATCGTCGGTTAAATTAGCAGTCAGTGGCAGTTCGCTGAAGACGCATGATTCCAGTCATTTAGGTTCAAAATAATCCTCCTACTGGAAGTTGCACTGAGGAATTTCAAATACACGGATTGCATCGCAGTTTTGTGCCTTCGCTCGAAGGATCCTGCGGAAGCCAAGTTCTCTGATATGTTTCCTCTTGTCCGTGATCATAGCCAGATGTATTGATTCTGAATGGCTAAAATAGTCAATCCTTTGGATTACGAGGTCCAGTATGCTCTTCAAATCGTGGGTGAGGATGTATGTATGGCGCCATGCTTGCAAGTGCATTTTTGGAAGATGTGGGAATGATAACTCAAGCTGATACTTCAAGTGTTAGAGATAGGCACACAATTAGAAGGCCGAGAATAAAACAAATAGAAAACAGCTCCAAAACGATAATCTGAGTGCGTGTAAAGCTATTAAGGGCCTATATTTCGCCTGGCGTAAGGACCAAACCATAATGTATAAAGAAAGGGAAAGAAAGCGATACAAAGAACTATTACTGAAGAAACGTGACTATATCTGGAAGAACCTGGAAGTAAATATCTTGGGCATACCGCTCTCACATCTTCCACCGCAAAGGACTTTGCCAAATGTCTGCTGTATTTCTTACATGCCAAAAATATCGACCTAAACAAAGTGTTGGTAATAGGCTGCGACGGAACCGTCGTTAATATTAGGTGTAAAGGAGGTGCAATTCGCATTCTAGAGCTAGCCTGCCCAAAACCTCTTCAGTGGAGCATATGCCAGTTGCAAGGAAACGAGCTTACACTCCGTCACTTAATTCAACATTTGGATGGCCAAACGAGTCGCACAAAACCATTATCAGAGGGAAATCGGACAACAGCTGCAGGGCTGCGAAAATCTATCGGTGAAATTTGAAGCAATTGAAGCGGGTTTTCCTGAACGTGATGAAAAAATTGCAAGGGATCTTAACTCGTTTCAGAAATACCTATGGGACATTAGTCACGCTGTGACAACGAATACGTAGGCATCAAGCCTGGCACATAAACACCAGGAAAAATTGAGCCATGCACGGTGGCAAACGGCGGCTAATCATGTATTGCGCATTTATATCAGCACTTCGCAGCTGTTGGATTCACTTAAATTCTGGCAGAATTTGTTGTGAGGTTTATGCCCCCGTGTGGTTCACTTATAAGGTCACACACTCACTGCCATGATGGAACACGGAATATGTGGAAGGCCATCCATACATCCAGATATCTCACCCAGGGTTTGAAAACCGTTCAGGACCACGGAATCTAAAGGAATGGCTATTTTGGCCATCCAGAATCAATACTTCTGGCCATGATCAAAGACGAGAGGAAACATACTTGGCTTCCGCAGGATCCTTCGAGCAAGGGGACAAACTGTGATGCAATCCGCGTATTCGAGATTCCTCAATTCAACTGCTCAGGGTGCGGATTATTTTAACCTAACTGACTGTCAATCATGCGTCTTCGGTGAACCGCCATTGACTGCTCATTTAACCGATGTAACGTACCAGGAGATGTGACGTACCTGTCAGAAGGACGCACAAGGCAGATAGGAATCAGAATAAAACGTCCGCGTAGCTCAATTGGTAGAGCAACTTATTCCGGAATGAGGGGACCCGGGTTCGAATCCTGGCGCGGATAAGAATGACGGAGAAATTTACTTCGTTATACCGACGATGAAATAATGAACCTATGCAACAGCGATTGCAAGGACATTGTTGAGCCATTGGGCACGCAAAACTTTCCTTGTCATAATTATGGAGTGAAACGATGATTTAAGTTGACAACAGAAGCATCTGCTGCTGTTTGCGAAAAAGAACAGAGGGATTGATTTATTAGAGTACGGTTGGAAGCACGGCATATAATGCCAGCCTTCGAAAGTAAATCAGCTTTTAGGGTAAAAATTAATAAAGAAGAACAGGAAATTGAAAATTAAAAAAGAACAGAAAATTGATTTGCCCTAATGGATCGGAGGTTGTGTTGGGCACGGGTGGAACTCGATGTACAGCCACCTCCTCGTGATGAAGTTCCGGGATTTTTCTGAAACATGAAAAATGTGAAGAGCTGCACCATGTGCAGTGTGTACTACTGCACATTTGCCCAATATTTCGTGCTTTCAGTGCAGTAGTGCACACATTAGCACAACTAGGAAACAAATCACATGGCGAACACTAGGTGTCAAAGTATTGCAATTGTCCTTAAACATGGATTAATTATTGTTGCATTAAATTGGAATCATAAGATATTAGATCCTTTACCTGAAAAATTGTGCCTATCTTTTAGGTACCAAGAGATAGTTCTTGCGCACTAGGGAAAGTCTGTAACGGACCCTGTTCTTTTCTCACAACGGACATGAAAATATGACGATTTTGCCCAAATATCGAAATTTTGGAGGTAAAGTGGAACCGTAAGGTATTATTTGAATTTCGCTAAATTTTTTGCACATGGTTTACGTAGCAATACACAAAGTTTCCGCACTAAGGCATATCGAAATTCGAAAAAAAAAAAATTACGCTCCGCATTGTTGGCCAAGGCACACGTGCCCATTTGGACTGCAGCAGAGCACGGAGGTCCCGAAGATAAAGTGGTTGTGAGTTGGCACGTCGAACCTGTCGATCCAGATAGTCACACAAATGTTCTATGCGATTGAGGTCGGGCAGTTTCGCCGGCCAAGGAAGAACGGAGACGTAGCTGTCGTGTTCCTGGAACCAGTCAAGCACACCCTTAGCGACGTGGCAGAGAGCATTGTCCTGCTGGAAGGAACCATCACCAGCAGGGCGAAAGTCCGACTGGAAGAGATGGATGTGGTCAGCGAGGATTGACAGGTAGCCATTGGCGTTCAGGGACCCATCCAGTGGTACCAGCAGTTCCAGGCCATACTAGGAAAACATCCAACATGAAGGGAAGCATGTGGTCAGAGAGGATGAACAGGTAGCCATTGGCGTTGAGGGACCCATGCAGTGGTACCAGTCGTGTAAGGCCGTACTAGGAAAACATCCAAAATGAAGGGATACATGTGGTCCGCGAGGATAGACAGGTAGCCATTAGCGTTCAGGGACCCATCCAGTGGTACCAGCAGTCCCAGGTCATACTAGGAAAACATCCACCGTGAAGGGATGCATGTGGTCAGAGAGGATGAACAGGTAGTCATTGGCGTTCAGGGACCCATCCAGTGGTACCAGCAGTCCCAGGTCATACTAGGAAAACATCCAACATGAAGGGAAGCATGTGGTCAGAGAGGACAGACAGGTAGCCATTGGCGTTCAGGGACCCATTCAGTGGTACCACTCGTGCCAGGCCATACTAGGAAAACAACCAAAATGAAGGGACGCATGTGGTCAGCGAGGATAGACAGGTAGCCATTGGCGTTCAGGGACCCATCCAGTAGTACCAGCAGTTCCTGGCCATACTAGGAAAACAACCAAAATGAAGAGACGCATGTGGTCAGCGAGGATGGACAGGTAGCCATTGGCGTTCAGGGACCCATCCAGTGGTACCTCGCTTTCGAGCGCTGCGCCTCCCCCACTGCAGGCACTATGGTCTGGAAAACCATTGCATGCTATAGCCTATAAGATCTAGAAGTGGTACGTTGATCATTGACGGGAGAACGGTCTGTGGATGAAATCCTACGGCACCATAAGCTCCCATTCTTGGCCTGGATTCCAGGTGCGCTATACCAGCAGTATAATGCCCGCCCGCACACGTCTCGGGTTGACCAGGACTGCCTACATCATGTTCAGACACTTCCATGTCTTGCTCGCTTCCAGGACATGTCCGCTATCGAACATGTGTTAGAACAAATGAAACCCCAGCTGCCGCCGTGCCGCACTCTCCGGGGATTTGGAGCACACCGTCCAACACGTATGGGCCAGTATGCCACAGGACAGCAGCAGGCGTCTGTTCGCCTTCATTCCGGACTATATTGCAGCATGTATCGCCGTACCAGGCGGCGCGACGCGCTATTGAAGATGACTGGACTGAGTGCCACAGATCCCTCTGTAATTGTCCTGCAGCTCTGTTTTTGCCATTATGTGTTTCATCCATCTGTATTATTACGTCCATTAAGTTTCAGTTGAATACGATGTTTCCTTCTTGGTGAGCAAACTTCACGGCGTACAGTCCATAATCTATATACCAGAATGTTTTCATTTCACTTACATACAGAACTGGTACCACGCTGGGATAAATGTCTCGAGCGTCTCGGTTCTTATGTTCAAAAATAGCTAAACAATGTCTATACGCCCAGAAAACGGACTTTTATGAACAAGGTATACTAAAACTGGTACCACACTGGGATAAATGTCTCGAGCGTCTCGGTTCTTATGTTGAAAAAATAGCTAAGAAATGTATATACGCCCAGAAAACAGACTTTTATGAACAAGGTTTACTAAAATTGGTACCACGCTGGGATAAATGTCTCGAGCGTCTCGGTTCTTATGTTGAAAAATATCTAAGAAATGTCTGTCCCTCATCTCTAGACTCGCATACATGCCGCCTGGCAAGTAATTACCCAGGACGCCGCCTGGCAAGTAATTACCCAGGACGCCGTCTGACTTCTTTTCTATTCGATGCCACGCGTCTAGAAGCTTTTATTGCAGCTCGTGGAAGCTTCACAAGGTACAGTTTTTTGCAATTAAAAATTGTTAAATTCCTCTGAAAATTAAATAATTTATGTACAGTCATATCAGTAATGTGTGGTACAAATTTCATTCGAATCATACAGTTCCTTCTTGGTGTTACAATTTTCACAAACAGAAGTGTATTTTAATAATTTTTTACGCTTTCCAACCGTAGGTTGTAGAAGCGTATATCCTCCTTCTTTGTCCGTCTGTCTGTCCGCATGAAAATTCGCGTAAAATGGTTCGATTTCGATGAAATTTTAGAATGTGCTAAGGGACCATCAGGCGACGAACACAATTGAAAATGGGCGAAATGGGGTCAAAGGTCAGGACTTAGGACCAGGTTCCATTCCATTGCCCTTATGCGTCATAACGTGCGTAAAAATGGGTTCGAATTCGATGAAATATTAGTATATGGAGGGTGGGGACCACCTATAGACTAACCCAATTGAAAATGGGCGAAATGTGGTCAAAAGTCAGTACATAGGAGCGAGATCCATTCCATTGCCCTTATGCGTCATAACGTGCGTAAAAGTAGTTCGATTTCGACGACATTTTGGTATGTGGTAAAGAACCACCTGGGAAGGAACCTTATTGAAAATGGACGAAATGGGGTCGAAGGTCAGGGCGTACACTGGCGTGCAAGAATTATGGACGAGACGGTTTTTCGAATGTAACGTCGTGCAGAAGTGCTCCACATCGACTCAAATCATACCAAAAGATCCCCAAGATATGAAAGAATATGGGACAAGTAAGCAAAACCGTCCAAAAAAAGAATACAAAGAATACAAAGGCACTTTATTGAAAAGGTAGCTTCGAGCACAACTGGGCCGCCCCGGTGGCGCAGTGGTCTAAGGCTTTGGCCTCTGATCATTCGTCCGAAAGGGGTCCGGGTTCGAATCCCGGTGAGGCATGGATGTTGTGTTTGTCTTACGGCACTGGCTCTCTCCCTTCCCTGGAACCAGTGACCCTAAATTAGGGACGGGCGACTGCTTATAGCCCATTGAGTTGCTCACGGTGGTCGTTAAACCTCCAATAAAAAAAAAAAAAAAAAAAAAAAAAAAGCACAACTGGACAGAAGACAGAAACATCTATGTGACAGGCGGCTGCCAAGAAAAGTCCAGTCTTTAGTAGGGGATATGATCACACCTGACTGCGTTGCAATATTTAGAACGTCAGTCCATGCTGAGGACGAGGTTGTCAACGAGCTGTTAAGGCATGGCAGCTCATTCCTTTTGTAGCGCCAATCGCAGCTGCGGGATCGTTGCTGACGGCTGGTGACGTGAGGCCAAGCGTCTCCCGAGAAGGTCCCACACGTGTTCGATTGGATTGAGGTGCGGGGACCTTGCGGGCCAATCCATGCGTTGAATATCTTCACTCTCCAACAGCTCTGCGACAGGCACTGTAGATGAGGTGCAGCATCGTCGTCCATGAAGAGGAGCTCAGGACACACAGCACCTCTAAACAGACGCACATGAGGCAGGAGGACCTCGGTACAATAGCGGACACCAGTGACGGAACCTCCTTGGAAGATGTGAAGGTCATTACAGCTACCAAGTATGATACCGCTCCAAACGAGAACGCCGCCACCTCAAAACCGGTCCCTTTCGATGATGTTGGAGGTGTGATTGCGTGTTCACTGCTCTCTGTAGATGTGAATACCTCCAGAATCGCTCGCCAGACTAAATCGGCTCTCATCCGTAAAGAGAAATCGACCCCATTGCTGATATGTCCAGTTCTTGTGTTCCTGGCACCACAGAAACCGCCGTCTCCGATGAGCAGGCGTTAATGGCACACACCGTACTGGTCGTCGTGCAAATAGATCACTTTTGTGCAGCCTCCTGGCCTCGGTAAAACGCGATAACGGACGCCCTGTTGTCTGTTGCATGTGCCTTGAGAATTCTCCCGCTGTCTGCCGTCTGTCTCTTCTCGCCTGTAGGACAATATACCGGTCGTCCACCGCCGTGGTTGCTCGTGAACGACCACTGCTAAACTCTCAGACAGCTGTTCCTGGTGTTTAAAATGGTCTCCAAGCACGTGAAACGATGCTGTGAGCGATCCCGAACTCCTCGGCCACACTAGTCACACTTCGATCTTCTTCCAACTTCACAATGATGCGACCTCGTGTAAAGTCATCCACATGTCTTCTACTGGATTGCCTGTTGGCCATTTCACACGGTGGCAGCAACTCGACGTCGTTCAAACCGATGTACACCGTGCAATAGCTTTCACCGAATTGCTGAGCGTACACCGTCCGTGTGCTTTATACCCTTCCGACACTCCACCCCCCTCCGTCATGCTGCATATATGCGCATGCCCTACCGTGCCGGACCATAGTTTATCTCCTGAGAGGTCTTTCGGTCAGTTCTGCCTGCTCGTTGCGCTGTTATGCTAATTTCGCCTGTTCGTCCTTAATTTTTGCACACCAGTGTAGGAGCGGGACCCATTCCATTGCCCTTATGCGTCATAACTGGCGTAAAAGTGGTTCGATTTCGACGAAATTTCAGTATGTGGTAGGGGACCACCTGGGGACGAACCCTGTTGAAAATGGGCGAATGAGGTCAAAGGTCAGGACATAAGAGCGAGATTTATTCTACAGCCATTATCCTCATAACTTAAGTAATTATTCTTGGTATGTTGGAAAGCGTATCATAATCAATGCATTGCATGATTTTACTAACTTGTTTCTTTTTGCTGAATAAATGACACGTTAGCCGCAATTTTTAGCACGTCTTTTGTAAAAAAGTTCGTGCTTCTGTTATCGGTTTGTCCGTCCGCCAGTCTGTCCGTCTGTACCCACGATATCTCTGCAACTATTAGTCCGATTTAAAAAATTGTTAGGAATTAGGAAGCTTGAAATACGCAAATGATGATCTTCATTTCGTTTTTTTTTTACGATGTACAATTTCGCCGGTAGAGGGCGTAAATGCAGATGATGTCGAATTCAAAAATACGTTGTATTCCACATATTTGCTTCTAAACATCCGATTGAATTTTTTTTTATCTTTCGATTCCGTTTATATCGAAGAGTATTTTAGATATAGTTATTTTTTCAAATTACGCATAGATTTTCCGGTAGGGGGCGTAAAAGTAAATTACCTTTTCCTCGATAACTCTTCTTCTAAAACTCCGATTTGAAAAAAAAATTTTCAGCGGATACATCTCCTGATTGGAAATCTTTTGCATATAACTTGAAATTTTTGGTAAAGAATACTTTGGCCACCAGGGGGCGTAAGTGTTAATTTTTGCTTCTGATGTATTTGCCATAAATCGGATCTTCTACAATCATCATCATCATCATCATTGTCAACCATTATCAATCCACTGCTGGACGAAGGTCTCCCCAAGTTTCCTCCACAACGGTCTGTCTTGTGCCAGTCTCCTCCATGTCACTCCCGCATATTTACGAATTTCATCCACCCATCTCCCATGTGGTCTTTTTCTGGGTCTTTTCCTGTCCCTTGGAATCCAATCTAAAATTTCGGCTGTCCATCTATGGTCTGTCCTTCTGGCAGTATGTCCAGCCCATTGCCATTTCAGGGATTTAACTCTGATCATGATGTCTTCCACTCTCGTCATTTTTCGGATCCACGAGTTCCTCTTCTTATCTCTCCTGGTTATACCAAGCATGCACCTCTCCATGCTTCTTTGAGTTGTCTGCAGCCTTTGTATGTCTCTTTTAGTTAAGGTCCACGTCTCTGCACCATACGTAAGCACTGGAAGGATGCATTGATCAAACACTTTTCTTTTAAGACATAATGGCATATTGCTCTTGAAAATTATGCTGTTTCTTCCAAAAGCTCTCCAGGCAAGTTTTGTACGCCGATTAATTTCTTCATCAATGTGACCCTCACTTGATATCTGCTGTCCAAGATAAACATATGTATCTGTTATCTCCAGTTTTCTCCATCAATCGATAAATCTTCATTTCTTGTAAAAGCATTGAACATCACTTTTGTCTTCTGAAAGTTCATTTTTAATCCCACTTCTTTACTCTTGTCAGCAAGTTCCTGGATCATACTCTGCAGCTCTGATGGGGTAGTTGCAAAAATGACTACGTCATCAGCAAAACGAAGGTGGGTTAGATAATCTCCATTAATCTTTATCCCTTTGTTTTCCCAGTTCAGTGATTGAAAGACATTTTCCAATGTGGCATTAAAGAGCTTCGGAGATATGGTGTCACCTTGTCTCACTCCCTTTCCAATTTTTATGTGTGTTGTATTTTCAAACAGCCGAATCTTTGCACTTGCATTTTCATAGATGTTATTAATAATATTAATGTATGCATCTTCAATACCGCAGGATTTCAGAGCCGTGGTAACTGCTGATGGTTTCACCGAATCAAAGGCTTTTTCATAATCGATAAAAGCCATGCACAGTGGAAGTTCATATTCCCTCGCTCTTTCAATTAGTCCTCTCAGTACGTGGATATGATCTATTGTGCTGTAGCCACTCCTGAATCCAGCTTGTTCTCTCGGTTGAGCCATGTCCAGTGTTACCTTCAAGCGGTGTGAAAGAACTTTAGTGAAGATTTTATAAACCACTGATAGGAGGCTGATAGGTCTGTAGTTCCTGAGATCCTCAATGTCACCTTTTTTATGTAGCAGGATCATTGTAGCGTTGTTCCAATCCTCAGGAATCTTCCCTTCATTAAGGCATCGAGTGAAAATTTGGGCGAGTACTGTTTCAATTTCTCCACTTGCTTCTTGTATGATGTCTATAGTAATTCCATCTTCTCCTGGAGCTTTCCCCCGCTTCATGTTCTTGATTGCATGAGCAACTTCTGCTGGGAGGACTGGAAGAACTCTGGTACCTTTCATGATGTTTGGAGTACATGTATCATCCCTTTCATATAATTTGGAGTAGAAATCTTTCACTCTTGTCAAAATTTCGCCTCTATTTCTTGTTATAGAACCATCTTCTTTTCTCAGAGCCATAATCTGTTTTCTTCCCTTACTGAGATGTCCCTTTGCTATCTTAAGGCTTTGGTTGTTTTCAATTGCTTTCCTCACTAGCTCACAGTTGAATTTCCTTACGTCTTCAGTGATACTTTTTCGTGTTGTCTTGCATAGCTCTATATATTCCACTTTGGAAGTCACATCTTCTTTAGTTGTCCTCATCTCTCTTCTTTTTTGCATCAACATTTTGGTTTTTCCTGATAATTTGTTCACATGCAACTTGTTCTTAGACCCAGCTAATTTTGTTGCTGTTTCCATTAGAGCTTTGGTTACTTTTCTGTTAACTTCCGAAATATCCACTTCTTCCGATGTTAGGCCTTCTAAAGCAGAGAATCTGTTCTTCAGTTCCAACTTGAAAGTATTATGGTGTTTTTTAAGGTTGGTTATGTCAATACATTTTGTTTGTCTTATGAGCTTGCCACGTTCCAGTTTAGTGTTGAGGTGCATCTTACATCTCACCAATCTATGGTCACTACCTGTGTTGAACTTGTTCAGCACACTGCAGTCTTCGATGACGAATTTTTTGTTACACATAATAAAATCAATTTCACTTGTCGTCCCAATTGGATGTCTCCATGTCCATTTCCTGTGTGGCTTTTTCTTGAAAAAGGAGTTCAAGATGAAAAATCCTTCTGCCTCTGCAAACTCAACGAGAGTATTTCCACGCTGGTTTCTGTTGCCGTGACCGAATTTACCTACTGAAGTTTCATTCTGTTGCCGTTGCCCTATTTTTGCATTGAAATCTCCCATAATTATCTTCAAGTGCTGCTTACCTTTATTATTTAGATGACGAATTTCCTCATAAAATTCTTCAATTTCTTCTTCAGGATGACTTGTGGTGGGTGCATAAGTTTGAATAATCTGAGCCTGGTATCTTCTCGATAGTTGGATAACGAGTCGTGCAGCTCTGTCAGAGGAACTTTCAACTTCTACCACTTTATCCTTCAGTTTCTTGTTTATTATAAATCCAACACCACTAGTTCTGCCAGTATCTGTCCCACGATAATAGAAGAGATGTCCACTTTTCAGTTCAATGAGATCTTCTCCTTTCTCCTTACCTCACTTAGCCCGACGATGTCCCACTTGATCCTTTGTAGTTCCTCTTCCAATTCAAGTAGCCTTGAATCAGAAGATAGGGAGCGTCCATTGTACGTTGCCAAGGTCAGCATCAGATGGCAGCCTAGTCCGGTCCTCCGGGGATTCTTAGCACCCTCTGCCTTCATGTCGCACTGGCCGCTGCCTTGGCCAGGTACATTCCAGCTGCCGGAGACTGAGGGCCAAGATTTAAGTTGTAGAGTCATTTTGGAGGTGTTTGGCCATAACTCACCACGCTGGCCAAGCGGGTTGGTGAGTGTGGGATAGCATTTCCTCTGATCCCGATGGTATAGTTATACCGCTATTGGCGGTCGTCAGAGCCCCTTTAGTGGGAACAGGATGCACCACGAGAAGGCGGGGTTGACATTTGTCAAGGAGAGGCTGTGATGTTACGCATCACCTGACCTTACATCCCTTCTACAATATCGATTGAAAAAATTATTTCGTGGACTGATGCCACTTACATCGATAAACCTTTTCAGACTATTTTCTTCTTAAAATAGTGTACAGTTTCTCCGCCAGGGGGCGTAGATATACATCTTATTTTTTTCAATATCTGTACTTTTAGGAGTCGGATTTTAAAAATTCCTTCTTTGTTGGATAGTGTTTTCCGTGTGACATGTTTTTCATGTAATTTCAAAATTTTCAAGTAATTCATAGACATTCCGCTAGGAGGCGTAGCGGCAAATTGCGTTTCCCCTATATCTCTGCTTCTAAATTTCCGATTTCAAAAATTCTTTCTGCACGGGATACAGCTCCTGATGGGAAATCGTTTGCACATAATTTCTATTTTTGTAAAAAAAAAAAATAGTTTGGCCACCAGGGGTCGTAAATCTTAATTTCCGCATCTGTTGTATTTGCAGGAAAATATGATGTTCTAAATTCTCGATTGAAAGGAACGTCGTTTGTTGACCGATAGTACTCATATCGACAAACCTTTTAGAAACATTTTCTTCTTAAAATAGTGCATGGTTTCTACGCCAGGAGGCATAGATGTATATCTTGTTTTTCTCAATATCTCTTCTTCTAGAAGTCCGATTTGAAAAATTCCTTCTTTGTCGGATAGTGTTTCTAGTGTGACATGTGGTTCATATAATTTCAAAATTTTCAAGTAATTCATAGACTTTTTGCTAGGGAGCGTAAATGTAAATTGGGTTTAGCAATATATCTCTGCTTTTAAATCTCCGATTTGAAAAATTCTCTCTGCACCGCATACATCTCCTGGTGGGAAAACGTTTGCACCTATTTTCTAATTTCTGTAAGAAATGGTTTGGCCACCAGGTGGCGTAAGCCTTAATTTCCGATTCTGTTGCATTTGCAGCAAAATATGAGCTTCTAAAATCTCGATTAAAAAAAAAGTCGTTTGTTGACCGATACTACTAATCATGTCGACAAACCTCTTAGGAAAATTTTCTTCTTGAAATAATGCATGGTTTGTACGCCAGGGGGCGTAGATTTATATCATATTTTTGTCAATATCTCTACTTCTAAGAGTACGACTTTTAAAATTCCTTCTTTGTTGGATAGTGTTTCGGATGCTAAATGTTTTTCCTATAAATTCAAAATTTTCAAGTAAATCATAGACTTTCCGCTAGGGGGCACAAAGGAAAATTGCATTTCCTGCGTTATTTCTGCTCCTAAAGATCTGATTTGAAGAATTCTTCATGTATGGCATACAAGACCGGATGGAAAATATTTTTCAGATAATTTCTAATGTTTGGTAAAGAATGGTTCAGCCACCAGGGGTCATAAGTGTTAATTTCTGCTTCTGAAGTATTTGTTGCAAAATCTGGGTTCCTGAAAACTCGACTAATTTTTTTTCTTCGACCTATACCGCTTATATGGATACACCTTTTGAGAATACCTTCTTCCTAAAATAATGCATGATTTTCCCACCAGGGGACGTAAAGTCACATCTTATTTTTGTTGATATCTCTGTTTCTAAGAGTTCGTAAGTTCACGATTCCGTTTGCAGCAATATCTGAGTGATTAAAAACCCGATTGAAAATGTTCTTTCTTTCGTCAAATCTATTGTTTTCCATACCGGTTCCATTGACTTTGAATAGCTTTGATAAATTTAATTTGCGTCAGAACGGATTCAAATGACGTGCTTATTACATCCGAAAATTCGGTGTCATCTTTCTTGTTTTTTTTCGTTTTTTTATTTTGGCACTGAATTTCTAAAAAGAGAGTATTCGACCTTTTCCTCGTTTAGACGCATTTCTACTTTCTTTGCCGAATTTTCAATACATGGAAGTGTATTTCTCAACTTGAAACTCATGGAATAAGCACAGTCAAGCGCAAATCGGGAGATGCTTTTTCGATTCCTGTTCGAGGGTGGCAAAATTTTAAAATTTCTGTGTTTATGTTATATGGAAAAACAGCTTGATTTAAGTCAGTATTTCTCAGATGTGTCAATATATGTTAGAAGATAACTACGTTCTATGTTGTCAAAGTTTTGTTTTTGATTGAATTGACGTACACCCTAAAACATGGTGTAACCCTTCTTGTTTACGCTTACCATCCGTAGGTTGAAGAAGCGTATGTGCTCCAGCTTTGTCTGTCCGTCTGTCTGTCTGCCTGTCCTTACGATAACTGGAAGGGTTCGATTTCGATGAAATTTTGATATGTGGTAAGGGCCAACCTAGAGACGAACCCTATTGAAATTGGCCGAAAGTGGGTCAAAGGTCAGGACATAGGAGCAGGATCCATTCCATCGCTCTTATCCGTCATAACTTGACCAAAAATTCTTCGATTCCGACAAAAACTTTAGTATGTTGTTCCGGAGGTATATTGAACCTATTCTGCTTAATATCGTAGAAATGGGGATGGCGCAGTGGTCTAAGCGATGGCTTCTGATTAATTTGTCCAAGATGGGTCCGGGTTCGAATCCCGATGAGGCATGTATGTTGTGTTCGGCGTATGGCACTGGCTCTATCCTTTCTTTGGAACCAGTGGCCCTTAATTAGGGACGGGAACTGCTTATAGCCCATTGAGTTGCTCACGGTAGTCGTTAAACCTCCAATCGAATAACCAAAATGGAGTCAATAGTCAGGGCACATGAGCAAGATTTATTCCACAGCCATTACCCTCATAACTTGATTAAATATGCTATTGCGATAAAACTTTAGTAAGTTGTTCCGGAGGTATACTGAACCGGTTCTGTTTAATATCATCAAAATGGTGCCAAAGGTCAGGGAACATGAGAGAGATTTATTCCACGGCCATTATCCTCATAACTTCAGTAATGATTTCCGGCATGTTGGAAAGCGTATCATAATCAATGCATTGCATGACTTTACTAACTTGTTTCGTTTTCATTTAGTCTCGACGTAGAGAATAAATATTTTGATAAGCTTAGAACGTGGCAAATCATGAGAGAGTTATTTATTTACTTTGCGAGAGAGATACACAAATTTGTTAATGCGTAGGTAACGGGAGCTTGACGAAAACAGCTAGAACAGATTATCCGGAAGGGATTTTTTTTTCTATGCTTAATGTAGGGAACGTCTTCGAAGGGAAACAGTAGGCGGTTAAAAAGACAGTTGATGTATTTCCAAGCCCGAAGTAATTGAAACTGCTTGAAGCACAGAAAAGAACGGAAGAGAATTAAAACTCTTTTTCTTCGGCGTAACAATTAAACGAAAGCAATGTCCTTGATTAGGGAAGAACAGGATTTTTCAGGAGTAAAATCCTTCCGGGTGTCAGGCTGAAGAAGTTTATTAAACTCCGTCTGGAACTAAGAAATTGACAAGGACCAGCATTTATTATTAAATTCCCATTTCCACTTCTCGGCGAGGCTTTTTATTTCGACGGTAACTCCATTTTAGCGACATACGATGTAACTGTAAAACTAGTCGAAGATATAATTGATGATGGAAGTGAAACAAGAAGATATGTGAATCCATTCTTCTCTTGTTTTTCCTCCTCTTTTTTGTACTACGCATGGATACCAAAATATTTAGCCTCTTTAAAAATTTATCCAGTGTCATTTCTGGACTTCCTGCTATGTTGTTAACAGGGGGAAAAATTCATTACGCTAAGTAATCGCAAAAGCACTTTTGCTTAAAACAGCGCTTTTGAAGTAATGATTATGAATTTCTAAATATGGCAGTGCTGTTGCTCTTATATGCACGAGTTAAGTAATAGACAAACTTTTCATTTTATGGAAGCGAACGTTAAGAATGATTTTTTTCGTTGCTCGTTAAGGCTTAGAGCGTTAGCAAAAATAGATGAATACATTAATTTATTTATGTTATGAAATTTCTGCTGTACAATATTATATAAAAGTATTATAATGCTCAGTAAAAATATAATATATACCAGAATCATAAACTAATTGTACAAATAAAGCAAAAAATTCACCAATGAAACTCAAAAAATCCCCAAAACCTTCACAATAATTACAAATTCTACATAACAACCAAACCCATTCCACTTGTGAAAATCCTCCAAATACGTGGCGTCAGTAAATAAATATTTATATCTCTCTTTCCACGTTCTAGAAACACATAACAACCGAAATTTCTTTTTCAGCCGCCGCCGTGGAATCGAACCACGGATCTCTCGGTGCTATGTATATTTTTAAGCTGACTTAAAAATACACATAGCACCGCGGATTGTTGGCCACCGTGGTGTAAAGCTAAACGCGCTCGGCCCGATATCGAGAGATCCGTGGTTCGATTCCAAGGCAGCGGCTGAAAACAATTTTTTGGTTGCTGTGTGTTTCTGGAACGTGGAAAGAGCGATGTATTTATTTATTTATTTACTGACGCCACGTATTAGGAGGATTTTCACCTTGGATCTCGCCCTTTGGATTTAACCGCTATAATACACCAGTGCCGTTGTTAATGCCCACCAGATGGAGACGTCTCAGTAGCTGAGCCCATCTTACGGATTTATGATGTCAGAATCTGACTTTAAAATACACATAGCACCGTAGATTGATGGCCAGCGTGGTGTAAAGCTTAACGCGCTCGGCTGATATCGAGAGATCCGTGGTTCGACTCCGTGGCGGCGGCTGAAAACAATTTTTTGCTTGCTATGTGTTTCTAGAACGTGGAAAGAGCGATATAATTATTTATCCCATTCCACTTGAAAATTAATATCAATTAAGTAGACCAATTACGTATTGTCAATATAAATCAAATATTAAAGGTCAAAAATAATTAAATGTACGGCAAGGGACCAGGGGAAAAGGCTGAAATACGGACTGACAAGCCCCTGAATCTCTTTAAAATTAAAATAAGTTACTTCAGTTCAGTCAAGACAACGAAAGCAATTTTACAATGCATTTCTTTCACAAATCATAAAGCCGTAAATTCAAATATTCAATTCCCCGTCAAAAAGCTCCTTAGCACTCGCTTAAATACCGGATAACGTGCCTCTGATCTAATAATCAACGGTAATCCATTCCACTCACGTAATCCCAACACATTGATATTATTAGACATTAAACCTGTACGAGCCCAAGGAAGAGAAAACCCCGCCCCACCACGAGTATCATAGGAGTGCAATCAAGTTGGAATATCGTCCTGTAAATATACGTTCAAAATATCAATTAAACTATGAGTATAACTGTATAAGCTCATAAAACAAACAAAGTGTATTGACCTGAACAACCTTAAAAAGCATCATAATACCTTCAAATTGGAACTGAGGAACAGATTCTCTGCTCTAGAAGGTCTAATATAAGAAGCAGTGGACATTTCTGAAGTTAACAGAAAAGTAACCAAAGCTCTTAGGGAAACAGCAACAAGATTAGCTGAGTCTACGAACAAGTTGCATGTCAACAAATTATTAGAAAATCGCAAATGTTGATGCAAAGAAGAAGAGATGAGGACAGCTAAAGCAGATGTGACTTCCAAAGTGGAATGTATAGAGCTATGGAAGACTGTACGTAAAAGTATCACTGAAGACGTAAGGGAATTCAACTGTGAACTAGTGAGAAAAGCAATTGAAAACAACCAAAGCCTAAAGGTAGCAAAGAGATATCTCAGTAAGGGAAGAAAACAGATTATGGCACTGAGAAAAGAAGATGGTTCTGTAACAAGAAATAGAGGCGAAATTTTGACAAGAGTGAAAGATTTCTACTCCAAATTATATGAAAGGGATGATACATGTACTCCAGACATTATGAAAGGTACTAGCACCAGAGTTCTTCCAGTCCTCCCAGCAAAAGTTGGACATGCAATCAAGAACATGAAACGGGGAAAAGCTTCAGGAAAAGATGGAATTACTGTAGACATCATACAAGAAGCAAGAGGAGAAATTGAAACAGTACTCGCCCAAGTTTTTACTCGATGCCTTAATGAAGAGAAGATTCCTGAGGATTGGATCAACGCTACAATGATCCTGCTACCTAAAAAAGGTGACATTGAGGATCTCAGGAACTACAGACCTATCAGCCTCCTATCAGTGGTTTGTAAAATCTTCACTAAAGCTATTTCACACCGCTTGAAGGTAACACTGGGCATTGCTCAATCGAGAGAACAAGTTGGATTCAGGAGTGACTAGAGCACTATAGATCATATCCACATACTGAGAGAACTAATTGAAAGAGCAAGAAATATATACTTCCATTGTTCATGGCTTTTATCGATTATGAAAAGGCCATTGATTCAGTGAAACCATCAGCAGTTAAAATGGCTTTGAAATCCTGCGGTGTTGAAGATGCATACATTAATATTATTAATAACATCTATGAAAATGGAGGTGCAAAGATTCGGCTGTTTGAGAATACAGCACACATAAAAATTGGAAAGCGAGTGAGACAAGGTGACACCATATCTCCCCAGCTCTTTAATGCCACACGGGAAAAGGTCTTTCACTCAATGAACTGGGAAAACAAAGGGATAAAGATTAATGGATATTATATAACTCGCCTTCGTTTTGCTTTTGACGTAGTCATTTTTGCAAATACCCCATCAGAGCTGCAGAGTATGATCCAGGAACTTGCTGACAAGCGTAAAGAAGTGGGATTAAAAATGAACTTTCAGAAGACAAAAGTGATGTTCAATGCTTTTACAAGAAATGAAGATTTATCGATTGATGGAGAAAAGCTGGAGATAACAGACACGTACGTTTATCTTGGACAGCAGATATCAAGTGAGGGTCACATTGATGAAGAAATTAATCGGCGTACAAAACTTGCCTGGAGAGCTTTTGGAAGAAACAGCATAAATTTCAAGAGCAATATGCCATTATGTCTTAAAAGAAAAGTGTTTGATCAATGCATCCTTCCAGTGCTTATGTATGGTGCAGAGACGTGGACCTTAACTAAAAGAGACATACAAAGGCTGCAGACAACTCAAAGAATCATGGAGACGTGCATTCTTGGTGTAACCAAAAGAGATAGAAAGAGAAAATCGTGGATCAGAAAAATGAGAAGAGTGGAAGACATCATGATCAGAGTAAAATCCCTGAAATGACAATGAGCTGGACATATTCCCAGAAGGACAGACCATCGATGGACAGTCGAAATTTTAAATTGAATTCAAAGGGACAGGAAAAGACTCAGAAGAAGACCACATGGAAGATGGGTAGATGGAATTCGAAAGTATGCGGGAGTAACATGGGCAGGGGTAGCGATTTGACGGACGTTCAAAAAGGAATGATCATTGGCTACCACGCCAAGGGTGGAAGCACCTCAGAAACAGCAGACTTCGTGGGATGTTCGTGAGGTGCTGTAGTAAGGGTGCTGTAGTAAGGGTGATTTGACGGACGTTCGAAAAGGAATGATCATCGGCTACGACGCCAAGGGTGGAAGCATCTCAGAAACAGCAGACTTCGTGCTCTGTTAATGAGGTGCTGTAGTAATGGTGATTTGACGGACGTTCAAAAAGGAATGATCATCGGCTACGACGCCAAGGTTGGAAGCATCTCAGAAACAGCAGACTTCGTGGGCTGTTCGTGAGGTGCTGTAGTAAGGGTGCTGTAGTAAGGGTGATTTGGGGGACGTTCATAAAGTAATGATCATCGGCTACCGCGCCAAGGCTGGAAGCATCTCAGAAACAGCAGACTTCGTGAGCTGTTTGCGAGGTGCTTCAGTAAGAGTTTATACCATGAATGAATCGTTGGCACACCGAGGAGCTCCGGACTTCGTAACTTAAGATCTCCTAAGGCCATCGTGGACTGGTAAAGGTCAATCGACGCGCAACAGTGCATCAATTGACCAGGTAGATGAACGCTGGAGCACTCAAGTGCGTGTCCCCAATAACAGCAGAGCGAACCCTGTTACGCACAAATCGACTCTGCGTCAAGGCGGTCATGTTAACCTAGGACAATCGGCAACTACGCCAGCAGTTCGTCATTGGATAGGGGAAGAGTGGGAAAATGTTACCTTCTCCGACGGATCGAGGATTCTACTCCACAGAAGTAACGGGCGCTGGCGGATACGGCGTTACACACACGAGGGCCATCATCCAGACATGCTTGTCGGTCAAGTACAGGCCGGCGGTTGCAGTGCGTATGTCTGGGGAATTTTTTCCTGGTATGACCTGGCACCGCTGGCACCACAGGATGGGTCCCTGAACGGTAATGGCTACCAGTCCTAAAACGTCTTGTGGCTGGGACCCGAAGTAATCATCAATTGCACGTTGAACCTCGTTGCCTGTCGTCAACTGTTTCCCGTACAGGAAGTGATCCAGGCGACGAAACAGATGATAGTCTGTCGGAGACAAGTCCGGGTATTAGGCAGGATGAGGCAGTGCTTCATAGTCCAAGGCACTTAGTGTCAGCATCTATCGTTGTGCGACATGAGGACGGTCGTTGTCCTGGAGCAGAACAACACCGTGTCTCTTGACCAAAGCCCGTAGCTTTTGCAACCATTCCCGGTGCATCTGGTGTGATTCAGCACAATAACCTGCTACATTGATGGTTTGGTCTCTTGCCAAGACACCCTGATGAATTTTCTCTGCTGTGGACCACCAGACAATGAACATTACCTTCTTGGTGTGTAGGGGTGGCTTAGTAAGCCATCCAGCAGGCTGTGCCTTGCTTAACCATTGTGAAAATCGTTTCCCATTATCATAAAGGACCAACTTCTCGTCGCAGTTGACGATTCGATGCAGTAGAGGTTCCTGCTTATTCCTGGCAAGCTGCGACGTTCATACTTCCAAACGCCTATCATTGTTGGCAGTTGTGAACTCGTGCGGCAGCCACATGTTCAGCTTTTTGACCTTACCCAGCCTAGCCAGACTCCGAACAACTGTCGTGTCGTGGACACCTCCCTCTGCCGCTATCTCACGACACGATTTACGGAGGTCCGCTTCAACTACACGTAACAGAACATCGTTAGAAACAGGAACAAGTCGGTGCTCACGTGCTTCGTTTTGCAGGTGCCGCTTCGAAACTTCACAAACCATCGCCGAATGGTTCGTTCGTTAACTGTATTCTCCCCAAACGCTTTGTTAACGTTTCGAGCGTCAATTCCTGCAGAATGGCCCAGATTAAATGCGTAGAGGACAATGACTCTGAAATCTAGCGTCTGCATGTTTCCCTTGCAAGCCACGTTACGTCCAAACAAACCACGCCTGAACCTTGTTGTTCACACACACATGCTAGCTATTTATAGTAACTCTGTGACGTAATACCCACAACACCTGTGGATGGTTCCATTCCGCTGTGGTGGGGGCCTGTCACCACTACTCTTTTATGCCGGACATTTCATTCGCACCAACTCAATAAAAGGTGCACCGATTAGCTACGAAGTGCGATAATGAAACCATTTGTCCCAAACCATTGCATACTATACTTCTGATAGTAGTAGTGTAGGAAGGAGGACATCACTGCATTAACTTAGATGCTAATTCGATGTCACTGTTAGTAAAAGTCGTAAGTTAACAGAGCTTGAAATAGTGATGATAGTGGGTGTTTGAGGAATGGGTCACTCCATCGCGGAGGTGGTACCAGAATTACAGTAACCTAATTCGACAGTATCAACATTGTAACGGAAATGCGCCATTTACGAGATAGTATCCCTTCGTGGAAGCGCTATAAAGGTGGTAGATGAACTAGGAGACGACCCGGTTGTGCAGTGGTCTAATTGCTGGCTTATGATTATTCTTACGTGAAGGGTCCGGGTTCGAATCCCGTGACGCATGGATGTTGTGTTTGTCTAACGGCACTGGCTCTCTCTCTCTCCCCACTGGAACCAGTGACCCTAAATTAGGGACGGGCGACTGCTTATAGCCTATTGAGTTGCTCATGATGGTCGTTAATCTCCTAATAAGAAAAATGAACTTGGACGTGGACGTTTGTCTCGCGTAGCTGCAACTAACAACAGAACGGCAGTGGCATAAAGTCTCAGCGGACTCCGACTACGAAAGTGCCAGAAGTGTGTCCACCAAGATCATCAGGAGATCATTTGCTGCAATGGTGCGTGAGAGCCGCCGACCCGCAAGGATCCTATTGCTGACGTCACATCACTGGACTGAACTGGGAAAAGCAACATCGGTACTGGATTTTGAAAGATTCGAAAGGGGTCTACTTATCCAATGAGTCCTGTTGGCAGTTATTTTGCTCAGACAGGGAGTTGCGGTTTTGGCGAAAATCGCATGAAACGATGGAACAAGCATGTCAAGAAGAGGCTGTTCGGGCTGGTTGAGGTTAGGTTATTGCCGCCTGGGGAGTGTTCAACTCGAGCACGTTGGGACCTTTTCTATGTTTAAATTTATCTCTGTACAGTCCACTGTACGTGTCCACGCTTGCGAACTGTGTGTATTCGATCATGGTCATTATGCACACACAGGTCAAGAAAGCAACAGCGCAATTCGCCTTCCACAGTACCGTGATAATTAGGGCCATGGTCAGAAATGCGTTCCGTGGACATTTCCACCAGAAAAGGGGCCTTCCGTTCGAGCTTTGGATCCCCAAACAAAAATGCGACAGAATTAAGGACACCGTGTTACTGGAAGGTCGATCAGCTCAAGAAATGAAGTCTGAAACATTCGTTTGAAGCCACACCTGGGTTAACTTGACCTTGTGGACCGGGATTGTATCCTGCTGGAAGCTCCACTGGCGGTGTTTGAAAAGGGTGGCACCCACATTCTTGACCACTGGCTTCAGAATAGTGTCCTGACAGACTTCCCCGGATGCGTTTCTCACAAAAATTGAAGTCCATGCAACCTTCGTAGGAGACTTTCCACCAAACCATGACCGAAGCAGGATGACGTGCCTTCCTGATCGTTCACTGTTAAAATTGGTACGTAGAAATAAGCAAAATGTGCTAGTTTTTGAGTACATTCTGGGCTTATAATTACTCCGAGTACTTGTGTCTCACTTTTGGAAAAGACACATACTCATTTTTGAGTACATACTGGGAATCAGTTGTGAGTATACCTGGTACACTATCTACCAACAAGTAATTGGACACCCCTGCAATCGACGATATCTATGGTCCTGATACACGTCACAGCCGCCGCCGTTAAATATCGTGTGGGAAACAACAACTCATCTAGTCGCATGCAAGATGCCACGCAGTTCGGAGCTCTCAGATTTCGAGAAAGGTGTAATCGTCGGGTATCACAGAAATGGCCTATCCATACATGACATATCCAGCGAGTTCAAGTACCCAAAATCGACAGTGGCCTACGTGATTGGTATAAGTGGAAGATGAGAGGTGACTGTCGGAATGTGCCCCGACCCGGCAGACCCACAAAACTGGGAGTTAGAGACCGACAGGTGCTGGCCAGAGAAATTCGGAAAAATCGACCCAAATCGATGGGTCACATCCGCGAAGACTTTCAACAGGCATCCGGGAGTGTTCTTTCGATGAATACCATCAGTAAGGAAGCCCATCTGCTCGGTTATCATGGACGTGCTGCCGCCCACAAGCCTTTGATCACCAAGTCCAATAGCGCTGCTCGGATAACGTGGTTCAAAGAACGTCGACAGTGGACCGTTGAACAGCGGAAACAGGTTCTCTACAGCGACGAATCAAGGTTCACCCTCTACCGTTCGGATGGCAGGGTCTGGGTTTGGCGACTGCCTGTAGAACGCCTCCTGCCGGAATGTATTGTGCCAACTGTGAAGCTCGGCGGCGGTGGAATTATGCTACGGGGATGTTTCTCCTGGTATGGCATGGGATCCTTTGTCTCAATTCCTGGTAGACTCAACGCCGAGACCTGCTGCACCATTTTGGATGACCATGCGCTTCCTACGTTGAGGCAGTTTTACGGGGTGGACCCATGTTACTTTCAGGATGACAATGCCCTTTGTCATGTTGAGAGGTCCACCATGGCTTGGTATGGTGACAATGGGGTTAATCGAATTGACTGGCCAGCGCAGAGCCTGGACCTGAACCCCATCGAGCACCTCTGGGACGAGTTAGAGCGTCGAGTTAAGGGATGCCCATACCGTCCGAAATCGGTGAAGGAACTGACCTGTCTTCTCCAAGCCGAGTGGAAGAAAATACTGCTAGCCGTCGTACAACGTCTGGTTGAGAGTATGCGCCGGAGGTTCGCAGCTGTACTCTCCGCCCCTGGAGGCTCCACCAACTATTGAAGGTGAATAAACTTCGTTTTCCTTTGCTATCACATGTGTTCAATTACTTGTTGGTAGATAGTGTATTTCTAACTTGAAATATATGTACTCATTTTTGGGGACATATATTTCATATACATGTACTCAAAAAATCCATATATTTCAAAATTAATATATGTGCTCTAACTTCATTCAGTTTCTGTACCCTTTCGAGCAGGGCACAGAAACAGAAGGAAGTTAAAGGGAATTTTGTGATTCTGACTGCATAGTTTGTAAGTGAGAGACAGCACACTAGATATCGCCACCAGGCAGACAGAAATTTGGAGTGGGCTTAGGAATGAACACCTTTATATGTAAACAGGGATTCTTACCCTGAGATCGTCACTTACCGTGTTCGTCCGATATTCAGCGATTGTCAGAATTTTACACTACCAGCACGGTTTGAACCTCGGGTCCCTCCAGCTGTAGTCTGAATCTCTAACCACTAAGCCATCCGCGGCTCGATTTCAAATTTGGAATACGTGTACTCCAAACGTGCTCAGTTATTCACAGAATCAACTGGAAGTTATAACGAAGTAAATTTCTCTGTCATTTTTGGTCCACGCCGGGGATCGAACCCGAGTCCACTTATTCCGGAACAAGTCGCTCTACCAACTGATCTACGCAGAAGTTCGTCCTCGCTGCTATCTGCCTTTATGTCGTGTGCATTCTGCGGAGCAGGCACGTCACATACCCCCCAAAGGGGGTAGGGGCAAGACCAACTGATCAGCCGTGACCATGAATCGTTGCAGGCAGCCATCCGCTGTAGAACGTGCCCTTGAGATCTCCTAGTCAATCTGGTGTGTGGAATGCAACGTCACACACATTTATTTTTCGAAGCGCTGAATTTTCCTATCTCGCGGTGTGGAAAGAACATTACCCATTGCGAGATCTTTAACGGCCGGGTCATCCGGGAAGTTCGGGCGCCATTTTAACGAAGTAAATTTATCCGTCCTTTTTGGATCGAACCCAAGTCCACTTATTCCGGAACAAGTCGCTCTACCAACTGAGCAACGCAGACGTTCGTTCTCGCTGCTATCTGCCTTTATGTCGTGTGCGTCCTGCGGGACAGGCGCACATCACAAAGTATATTATTCGATGGCACATCTGGGATAATAGATATACTCGTTGTCACATGTTGGGCAAATGTAACTCATAATTTTATGACAAATATAGTGATGAAGCGACAGTATATTATTTATGAGATTGACACAAATATACACTATCTACCAACAAGTAATTGGACACCCCTGCAATCGACGATATCTGCGGTCCTGATACACGTCACGGCCGCCGCCGTTAAATATCGTGTGGGAAACAACAACGCAACCAGTCGCATGCAAGATGCCACGCAGTTCGGAGTTCTCTGATTTCGAGAAAGGTGTAATTGTCGGGTATCACAGAAATGGCCGACCCATACATGACATATTCAATGAGTTGAAATACCCAAAATCGACAGTGGCCTACGTGATTGGCATGTGGAAGATGAGAGGTGACTGTCGGAATGTGCCCCGACCCGGCAGACACACAAAACTGGGAGTTAGAGACCGACGGGTGCTGGCCAGAGAAATTCGGAAAAACCGACCCAAATCGATGGGCCACATCCGCGAGGAGTTTCAACAGGTATCCGGGAGTGTCCTTTCGATGAATACCATTCGTAAGGAATCCCATCTGCTCGGTTATCATGGACGTGCTGCCGCCCACAAGCCTTTCATCACCAAGTCCAATAGCGCTTCTCGGATAACGTGGTGCAAAGAACGTCGACAGTGGACCGTTGAACAGTGGAAACAGGTTCTCTGGAGTGACGAATCAAGGTTCACCCTCTACCGTTCGGATGGTAGGGTCTGGGTTTGGAGTCTGCCTGGAGAACGCTTCCTGTCGGAATGTATTGGCCAACTGTGAAGTTCGGCGGCGGTGGAATTATGCTATGGGGGTGTTTCTTCTGGTATGGCACATGACCCTTGGTCGCAATTCCTGGTAGACTCAACGCCGAGACATACTGCACCATTTTGGATGACCATGCGCTTCCTACGTTGTGACAGTTTTACGGGGTGAACCCATGTTACTTTCAGGAGGACAATGCCCTTTGTCATGTTGCGAGGTCCACCCTGGCTTGGTATGGTGACAATGGGGTTAATCGAATGGACTGGTCTGCGCAGAGTCTGAACTTTAACCCTATCGAGCATCTCTGGGACGAGTTGGAGCGTCGACTTAAGGGGTGCCCCCACCGTCCGAAATCGGTGAAGGAACTGACCTGTCTTCTCCAAGACGAGTGGAAGAAAATACCGCTAGCCGTCGTACAACGCCTGGTTGAGAGTACGCCCTAGAGGGTCGCAGCTGTAATCGCCGCTCGTGTAGGCTCCACCAACTGTTGAAGGTGAATAAACTTCGTTTTCCTTTGCTATCACAAGCGTCCAATTACTTGTTGGTAGATAGTGTAGTTAATGTAAAAACGTACACAAAAATACTTTATGCATAAAAAAATTACTTGTGTTCAGTGACCGTTGTACTAATTATTTATGTGTGTCACTTTACACATTTATTAAAGAATTTCTCTTGAAATCTATAATATCTAAAATGAAGTAATATGAAATTATATTGATATTTATTGACGCAGTTATTTGTAAGTACGAATGATTACTTATATTTGAGCATGTCATGTATTCTTTTATGATACCATTGTACTTAAAAAATCAAGTAGGTCCAGGTTCTCCTTTCTTAAACAGATTTTTTTAACAGTGTTGAAGCTTTCTCTTGAGCTTCTCGTGAGGCTGACGCATACACCCTGTCATTTTGGCTTTTGAAAGCCTCTTCAGTAGTGATAATCTTTTCATTAGTGATAACATACTTTGGAGTTTGTCTGCCTAACGCTGCAGGGGAAGTTTCGTTTTAACCTCCTTCTGCGGCTCCAGTTGTGAATTGTGGAAGTGACCTGTACAATGCCGGTAAGATCTCTCCCCTAAGTCACTCCACAGCACGCGTCAAATTGGCATCCTGGAAATTTTGAGCTCAGAGCCATCACTAATTGTTTTCAGACAGAATTCTATCGAATACGAGCTGTCCCCGCGATCATCACGCGAGCAGTCCTCACGCGGCCGACCCTTTCTAGGACTCTCAGCTACGGTCTTAGTCTACAAGAACCCTTTGGTTGTCCAATATCAAACATTCGACTTATTTTCAGTTTTTCAAGCATTTTGAAATCCCCGGGAGCAGTTTTATCTATTTTATTTAGCGATATTACACCCACGCGATTCTCATAATTACCCCACACTATGTCAAGAAACACGAAACACGTTATCTCCTCTGTGGCTGAACGAAAAATGAGCAAAATGATTCATTAGCTGCTTCGCGCCTCGTGGTTGGTCAGTGACGTTGCACACAGGTTGTGCGCCATCTGTCGATAATTTTTAACATTACTTATTTTAAGACCAGGTAGGAAATTTCAACATGATTTGAAGGATAAAAGCCAAGGAGTCCCCTGATTTGCATCCTACTGAACGTTTTGAAAATCCAGCAAAGCCTAACCAATGCTGCCCGTCACCGAACGTCAGGTTTCATTTTGTAACATAAGTACAAAATACACGGTCCTATAAAATTAATATGACCACCCATGGAAACGCAGTGCACCCGCCCAGGATTTTCACAAAGTGCAAGTGACAAGGACCACAGGGAGATATAAACGGCCAGCCAGAACAGATAAGCCACAGTGTGTTACGTGAGGTCCCGGACGATTCGCCCAACGACGATTGGTCCAATTCCGATTCCGATTCGTCCAATGGTACGATTGGTCCAACGCCGGTAAACTTTTTTATTTTTCAGAGATAATTTCCGTATATTTGGTAATTGTAAACATTTTACATAAACCTCGTAAAAGGCACTCAATGGAGCAAAGATATAAACTTACAACCTAGGTATTTGGTATTTGTAAACGTTTCATGAAACCTAATTAAAGGAACTCATCAGATCATTTCTCAGGTCTTTACAAGGCACCTAGGCCGCGGGCATTTTTAGAAGATTTAAGTTACAACCAAGGTATTTGGTATTTGTAAACATTTTATAAAACCTTATACAAGGCACTCAACGGATCATTTCTCAGCTCTCTACCAGGCAGCCAGGCTGCGGGCCTTTTTAGAAGATTTTAAGTTACAACCTACATATTTAGTATTTGTAAACGTAATATAAAACCTAATAAAAGGCAGTCATCGGATCATTTATCGGGTCTTTACAAGCACCTAGGCCGCGTGCCTTTTTAGAAGATTTTAAGCTAAAACCAAGATATTTGGTATTTGTAAACATTTTATAAGCCTGATAAAAGGCACTCAATGATTAACTCTCAGCTCTCTACCAGGCACCTAGGCCGCGGGCATTTTTAGAAGGTTTTAGGATAATAAACACTATTAAAAATGCCTAGGCATAGAACCTATAAATTAATATTTCATGCTTAAGTAAAAGCGCAATATTATTAACTTGATTTAATATGTAAACGTTATGAATATGACATCGGTAGAATATAAACTGTCAAAAAGGTCTAGGCCTATAGCCTATGAAATGATATTTCGTGCTTAAGTAAAAGCGCAATATTATTAACTTGATTTAATATGTAAACGTTATGAATATGACATCGGTAGAATAAAAGGTGTTAAAAAGGCCAAGGCCTAAAGCCTATGAAATGATATTTCGTGCTTAAGTAAAAGCGCAATATTATTAACTTGATTTGTTATGTAAATATTATGAATATGACATCGGTAGAATAAAAATTGTTAAAAAGGCCTATTCCTAAGCCTTATGAATTAATACTTCGTTCTTAAGTAAAAGCGCATTGTTATTAAATTGATTTGATATGTAAACTTTACGAATATGACATCGGTAGAATAAAAACTGTTGAAAAGGCTTCGGTCAGAACCCCGACCAGTTGTCTCCATTGGCCAGTTGGCAGAACCCCACTGCATGCTGCAAACAGAAACGGAAAACTAGTATCTTATATTATTTAATGAAGAAGAGAAACATTGAAGTTGATTGAACGGCTCGTACATTAGTAACTTCATACCGTAGCAAGGACAGTATAAAAAGACAACGCGATTCCGAAAAAAAATCTGTAACCACAATATTTATTAGGCATAAAATGTAACATTATTTTACATTCTTTGGGTCAGATACAAATATCCTCTTTCGGTCAGATACAAATAACTGCCAAAATATTTTATGTACATGGTAAAATTAGTGTACTTTCGTATAGCATCGGAGATAGAATCAGAACAGATGAGATTTTTATAGCACCAGTAGCACTTGGGACAGATCGGATGGAATTGGACCAATCGTCCCATTGGACGAATCGTCCCTTTGGACCAATCGGCATTGGACGAATCGGTAGTGGACCAATCGTGGCTGGACGAATCGTACCAGACCCGTTGCGTGAGCATACACTGAAGAGCAACTGAATTTCAGATACCTCTCTAGTAACGTGTAGCACAACCTTTCGCCCTGAAAACGGCGGTGATTCGTCTCGGCATGGACACGACAAGACACCGGAAGCGTTGGGAGGTCATACGGATCCACGACCCCTGAACAAGCTCCCGCAATTCACGAAGATTTGATGGAGGGGGCCAGGGCCTAGAACACTTCTCTCGATGGGATCCAAGATGTGCTCGATGGGATTGACGTCAGGTGACCTAGCTGGCCAAAGAAGCGAGGTCACGTCGGTGGAGTGTTTATCCAACCATTCGGATACAATTCAGAAGCATCATTGTCTCGCTGCAGAATAAAAACCCCAGTGGAATGTTGAAGACGCACAAACGGGAGCAAATGGTCGTCCAGGATATCCCGGTAACGTTGACCTGTGAGGGACGATGTCACACGTAACAGGGGTCCCATTTCAGTCCACGTAAACAGTCCCCAGACGAGAATGCCACCCCCATCAGCTTGAAGAATACCCTGCTGGCAAGAAGGATCTATCTCTCCATGTGGTTTGCGCCGTACTCGTATCCTGCAATCCGCATGTACCAACGTGAATCTCGACTCATCAGTCCAGACAACAGTTTTCCACATGTCTAGGGTCCAGTGGCGATGTTCCCGCGCGCATGCTAATCTTTGCTTCCTGTGATGTGCGGTCAGTAGCGGTATCCTCGTGGGACGCTGGTTTCTGTACCCTATAGCGAGGAGATGTTTCTTGATGGTGTGGCTGCTTACACGTTTTTGTGCACCAGCGTTAAATTGCACAGTGATTTCTTGCACTGTGGCCCGTCGATCCGCTGTTACAATGCAAGCAAGCCGACGATGGCCTCGCTCATCCACACGCTGTTGTCCACGACAGTTGGCCCTTGCAGGGGTGGTTTTCCCGGATTTGATGAACTCACGGTGCACCCGTGACACAGTGGCTCGTGAAAATCTCAGTGTCTGCACGACTTCCGAGATGGAGTGACCCATTCGTCGGGCCCTGACAATTTGCGCACGATCAAATACGCATAGATCCTTCGTCTTACCCATACTGTGTCCGACTCTTACTGATTCCCGTCGCATCACTCCTTATATTGTCGGATCGCTGCATACGTCATGTCGTTTCCGTTTACAGGGCCGCCCACGGCGCCATATTTGCGTAACACCAGCTGTCTTTAATTCAATTGCTCTTCAGTGTAGAGGTAGTGTTTTGACGGAAGTTCAAAAAATAATGATTATCGGCTACTGGGACAAACGTGGAAGCATCTCAGGAACAGCAGACTTCTTGGGATGTTCGCGAGGTGCTGTAGTCAGGGTGTACCAAGAATGGACCTCTGGTACACCGAGTACCTTCTGATGTCATAAATCGTGAGCCCCAAAGCCCATCGAGCTCAGAATGGAAGGTCGCCTACGTCGACTGATAATCAGCAATCCACGCAAATAAACGCTTGGACATTCAGGTACGTGTTCTCGATAACATTAGTGAGAACACTGTTACACCTGGGTCTTCGGAACGTTTACCCTGGTGGCGATGCTGTCTACGAACAGAATAACGTGCCGTGCTACGTTGCTAAGGGGGTACGAAACTGGTTCCAGGAACATGACAGCGATGTCTCCTTTCTCCCTTGGCCGGCGAAATCCCCTGACCTCAATCCCAAAGAGCACTTGTGGGACTATTTGCAACAAATACATCATCTCCGGAACTTTCGTTTTGTTCTGCAGTCCGAATGTGCACGTGTGCCTTGGGCAACATTTCAGACCCTCATTGCGTCCATGCCACGCCGTCTCGCTGCTGTCATCCGGGACAAGGGTGGTTATTCTTATTACACTGCTGGACAATTGCTAAGGATGGATTATAAACGGCTATATAGCGCATAAAAAAGTAAGTGTGGTTGGATGCCAAGTGAAATAAAATAATGTCAGAATGCCAGGACATTACAAGAAATACAATTTATTGTGCTCTAAAATCCAGAAGGCTTTAGAACGTGTTCAAGGGGCAAACAGGCCATTTTGTGCAGAATACGTAAACGTGAAAAAAATGCAATTACCGTCCGCAGGCGTTCCGGCGTAAGATGTCAGTACTAGATATGGCCACCATGATGGGCGATGCAAGATTCCACACGTCGTGTCATGCTTTGCACAACATTATCAAGCAGCTGTTGGGGTAATTTATCCCATTCCTCTGTCAGTGCACGGATGAGGGTGTCCTTGTTTATTGGAGGGCATTTGCGACCAGCAAGACTCCTCCCCAAAGCATCCCACACATTTTCAATGGGATTCAGATCTGGAGAACATGCTGGCCATACGAGGCGTTGAATATCCTCGCTCTCAAGACATTCCTGGACAGCGACTGTTCGATGACATGTTACGTTCTCGTCCATGAAACTGAATCTATCACCGACAGCACCACGGAACATGCGAACATGAGGTAGCAGAACATCATTAATGTATCGTTGGCCAGCCATAGTCCCAGTTGGAAGCACATAGACGGACGTACGGCCATTGATCATGATGCCAGCCCATACCATGACACTACATGTCGGATATCGGTCCCTTTCCTGTATGTTTGCTGGACAATATGCAGTACCACTATCACGCCAGATCAGTTGTCGTCGACAATCAGACGATAGACTGTATCTACTCTCATCTGAGAAGAGGACAGCAGACCAGTCGTTATCAGTCCAATTGCGATGTTGATGGCACCATTGCAAACGGGCGGTACGGTGACGTCTGGACAATGGGATGCACACAACAGGACGGCGGGCGTATAGTCCTCCTTCATGCAAACGTCTGGCGACAGTTTTTCGTGAGATCCGCTTGCCAGTAGCAGCCATAAATTGATTTGCTACTTTACTAGCTGTGCTGCGCCGGTGTCTTTTGGTTTATAGCACTATGTACCGATCTTCTGCAGGTGTCGTCCTGCGAACACGACCTCCCACGTGACGTTTCCTACACTCTCCATTTGTTTGAAATGATTTCCAAAGCCTTGAAACAACACTGTGGCAGACGTCGAACTCCCTGGCAACATCTGTTATTTTTCGCCCTTCTTCAATCTTGCCAATAATACGGCCACGCGTAAAATCATCTAGGTGATGTCGGGAAGACATACTGAAAATTGCAAGTTCGTCAATTGATTCTTTCCCTTTCAACTTTGCGTTTGAACAACAACGGTCAATACGCGTCAAAACTTTTATATCTCTTATCAGCGCTATGACGTCACGAACAAGTTCAGCAATCCAAAATTTGCATACGCACAACACGTCTTACTATATCCCGCACTTATGCTAATTTCCACATTTTCCTGCCTTCCATTTTATGGTTGCTATCGTTGCTATTGTCATCCGTCCTTAGCAATTGTCCGGCAGTGTATTAGGTATGCGGTCATATTATTCTGATACGACTGTGCATGTTCCATGCCTTCATTAGATACATGTTTGGTGTTTTCAAATTTCCCAGCCGCGAACCTGATAAAATGTCTCTGGGGAGACGCCGAGATAAGGGAATGTCTGACGGTCTCTAAATTTTGAACCCTTCTGGGATATTTTGTAGATTAACTTGCTACGCCAAAAATTTCTAACTTTTATTGTGTCCTCATGAGATCTATGCTACGTCGTGTTCTGGAATTAATAAGACATCAGAAAAGAGCAAACTCAGTATTAGGCATGTGGTCAAATTTTATTGTCCGCTGGGTGTATGTTCTCTCAGCGTCAAGAGTTTCTTGATCAAATATATACGTATATTCTACATTTAAAATGCAAGCTAATGTACGATGCTCCTTGGGAAAGATTTCGTTAATTTGAACTGAGTCGCTCAATACGGATCTTTTAGAAATGCATGCTTTCCTGGAATAACATACTAATGGGCATTGCTTATTTCGAGACATATATTACCCTAAAGCTTGTTTGATGTTCAGCTGAGAAGACGTCTGGATTTCTAAAGTAATTGAGGGACACCTGGGGCTCTGAATGCAAAACAGTGAATTATGCAAACATGAATTTGCAATTACATTTATTATTCAAGAGATCATGGCGGAAATGTTTCAATATGTAAACATGTGTATATGAAAATGTTCTGTCTAATAGCTTTTACATTTAATAAGAGAAACATGAACAGCATGAACGTTTCTGCGAAATGATATCTTACAGATTTTAGTTGCTGATTGTTTAAACTGCGGTATTTCGCTTGGTGGTCCTTACTTAATTTTCCCTGACGGTTAAGTTAACGTTACTTGAAGTTTCCATTAGGTTGATAATGTTTATTTGAAATAATACGACGTATTTTTAGGAAAGAGAAACAATTTGAAGCTTCTTCAATGTGAGACCGTTAGAAAAGTCTTTTTTAAGTCAAAGATTTTTCTGATACTAAACAAGAATGATGACACCGAGTCTTACATTGCAAAGAGCACGTCTTTCGAACCCTTTCGGACGTGAATAAAATTTATCAAAGTTATTCAGACTCAATGGCACGGGTAAGAAAAAAATAATCCGGATTTATGCGAATGCTGTTCTATAAAAACCGAAATTATTTTTTCTTCAGTTGGCAACAGTGCTAAGGGAGACTATAACCACGCAGAAGACATACTGAATTAAACGGCGACAGTTATTAGCCGTGGCAGGTGATTTTGGTTTTGTTATTGCGCAATTGTTTAAGGTACGTCTGCATTACGACATACAGCTATGCAGGTGAGTGATTCAGAGTTCAGAAGTGAAATACGTTGTTCGATAAAAGTTTGCTATCCTTCCAATAAAACGCCTCTAGGAAAATTTTACTTAATGAAAAACAGTTTACAAAGATTAATGTTTGGGTGAGTCAATGATTTTTACATGGCACAATGATTTCAAAACAAGTTAGTAAAATCATGCAATGCATTGATTATGATACGCTTTCCAACATACCAGAAATTATTACTCAAGTTATGAGGATAATGGATGTGGAATAAATCTCGCTCCTGTGTCCTGACCTTTGACCCCATTCCGATGATATTTCACAGAACCGGTTCAGTACACCTCAAGAATAACATAATAAAGTTTTGTCGCAATAGAAGCAGTTTTACACAAGTTATGAGAATAATGGCTGTCGAATAAGTCTTGCTTTTGTGCGATGACCTTTGACCCCATTTCGCTGATATTCAACAGAACCGGTTCACTACACCTCCGGAACAACATGATAACGTTTTGTCGTAATCGAAACATATTTTGTTAAGTTATGATGCACAAGAGCAATGGAATGGATCCCACTCCAGTGTCCTGACCTTTGACCCCATTTCGCCCATTTTCAATAGGGTTCGTCCCCGGTGGCTCCCTACCACATACTAAAATTTCATCGAAATCGAACCATTTTTACGCAAGTTATGAAGCATAAGGGCAATGGAACAAATCCCGCTCTTATGTCCTGCCTGGCCTTTGACCCCATTTCGCCCATTTTCAATAGGGTTCGTGCCCAGGTGGTTTCCTACCTCATATTAAAATTTCTTCGAAAACGAACCATATTTACACATGCTATGACGCATAAAGGCAATGGAATGGATTCCATCTTTATGCCCTGACCTTTGACCCCTTTTCACCCATTTTCGATAGGGTTCGTTCCCAGGTCGGTCCTTACCAAATACTAAAATTTCATCGAAATCGAACCATATTTACGCAAGTTATGACGCATAAGGGCAATTGAATGGATCCTGCTCTTATGGCGTGACCTATGACATCACTTCACCCATTTTCAATAGGGTTCGTCCCCTGGTGGTCCCCTACGACATACTAAAATTTCATCGAAATCGAACCATTTTTACATGAGTCATCGTGCCGACAGGCAGACGGATGGACAGACGGACGGAAAAAGCTGGAGCATATACGCTTCTTCAACCTACGGTTGGAAAGCGTGAAAAAGGGCATTTGTCGGCAGATCTTGCTCATAGGCCTGGTCGGCCTGAAAGTGTTGTTACCGTGCGTATTTTTATCACGGTTTGGGCAATCCAGCAAGAAGAAAGGCGAATGACTTGTAAAGACATAATGGCGTCAAATAATATTTCAAAGACGTCGGAATTACGCATTCTACGTGACAAATTACTGCTGCATCGTGTGAGTTCCAGGTGGGTACCTCATCACCTGACCATTTTCTGAAACGAAGGATGTATGTAACTCACTCAAGTCCGTATGTATACAAAGGACAAAAAGTTAGGGATATTGCCTGAAATGAAGGATGTGTGTATCTGACTCAAGTCCATACCTATACTCTGAACAAAAAGTTAGGGATATTGGCTGAATTGAAGGATGTATGTATCGGACTCAAGTCCATACCTACACACTGGACAAAAAGTTAGGGATATTGGCTGAAATGAAGGATGTGTGTATCTGACTCAAGTCCATACCTATACACTGAACAAAAAGTTAGGGATATTGGCAGAAATGAAGGATGTATGTATCGGACTCAAGTCCATACCTACACACTGGACAAAAAGTTAGGGATATTGTCTGAAATGAAGGATGTGTGTATCTGACTCAAGTCCATACCTATACACTTAACAAAAAGTTAGGGATATTGGCTGAAATGAAGGATGTGTGTATCTGACTCAAGTCCATACCTATACACTGAACAAAAAGTTAGGGATATTAGCTGAAATGAAGGATGTATGTATCGGACTCAAGTCCATATTTACACACTGAACAAAAAGTTAGGGATATTGGCTGAAATGAAGGATGCATGTATTTGATTCAAGTCCATACATATACACTGGACAAAAAGTTAGTTATATTGGCTGAAATGAAGGATGTATGTATCTGACTCATGTCCATACGTACCCACTAGACAAAACGTTAGGGATCTTGTCTGAAATGAAGGATGTATGTATCTGACTCAAGTCCATACGTATATACAAAACGTTAGGGATATTGTCTGAAATGAAGGATGTGTGTATCTGACTCAAGTCCATACGTATACACTGAACAAAAAGTTAGGAATAGTGTCTTAAATGAAGGATGTATGTATCTGACTCAAGTCCATACGCATGCACTGGAGAAAAAGTTAGGGTTATTGCCTGAAATGAAGGATGTATTTATCTGACTCAAGTTCACACGTATACACTGGACAAAAAGTTAGGGGTGTTTTCTGAAATGAAGGATGTATGTTTCCGACTCAAGTCCACACGTATACACTGAACAAAATGTTAGGGACATTGTCTGAAATGAAGGATGTATGTTTCCGCCTCAAGTCCATATGTATACACAGGACAAACAGTTAGGGATATAGTCTGAAATGAAGGATGAATGTATCTGGCTCAAGTCCATAGGTTTACACTGGACAAAACGTTAGTGATATTGTCTGAAATGAAGGATGCATGTATCTGACTCAAGTCCATATGTATACACAGAACGAAACGTTAGGGATATTGCCTGAAATGAAGGATGTATATATCTGACTCAAGTGCATGCCTATATACTGGACAAAAATTTGATGATATTGTATGAAATGAAGGAAGCATGTATCTGACTCAAGTCCATGCGTATACATTAAACAGAAAGTTAGGGATATTGTCTGAAATGAAGGTTGTATGTATCAGACTCAAGTCCATAGGTATACACCGGACAAAAAGTTAAGGATATTGTCTGAACTGAAGGATGTACATCTTTATTTGACTCAAATCCATACGTACACACTGGACAAAAAGTTAGGGATATTGTCTGAAATGAAAGATGTATGTATCTGTCTAAAGTCCATACCTATACACTGGACAAAAAGTTAGGGATATTGTCTGAAATGAAGGATGTATGTATCTGACTCAAGTCCATACGTATTCACTGAACAAAAAGTTAGGGATATTGTCTGAAATAAAGGATGTATGTATCTGACTAAAGTCCATACATATACACCGGACAAAAAGTTCGGGATATTGTCTGAAATGAAGGATGTGTGTATCTGACTCAAGTCCATAAATATCATCATCATCATCATCATCATCATTGCCAACCATTATCAATCCACTGCTGGACGAAGGTCTCCCCAAGTTTCCTCCACAACAGTCTGTCTTGTGCCAGTCTCCTCCATGTCACTCCCGCATATTTTCGAGTTTCATCCACCCATCTCCCATGTGCTCTTTTTCTGGGTCTTTTCCTGTCCCTTGGAATCCAATTTAAAATTTCGGCTGTCCATCGATGGTCTGCCCTTCTGGCACTATGTCCAGCTCATTGCCATTTCAGGGATTTAACTCAGATCATGATGTCTTCCACTCTTGTCATTTTTCGGTTCCACGAGTTCCTCTTCTTATCTCTCCTGGTTACACCAAGCATGCACCTCTCCATGCATGCTTTGAGTTGTCTGCAGCCAATGCATGTCTCTTTTAGCTAAGATCCACGTCTTTGCACCATACGTAAGCACTGGAAGGATGCACTGATCAAACACTTTTCTTTTAAGACATAGTGGCATATTGCTCTTGAAAATTATGCTGTTTCTTCCAAAAGCTCTCCAGGCAAGTTTGGTACGCCGATTAATTTCTTCATCAATGTGACCCTCACTTGATATCTGCTGTCCAAGATAAACATACGTATCTGTTATCTCCAGTTTTTCTCCATCAATCGATAAATCTTCATTTCTTGTAAAAGCATTATACATCACTTTTGTCTTCTGAAAGTTTATTTTTAATCCCAATTCTTTGCTCTTGTCAGCAAGTTCCTGGATCATACTCTGCAGCTCTGATGGGGTAGTTGCATAAAGAACTACGTCATCAGCAAAACGAAGGTGGGTTAGATAATCTCCATTAATCTTTATCCCTTTGTTTTCTCAGTTCAGTGATTGTTTTCCCAGTTCAGTGATTGATACATATACACTGAACACAAAGTTAGGGATATTGCCTGAAATGAAGGATATATGTATCTGACTCAAGTCCATACGTATACACTGAAAAAAATGTTAGGGTTATTGCCTGAAATGAAGGATGTATGTATCTGCCTCAAATCCATACCTATACACTGGACAAAAAGTTAGGGATATTGTATGAAATGAAGGAAGCATGTATCTGACTCAAGTCCATACGTATACACTAAACAAAAAGTTAGAAATATTGGCTGAAATGGAGGTTGTATGTATCTGACTCAAGTACATAGGTATACACTGAACAAAAAGTGAGGGTTATTGTCTGAAATGAAGGATGTATGTATCTGACTCAAGTCCATACGTATAAACTGAACAAAAAGTTAGGGATATTTTCTGAAATGAAGGATGTATGCATCTGACTCAAGCCCATAGGTATACACTGGAGAAAAGGTTAGGGATATTGTCTGAAATGAAGGATGTATGTATCTGACTCCAGTCCATACATATACACTGAACAAAATGTCAGGGTTATTGTCTTAAATGAAGGATGTATGTATCTGATTCAAGTCTATCCGTATACAGTGGAAAAAAAGTGAGGGATGTTATCTGAAATGAAGGATGTATGTATCTGACTCAAGGCCATACGTATACACTGAACACAAAGTTAGGGTTATTGTCTGAAATGAAGGATGTATGTATCTGACTCAAGTCCATACGTATACACTGGACAAAAAGTTAGGGACGTTGTCTGAAATGAAGGATGTATGTATCTGACTCAAGTCCATACGTATACACTGGAGATAAAGTTAGGGATATTGCCCGAAATGAAGGATGTGTGTATCTGACTCAAGTCCATACATATACACTGAACAAACAGTTAGGGATATTGTCTGAAATGAAGGATGTTTGTATCTGACTCAAGTCCATACGTATACACTGGACAAAAAGTTAGGGACGTTGTCTGAAATGAAGGATGAATGTATCTGACTCAAGTTCATACGTATACACTGGACTAAAAGTTAGGGATACTGTCTGAAATGAAGGATGTATGTATATTACTCAAGTCCATACCTATACACTAAAGAAAAAGTTAAGGGCCGCTCAGGTGGCCCAGTGGCCTAAGCGATAGTTTCTGGTAATTCGCCCTAGATGGTCCGGGTTCGAAACGTTGGTCCATTATTTCGACCCCCTCACGAAGCGTGCAACGAGTGTCTGGAAACACACATGCTCGCCACCTCCGAAAAACCTCCGCCAAACCAATTCAGCTGGGAAGGTGATGATGATAAATTTTTTTTGATCATAAAGGTGTAGTCCACCAGCATGCCGTTCCTCCACAAATTACTGTCAACGCTGAGTATTACATTTCATTCTTGAAGCGTCTGCGACGACACATATCGATTAAGCGACCGGAACTGGTTGGCAAGTGGGCCCTACACCATGATAACGCCTGTCCACACGTGGCTGCTTGTGTTCAACAGTTTCTTACGAAATGCTGTATTGAGATCAAGCCACACCCTGCCTACAGTCCTGATCTCGCCCCGTACGATTTCTGGTTGTTTCCAAGAATGAAGGAGAAGTTCCGTAGCTGAACATTCAACAGAGATACTGACGTTATTCAAACTATACAGGGTTCGCTAAAGCAGCTTCCACAAAACGCCTTCGCCACATGCTTTGAAAAGTGGACAGAACGATGTGACCCTTGCATATCATCCGAAGGAAGATACGTTGAGAAAGAATAACAAATATTTTGCTGTACATATATTTTTTTTATAGAACGGCCGTTGTACAATCGATAAAAATCCAGAAAGAGAAACAGGTACTTCCAACAGCGGCAAAAATAAGTACCTTATGAAAATTGACAAATTGCATTCAAAAGGCTTCTCACAGCAGAATTGTCGGACACAAAGAGATTTTCAAATCGAACTGTTAAAGGAACGAAATATAGAAGGAAACGTGATATAAATCTGAGCTTTCTAGCAGAAGAATTTTGCATAATTGAACAGTCGATAACAGCGAAATTTGTTTTTCATGGCAAAACCTATTTTAGAAAAATAATTTTAAATATACGTCTCGCCGAAGCAGAGAAAGCGACAAAAAAATTGGAACTTTAAGCCTCCTAGCTGGAAAGTTGTGCATTATTTAAAGTGGACAATGCTCGCCATCTTTATTGTAGAGAAAGACACACAGTGAGAAAAGAAATTTCTTAATTGGGATTTTAGAAGCGGAGATACAGCTGCAGACAGAAGTACACAAGCACCACCTAGGGACAGAAATGTGAACTACAACACTCCTCAAATACAAACTTGAAGTGTTTCACAAGGTAAAGGTCATCCGGCGTTAAAACAATTTTAAATCCCACATTCAGAAGCAGAGATATTGAAAGAAACAGATAAAACTTTTGAGCACCCTTGGAGCGAAATTTCGCATTATTATTTTTTTTGGGGGGGGGGGGATAAGTACGAAGAGTCCTTAATACTGACCTTTAACGTGGACCAGGCACATCAAACAGAGGTCATCGCTCTTTCCACGTTTATAAGTGAGTCACAGAAAAAGTATCATTGGCCGCCACCAGGAATCGAACCCAGGGTCTTCCAGTTACGCGCCGGATATGCTTCCACTGAACCACAGCGGCCTCGAATTCCTCCAGACTCACACACGCTAACTGCCAAGCTAATTTCGCAGGTTGCATCTTGGAGCCCCGTACAATGCTGGGATTCACCGAACATGGTAAGCAGCATGATAATTCTTCCGTGACTCACTTATAAACGTGGAAAAAGCGATGACTTATGTTTGATGTTTCTGGTCCACGTCCAATGTTTGTATTAGATATTCATTCGCCTTGTAATTATTTGTTCAGTTGCTGCTTTACCATCTTCGGTGAATCCCCAGCATTGTGCGGGGCTCCAAGAAGCAACCTACTAAGTTGGCTTGGCAGTTAATGTGTGTGAGTCTGGAGGAATTCGAGGACGCGGTGGTGCAGTGGAAGCATATCCGGCGCGTAACTGGAATATCCTGGGTTCGATTCCCGTTGGTGGCCAATGGGGATTTTTCCGTGACTCACATATAAACGTGGAAAGAGCGATGACCTCTGTTTGATGAAGAGTTCTATTAGCATCTGCTCTAAAATAATTTTTTCAATCAGTTCTTAATCCCAGAGATACTGCTGCAAGCTGAAACCTGAACTTCCGCCCTCTAGGGGCACACTTGTGCGTTACGAAAAGTTTAAAATTATACACGGTGGTATCAGAAGAATATGGACACCCCCGGAATCACGGTGTACCCGCCTAGAAGCGTTACAGAACGCACGTGACCAGGTCGACATCACGAAGATATAAGAGGCCGACCAGGACATTTGAGCCATAGTACCTTACCTGAGCACAATGGATTAGGTGGTGTTCAAAAAGGAATGACGATCGACTACCGGGCCAAGGGTGGAAGCATCTCAAGAACAGTAGATTTCGTGGGCTGTTTGCGAGGTACTGTAGTAAGGGTGCACCAAGGATGGACCAATGGCACAACGAGTACCTCCTGACGTCATAACTGTGGATCCTCAAGGGCCATCGACCCGAGAGGAGGCGGTCGCCTGCGTCGACTGTAAAGGACAACAGTACAGCAACTGACCACGCAAATCAACGTTGGGGAACCTAGGCACGCGCCCCGATTACAGTGGAGCGAATCCTGTTACGCATGGGTCCATACTCCGTCAAGGCGCCCATATTTACATGAGTCGGCGCTCCGTCAAGGTGCTCATATTAATTTACACTGAAGTGCCAGAAAAGCTGGTACAGACGAGCTTATGCAAAATACATTGCAACGTCAATTATGCGCGTACTCGGTTGCGTCCGCCAGTGCGTATATAAAGCGATAGACATCCTTCCCAGCTGTCAGAGCTGTTTTCGGCATGGGAATGACAAGTAATAACGATTTAAGCGACGGTGTCATAGTTGGCGCTTGTGAGATGGGCCATAGTATTTCGGAGGTAGAAACGAAGTTCGGATTTTCACGGACGATCATTGCAAGGCTGTACCTTGACTACAAGGATTCCGGCAAAACCTCCAACCTACGATACGAGTGTGGCTGTAAGAAGACATTGGGTGAACGTGACCATCGTAGGCTGTCAAGAATCGTTTCACGCGATAGGCGTCCAACACTCTCGCAGGTATCATCGGAATTCCGTACTGGAGCCACAACAAGCATCAGCGACCGGACTGTGCAACGTAGCTTGCACGATATGGGCTTTGGGAGCCGACGCCCAACTCGATTCACCCTGATGGGTACATGACACAGAGCTATGCGCCTCGCTTGGGCGCGGCAACACTACCACTGGACACTTGATGACTGGAGACAAGTAGCCTGGTCTGACGAGTTGCGTTTCCAACTGTATCAGGCAGATGGAAGGATTCGTGTGTTGAGCAAACCCCATGAAGTCATGCATCTCACCTATCAACATGGAACTGTACCGGTTGGTGGGGGTCCGTAATGTTATCGGGTTTGTTTTGCTGGATTTCACTGTGACACGTCTACAAACGTCTGTGACCGGCCAACGCTGTGTGCGCATCCTTTCTGACGAGGTACACCCGTTCATGTCAAGCATTTATGCTGATGGGTTGGGCCTGTTCCAACAGAACAATGCGCCTCCACACAAGTGTCGGGACGTCACATTATGGTTAGAGGAGAATTCATCTGAGTTTGGGGTGTTGCCATTGCCACCCAAGTCACCAGATCTGAACGTGATAGAACACATTTCAGATGCCACGCAACGCTCTATCGAACACATCCCTGATCTCGGAATACACACGAATTGCGGAACGCTATACAGGAAGTATGGTGTGCATTGCCTACAGCATATTTCCAGAAGCTAGTAGAGTCCATGCCCCGTTGTATTTCTGCAGTCCTGCGCTCCCGTAGGGGACCTACTAGGTATTAGACTAGTGTACCTGTTTTTCTGGCACTACAGTGTGCATCGGTAACGACGCCTGCAGTTCGCATGGGACTACCGTCATTTTATTTTTATTGAAGGTTTAACGACCATCGCGAGCAACTAAATGGGCTTTAAGCATTCGCCCGTCCCGATTTAGGGCCACTGGTTCCAGGGAAGCGAGAGAGCCAGCGCCGTAAGGCAAACACAGCATCCATACCTCACCGGGATTCGAACCCGGACCCGTCTGGGACGAATGGTCGTAAGCTATCGCTTAGACCACTGCCTACCCGGGACGGCCTACCGTCATTGGACAGTGGACAAGTGGAAAAAGGTTGCCTTCTCCGACGAATCGAGGTTTCTGCTCCACAGAAGTGACGGGCGGTGACGGATATACAATACACAATTACAATTATTCATTGCACACATTTAAAACTTATAGTTATATGAAAATGCAATGCACCAGGAGGAATCTGAACACATTGGTTGTAAGGCGATTCCCCCTATCAGATGTAAGAAAAAGAATAAAACATATGTCATATATGAAAGCAAGTAAGATGGTTATAACAGAAGCACCCTTGTTAGCAGCATGCTTGGAACTACAATGTAATGATAGGGTTGAGATTCGTTATGGAGATCAGGGTGATTTACAATGTAATTTCGCAGAGACAAGGAACACTCTTTGATATTTTCCAGGCCGCCCCGGTGGCGCAGTGGTCTAAGGCGTTGGCCTCTGATCATTCGTCCGTAAGGGGTCCGGGTTCGAATCCCGGTCAGGCATGGATGTTGTGTTTGTCTTATGGCATTGGCTCTCTCCCTTCCCTGGAACAAGTGACCCTAAATTAGGGACGGGCGACTGCTTATAGCCCATTTGAGTTGCTCACGGTGGTCGTTAAACCTCCAACCAAAAAAAAAAAAAAAAAATTTTCCAGAGATCTGATGCTCTCTGGGTAATTATTCCATAGGATAATGACTTTATACAGTATGCTATTTAAACCATACTTAAGTCTAACACACGGCTGACATAATTTGTTGTTAGCAACGGATCTGGTGAAGATAGAATAATCCAGATATTTGATTTCAGATTGAAAAATAGGCAGTTTAAGATGCATTATTTTAAAAAACATGATACCTAGTTTCAAGGTAAAAATTTCATGAATTTTTAGAATATTTAGTTTTAGAAATAATGGTTTTGGATGAGACATGTAATTTGTGTTCAGCATATAGCGAACAGATTTCTTCTGTCATTTGAGCAAGCATAACTTATTGTTTGCACTTTAATTTGAATACCAGTATTCCAGACAATAGGAGAGATGGGTATAAATAAAAGCATAGTAAAATGTTTTTAGGACATTGATAGGGAAGAGATGCTTAATTTTACCAAGCAGGCCAACCTGTAAGGAAACTTTTTCAATACAAACTGAACATGCGTATTCCAGTTAAAAAATACATCAAACCAAACACCAAGATACTGAACTTTTTCCACAACTTTAAGGGGAGATCATTAATCCTGACTGGAAATTTATTTATGTCCTCTCTTTTATGAACGTTTCCGAAATATACGGCGAATATTAAGTGATAATTTGTTAGAGCATAACCAATCAGATAAATTTGATAGCTCATTATTGATCATTATCTGTAATTAATGCAAATCATGACATTTTTGAAAAATGACAGTGTCATCAGCATATAGCAAAGCATGAGTTGATTGCAGGCACAGAGGAAGGTCATTAATATATAACAGGACGTCAGACACATCAGAACCAACACCCACACACGCTTTTCGGTCACGTGCAGGCCGGCGGTGGCAGTACGCATGTCTGGGGAATGTTTTCCAGGTCCTGAGATCGGTGGTACCACTAGATCGTTCCCTGAACGCCAATGGGCCACCCCGGTGGCGCAGTGGCGTTCAGGGAACGATCGATGGCTTCTGACCATTCGTCCAAAAGGGGTCCGGGTTCGAATCCCGATGAGACATAGTTGTTGTTTTTGTCTTACGGTACTGGCTCTCTCCCTTCCCTGGAGCCAGTGACCCGAAATTAGGGACTGGCGACTGCTTATAGGCCATTCAGTTGCTCACGGTGGTCGTCAAACCTCCAATTAAAAAAAAACTGTTCATCCTCGCAGACCACATGCATTCCTTCATGTTGGGCGTTTACTCTGGTCGCGATGATGTCTAACAACAAAGCAATGCACCCTGTCACGTTGCAAAGGGGGTGCGTGACTGGTTCCAGGAACCCAACAGCGATGTCTCCGTTCTCCCTTGACTGGTGAAATCGCCCGACTTTAATCGTAGAGAGCACTTGTGGGACTATTTCGTTCGACAGGTTCGACGTGCCTACCCAGAATCACGTCATCTTCGGGTCCTCTGTGCTCTGATACAGTTGGAATGAGCACGTGTGCCTCGGGCAACTTTCCATGGCCTCATTGCGCGCATATCACACCGTCTCGTCGCTGTAATGCGGGCCGATTGTAGTTATTCCGATTATTAGGAAATTGGTCATATTGTGCTGATACAAATGTGTATGAGAACCATTTTACAACGAAAACACTCTCCAACAAAAGAAGAATATTTCAAATCGGGCTCTTAGAGGAAGACATATCGTCTAAAAAAGGATATCCCGTATATTTATGCCCCTGGTGAGAAAACTATACACTATTTAAGCCGGAGCTATACTCAAAAGGTTTTCTGAGGTGAGAGGTATTGGTCCGGGAAAGATTTTCAATCCAGTTTACAAAAGGTCAGATTTTGCCGCAAATAAACCAAATTCAGAAACAAATATTTCTGCCCAATGGTTACTTAACCGTTCTTTTATCAAAAAGTTCCAAGACTAGGCTGATATACAACAAAGTACAGGGTGATCCATTTAAACCAGTACCATGTGATTTACTTATAACTTTTTTATAAATAACAACAAAATCATACAGTAAGTTGAGAATTATACATGTGGTATTGGAGAATCATTTTATCAAAGCAAATGCTAGAATTGTCCTCCATTTTCTTGTAAACACAGTTGAACACGCCACACCATATTCAGTGATGTCTCATGTAGAGTACGTGTAGTAACATTGCCAATTTCAGTCGTGATTGTTTCACGCAATGCATCCAATGTTTTTGGATGGGTAAAAATGGGGTCAATAATTTTCGTAGACGAAACCGCACACCATACGCCAACCTTTTGTAAATGCATCGGTGTTTCACACATAATGTGTTAGTTTTCGGCAGCCCAGTATCTGCTGCTTTGCGAATTGACGTAGCATGACAGATGAAACCAGGCTTCATCCGTAAACCATGTGATGGAGAGAATATCAGATCGCAAATTAAGAAAATTTTGAAACAATTTCCAATACCTTACTCTCTTTCCCTTGTCCGGTTCCTGCAGCTGATGGATTACGTGCACTTTAAATGGTCGAATATTTGCTTTTTTTGCTGCCCTTTGACAAGTTCCGTATGAATATCCTGTCTGTTGGCTTAATCTGCGCAACGATTTCGTCGGAGATTGAAGTAAACGTTGCCGAACATCGTCCACACGCGTTTGGGGCATCGGAGGGAGATGTCTACCGCTACCGCTGAGAAGAGAACCGGTTTGCTCCAGTTTTTTAGCCATCGACAGAATTGTTGACTTGCTTGGCACTTTTCGAACTCCAAACTCTCTTCGAAATGCTCGTTGCGCTTTGATGACAGAATTTGTTACCCAATACGATTTCCCTGAAAAAACACGCTTTGGAACAGAGTACTGCATGTTTCCGAATGCACGCAAGTGAATGACAACGCAACAGTAAACAAATCATGAGCTGCGTTAGAGTTACGGTTAACAATCTTCTTCACGGTGGCGGTTTTCATTCTCCAGGAGTTGCTGCTTCTATTGAAAGAAAGACGGAGTTCCTTTGCGCGATACCTTTGCAAAAATGTAAGGTTTTTTCAAGTTCCTGGTTTAAATGGATCACCCTGTACTTATTTTACTTAAATCTGGCTATGATCTCCATTAAAGTAGTCTCCTTGCTCAGCGATACACCGCTGCCAGCGTTTTTGCCACTGTTGGAAGGCTCCTGGAAGTCCTGTTTCCTAATCATGTCAAGCACCGTCTGCGATTCTCGCTGGATCTCATCCACGGTTTCAAAACTGCAACCCTTGAACTCCAACTTCATCTTCGGGAACAGAAAGAAGTCGCAGGGGGTCAAATCCGGCGAGTAAGGCGATTGAAGAAGGGCAATCATGCTGTTGCGGCTGCAAAGCTGAGGTGTTGATAATGCTTTGTGAGCTGTTGCATTGTCGTGATGGAGCAGGAAATCGCCCCTGCGTCACATTTCAGACCGTTTGCGGCCAATTTTCTCCCTAAAACGCCACAGAACACCGCAGTGAAAAAGGGCGGTGACGGTCTGTCCCTGGGGGACGAATTCACGGAGCACAACCCCACGAATGTCGAAGAACACGATGAGCATGCTTTTGGTTGCGCTCCGGACCTGTCATGCCTTCTTTTCGGTAGTGGAGATGCCAGGCTCTTCCACTGCGACGACTCTTGTTTTGGTCTCCGGGTATTAACCGTAGACCCAAGTCTCGTCCCCACCCAACAAAAACAGTCTTGCTGGGCCAGCAGTGGGCCATTGCTGGCAGCCATCCTGCCAGCACTATGTTGCCGCTGCCGAACCGTCAATAAAATGTCCGGGCGGCCAACAGAAGGGCCAGCAGTTCAGGCCAACAGTTGGCACCCCATTAGTTGTCATATGCCACAACAGGGCCATCAGTTGTCCATCACAGGCAGTAGCTGCCACAAGTGGCCCTTCAGTGGCCCTGCAAGCACGTGCCAGAAATGATGGCTAGCCTGTGGTCCGCTAGTGGGCCGTTAGTGGCAACCAGCAACCACGTGACGTAACTGGTGGCTTGCCGAATCTTGTCCGCCAATTTCCCAGTAGTAGCCATAATAATAAAAAAAAGAAAAGCAACGATAACCGCAGTTTCCTAAAGCTACAATTTTTTCTACCCTTACGAAGCTTGCGAAATAATGCACTGCGCTGGGGAAATGTTCTCGACAGACCGGAAAAACGTCTGTTTGCATCTGATCCTGGGCCGTGTGCGTGGAAGTCGCGCTCGCTACTGACCGGACTAATTCACTACGCTGGGATATGTGCTGGAAGCTATGTGTTTCGTATGCAAGTTGTAATCGAATGCCTCCCTCTTTCATTTTACAATATTGTGAGGTATTTTTCATAAAAGTCAGTTTCATATAATTGATAAATTCATTTTTTCAACGTAACGATAGTTTTTTTTTTTTTTTACCTTAAGGGAACTTCACTCATTTTCAAGGAGTGTACATACTTAGAGTCGCTTTCCAAAGTTTTGTACTCTCCTTGCCGTCTTGAAAAGAGATTGTTGAATAAATATATATTTAACCGGGTTCATGTCACATTCTGTTACATTTTTAACGTTGTGTCTTTCCTTTCCGTTGTCCGAAGCTACATTTGTTTTAAAGAGTAAAAGATATTTTATTTTACTTCTCATTATTTTTAGAAGCGAATTCCTCCCAGTCTTGTGTATTCAACCCATGGATGAGTACACCACATAGCGTTGCTTTTTTTTTCTTTCAAATAATTAATAAATTTCTTACGCGTATAATTCTTTTTTTTCCCCAACAAACGCTATTTTAATGGTTTTCCACGATATTTGTTTCAAGCGGTTCCAAATTTTTTTCTTGTTATTCATGCACTCCATTCCATGAATTGTTATTCATTGGAATGGAGTGGGTGTTTTTCATGGCTGTAATCTAGTATTTCACTGCTTAATCTTATATCTTCGTCGACGTAAAATTTCATTAGGAAATTAATTCGCCTCTCCACATATGGATTTTTTCTTAACATCCACTAAAATAACTCGATGGCGATAGCGTCGTCTTCAACTAACTGGTACCATGAGAGACACAGCAAGTGTTGCTTCTGCGCATGCGCAGTCCCGATGCTTCCACCTGCTGTTGGGGGTTGCATTGGTTGCCAGCAACGGGCCACTAGTAGAACTTGCTTGGAAGCCCACAATTCACGGTGATGCTGCAGGGCCATCAATGGCTCGCCAACTGATAGCGCTGCCACCAACGGACCACTACCGGGCCGTGAGCGGCAAATTTCAGCCAGTAGTGACCCATCACTACCAGCTAGTGGCCAGCAGTTTCCCAGCACTTGTGTTTTTCCTGGGCAGTGATGACCCGCGAGAGGAACGTTGGTTCATTCACCACCTGCTGAGAAAGATCTTGACAGAGTTCGACACGGAACGCCTTCTGTTCGGGGTTCAGAATCGTTGGCACAAACTTTGCAGCAATGCGGTGCATGTTCAAAACCGACGTCAGGACTGCTTGCATGGTTTCGTATGACAGATTAACGATAGTAGCAATGTCTTGAATGGTTCTCCGACTATACTTATGGACCAGTCCCTTAATTTTGTCCACATTTTCGGGGGTTACCTCGTGGACGGTCGCCCTGACCTCTCGTGGTTTTCCAGAGCCATTCTGCCACACTCATGAAGCTCGAGTTCCACTTCAAACACCTCCCACGACTCATTGCTCCATTGACATAGGCCTGCCGCAACGTTTCATGCGTCTCCGTTTCCGATTTGCCGAGTTTGACGCAGAGTTTGATGTTCGCTCGATGCTCTAGTTTGCAGTCCATACCGAAATCGCAGCATTTTGTTTTGCACGTGGTCACCCAATATCGTGTAGCACAGCTCCCGATGTTCAAAGAACGACACCACTCGGAACAATTACTCACGAAGGTCACTGCCCTCGACCGCTGTTCACGCATCCGCATACTTCCATCTGTTGGCGCGTTACGTACCTAGTCTCGGAACGTTTTGATCTCACTGCGTATATGCAAAACATTTCGGATAAGGAGCTGTATCCAATGCAGGAAAAAAAAATTCAAGTCGGACTTTCAGAAGCAGAAACATCCGAGGAAATGCAATTTACCGTTACGCCGACTAGCGAGAAAAAAAATCTGTGCACTACTACTTGAAACAAAGAGACAGCATACCAAAAATAGTCTTCGATATAAATGGCATTGAAAGGAAAAATATTGTTTTCAGTCGGATATTTAGAAGTAAATATATGGAATAAAATGTATTTTGAATTCGATAAAATCTGTATTCACGCCATCTAGCGGCGAAGTCGTGCATTGGAAGAAAAAAAAACGGAATGCAAGGATCATCATTCTCACATGTGAGACATCCCAATGCAAAACTAATTTTTCAAATCAGTCTGTGGCTTGCAGAGATACACAGGTGGACAAAGTAATAACATAAGCGCAATCTTTTTTTTTTTTTTTCGAAAAGACATTAAAAACAAGAACGAATTCGAAATGAGGTTCTATTTTTTTATAAATTCCTTCGTAGAGAAGGAAAGAGGAAAGAAAAATTAACGAGAAATATTAGAAAAAATTATCGAGTTCATGAAGCAAGTTCTTTTTCAAAAGATTCGACCCTCTACCAAAGATTCATGATCATTTTTTACGCTTTCCAACCTTAGGTTCAAGAAGCGTATATGCTTCAACCCTGTCCGTCCGTCCATCCGTCCGCACGCTAACTCGCGCAAAAATTGTTGGATTTCGTTGAAATTTTAGTATATGATAGAGGATCACCTGGGGACAAACCTATTTTGAAAATGGACGAAATGGGGTCAAATGTCAGGACATAGGATTGGGATCCATTCCATTGCCCTTATGCGTCATAACTTGAGTAAATATGGTTCTATTTTAATGAAAATTTAGTATGTGGTAATGGATCACCTGGGAACACACCCTGTTGAAAATGGGTGAAGTGGCGTCAAAGGTCAGGACATAAGAGCGGGATCCATTCCATTGCCCTTATGCGTCATAACTTGAGTAAATATGGTTCTATTTTAATGAAAATTTAGTATGTGGTAATGGATCACCTGGGAACACACCCTGTTGAAAATGGGTGAAGTGGCGTCAAAGGTCGGGACATAAGAGCGGGATCCATTCCATTGCCCTTATGCGTCATAACTTGAGTAAATATGGTTCGATTTTAATGAAAATTTAGTATGTGGTAATGGATCACCTGGGAACACACCCTGTTGAAAATGGGTGAAGTGGCGTCAAAGGTCAGGACATAAGAGCGGGATCCATTCCATTGCCCTTATGCGTCATAACTTGAGTAAATATGGTTCTATTTTAATGAAAATTTAGTATGTGGTAATGGATCACCTGGGAACACACCCTGTTGAAAATGGGTGAAGTGGCGTCAAAGGTCGGGACATAAGAGCGGGATCCATTCCATTGCCCTTATGCGTCATAACTTGAGTAAATATGGTTCGATTTTAATGAAAATTTAGTATGTGGTAATGGATCACCTGGGAACACACCCTGTTGAAAATGGGTGAAGTGGCGTCAAAGGTCAGGACATAAGAGCGGGATCCATTCCATTGCCCCATTGCCCTTATGCGTCATAACGTGAGTAAATATGGTTCGATTTTAACGAAAATTTAGTATGTGGTAATGGATCACCTGGGAACACACTCTGTTGAAAATGGGTGAAGTGGCGTCAAAGGTCAGGACATAAGAGCGGGATCCATTCCATTGCCCTTATGCGTCATAACTTGAGTAAACATGGTTCGATTTCAATGAAAATTTAGTATGTGGTAGGGGACACACCCTTTTGAAAATGGGGGAAGTGGGTTCAAAGGTCAGGACATAGGTGTGGTATGCATTCCATTGCCCTCATGCATCATACCTTGCGTAAATATGGTTCGATTTCAATGAAAATTTAGTATGCAGGAAAGCGATATTCGTTTTGCCATTGAACGCAAAAGCTTCCCAAACCATCACAGACCCCCTCCTTTCTGTCTGCTGAGGAAGGTGCGTGTCTCGCGTCGTAAATCATGTCAATAGCAGTTCCAACCGTGAGGGCCGTCCAGGTTGAACTTTTTCTCATCGGAGAAAATAGTTGTGATCCACTTGTCCGTCCAGTACATGTGGCTGCTTGCCCATAACAATCTAGCTTCCTTTGTGGCGCCGCGTGAGGTGTGACTGACGGCGCATTTTAAGAACACAATTTTGGACTTTCCTTGATTCGTTGATTAACTGTGTCCTTTGAGACGGTGACACCAATAGTCCGAGAAACTTGACGTATTGATAACCTTTGGGATGAAACTAAACGCATGATGGCACAATCATCTCGTTTGGTTGTTATTCGAGGCCTTCCAGGCCGTTTTCTGGCAGTTAACGCACCGCGTTTCGATAAAGTCTTATAAACGACTGCCCTACTCCTCCCCTTGGCTTTACAAATTTTCTCTACAGGCAATCCATTTGCTGTCAGTCTCCAAATCTTCTGCACCTCCTCACCAGAAAGTTGACTGTTGCGTGGCATTTCGGCAAATGAATGTCTGACGGCAGTTCCGCTGTCTTTTGTAGGCTGAACCGAATTACGGCCCATGCGCGTGCGTGCAACATGCTAATGTGTACATATCATTTGCATGTGGCTACTTTACACAGTTGTCTTTATATTTATGAGACACCTAAAATCACACTATTTCACTTTGTGGTGTTTTTTTCACACAAGCCGGTCATCTCGACGGATAGAAAATTTTGTTGTAGGGATATGTCTAATTAGGTACCACTTCAGCTTCCTACCTATATTCGCATTGCGTTCATGGCGCAAAGTAGACTGTTTCTATATTTATGCGACGCACCTTATCAAGAGGTACCACAAATAAGCCGTTTTATAATTAAAAATCCCATCTAAATCGGACAATTTTCACAGAAGTTATCGTGCGAAAATAATGGCTAACGAATCCCACGCATGCGCACTGCACGCAATAGCTGACAAAAAACATTTTTTGCGGAACTGCTTCCAAAGTCGTTACGGATTTACGTAATGTATTTTGTCGCAATCGAACCTTTTTAGTCAAGTTATCAGGATAATGGCTCTGGAATAAGTCTCCCTCCTGTGTCATACCCTTTGACTCCACTTCGATTATATTCAACAGGACCAGTTCAGTATATCTGCGGAACAACATGATGAAGCTTCAATGCAATAGCAGCATTTTTACGTAATTTATGACACATGAAGGCGATGGAAAGAATCCCTCTCCTATTTCCTGACCTTTGACCCCATTTCGTCCATTTTTAATAGGGTTCCCAGGTTTTCCGCTACCACATACTTCATCGAAATCGAACCATTTTTACGCGAGTTATCGTGCGGACAGTCAGACAGACGGACAAAGCTGTGCCATATACGCTTCTTCAACCCACGGTTTGAAAGCGTAAAAATGACGGAAATCAGTTCTTTGTGTGGCCGCCTTTGTGTTTTATAACAGACAGAATAGGATGTGGCGTACTTTCAATGAGGGATTTGCAGTAGTCACTTGAAATGTCTTTGCACCGCACGTACTTTATCGCATCAATCAAAGCTTGGGAATTTGATGGCTGTTTTTCTGCTACCTTGTGTTTTAAAATGATCCACAAATTTTTGATGTCGTTAAGGTCGGAAGTATTACCGGGCTGGTCAATCACAATTATATTTTTCCTCTGCAGATAGTCCTTTACTGTCTTTGATTTGTGGCATAGAGAACCATCTTGCATAAAGATCGTGTATCTGTGGCATGGAGTACCATCTTGCATAAAGATCGTGTATCTGTGGCATGAAGCACCTTCATGCGTAAAGATTGTGTATCTGTGGTATGAAGCACCTCATGCGTAAAGATTGTGTATCTGTGGCGTGAAGCACCTTCACGCGTAAAGATTGTATATCTGTGGCGTGAAACACCTTCACGCGTAAAGATTGTGTATCTGTGGCGTGAAACACCTTCACGCGTAAAGATTGTGTATCTGTGGCGTGAAGCACCTTCACGCGTAAAGATTGTGTATCTGTGGCGTGAAGCACCTTCACGCGTAAAGATTGTGTATCTGTGGCGTGAAGCACCTTCACGCGTAAAGATTGTGTATCTGTGGCGTGAAGCACCTTCACGCGTAAAGATTGTGTATCTGTGGCGATCTGTGGCGTGAAACACCTTCATGCGTAAAGACTGTGTATATGTGGCATGAAGCACCTTCATGCGTAAAGACTGTGTATCTGTGGCATGAAGCACCTTCATGCGTAAAGACTGTGTATCGGTGGCATGAAGCACCTTCATGCCGAAAGACTGTGTATATGTGGCATGAAGCACCTTCATGCGTAAAGACTGTGTATCGGTGGCATGAAGCACCTTCATGCGTAAAGACTGTGTATCTGTGGCATGAAGCACCTTCATGCGTAAAGATTGTGTATATGTGGCATGAAGCACCTTCATGCGTAAAGATTGTGTATCTGTGGCGTGAAACACCTTCATGCGTAAAGACTGTGTATCGGTGGCATGAAGCACCTTCATGCGTAGAGACTGTGTATCTGTGGCATGAAGCACCTTCATGCGTAAAGACTGTGTATCGGTGGCATGAAGCACCTTCATGCGTAAAGACTGTGTATATGTGGCATGAAGCACCTTCATGCGTAAAGACTGTGTATCTGTGGCATGAAGCACCTTCATGTGTAAAGACTGTGTATCGGTGGCATGAAGCACCTTCATGCGTAAATATTGTGTATCTGTGGCATGAAGCACCTTCATGCGTAAAGACTGTGTATCTGTGGCATGAAGCACCTTCATGCGTAAAGATTGTGTATCGGTGGCATGAAGCACCTTCATGCGTAAAGATTGTGTATCTGTGGCGTGAAGCACCTTCATGCGTAAAGATTGTGTATCTGTGGCGTGAAGCACCTTCATGCGTAAAGATTGTGTATCTGTGGCACGAAGCCCCTTCCTGCATAAAGATTGTGTATCTGAGGCAAGAAGCACCTTCATGCGTAAAGACTGTGTATCGGTGGCATGAAGCACCTTCATGCGTAAAGACTGTGTATCTGTGGCACGAAGCACCTTCATGCGTAAAGATTGTGTATCTGTGGCACGAAGCCCCTTCCTGCCTAAAGATTGTGTATCTGTGGCACGAAGCACCTTCATGCGTAAAGATTGTGTATCTGTGGCACGAAGCCCCTTCCTGCATAAAGATTGTGTATCTGTGGCACGAAGCCCCTTCATGCATAAAGATTGTGTATCTGTGGCACGAAGCCCCTTCATGCATAAAGACTGTGTATCTGTGGCATGAAGCACCTTCATGCGTAAAGATTGTGTATATGTGGCATGAAGCACCTTCATGCGTAAAGATTGTGTATCTGTGGCGTGAAGCACCTTCATGCGTAAAGATTGTGTATCTGTGGCATGAAGCACCTTCATGCGTAAAGACTGTGTATCGGTGGCATGAAGGTGCTTCATGCGTAAAGACTGTGTATCGGTGGCATGAAGCACCTTCATGCGTAAAGACTGTGTATATGTGGCATGAAGCACCTTCATGCGTAAGGACTGTGTATCTGTGGCATGAAGCACCTTCATGCGTAAAGACTGTGTATCGGTGGCATGAAGCACCTTCATGCGTAAAGATTGTGTATCTGTGGCACGAAGCCCCTTCCTGCATAAAGATTGTGTATCGGTGGCACGAAGCACCTTCATGCGTAAAGATTGTGTATCTGTGGCACGAAGCCCCTTCCTGCATAAAGATTGTGTATCTGTGGCACGAAGCCCCTTCATGCATAAAGATTGTGTATCTGTGGCACGAAGCCCCTTCATGCATAAAGACTGTGTATCTGTGGCATGAAGCACCTTCATGCGTAAAGATTGTGTATATGTGGCATGAAGCACCTTCATGCGTAAAGATTGTGTATCTGTGGCGTGAAGCACCTTCATGCGTAAAGATTGTGTATCTGTGGCATGAAGCACCTTCATGCGTAAAGACTGTGTATCGGTGGCATGAAGGTGCTTCATGCGTAAAGACTGTGTATCGGTGGCATGAAGCACCTTCATGCGTAAAGACTGTGTATATGTGGCATGAAGCACCTTCATGCGTAAAGACTGTGTATCTGTGGCATGAAGCACCTTCATGCGTAAAGATTGTGTATCGGTGGCATGAAGCACCTTCATGCGTAAAGACTGTGTATCGGTGGCATGAAGGTGCTTCATGCGTAAAGACTGTGTATCGGTGGCATGAAGCACCTTCATGCGTAAAGACTGTGTATATGTGGCATGAAGCACCTTCATGCGTAAAGACTGTGTATCTGTGGCATGAAGCACCTTCATGCGTAAAGATTGTGTATCGGTGGCATGAAGCACCTTCATGCGTAAAGATTGTGTATCTGTGGCGTGAAGCACCTTCATGCGTAAAGATTGTGTATCTGTGGCGTGAAGCACCTTCATGCGTAAAGATTGTGTATCTGTGGCACGAAGCCCCTTCCTGCATAAAGATTGTGTATCTGAGGCAAGAAGCACCTTCATGCGTAAAGACTGTGTATCGGTGGCATGAAGCACCTTCATGCGTAAAGATTGTGTATCTGTGGCACGAAGCCCCTTCCTGCATAAAGATTGTGTATCTGTGGCACGAAGCCCCTTCATGCATAAAAATTGTGTATCTGTGGCACGAAGCCCCTTCATGCATAAAGATTGTGTATCTGTGGCACGAAGCACCTTCATGCATAAAGATTGTGTATCTGTGGCACGAAGCACCTTCATACATAAAGATTGTGTATCGGTGGCACGAAGCACCTTCGTGCATAAAGATTGTGTATCTGTGGCACGAAGCACCTTCATGCATAAAGATTGTGTATCTGTGGCACGAAGCACCTTCATGCATAAAGATTGTGTATCGGTGGCACGAAGCACCTTCATGCATAAAGATTATGTATGTGTGGCATGAAGCACCTTCTTGCATAAAGATTGTGTATCGGTGGCATGAAGCACCTTCATGCATAAAGATTGTGTATCTGTGCACTTGCATATGAGTTAACAGCTTTTCACGTAACATTTACACGTGAAAAGGACCAATGATGGTAGTGCCAGTCGGTTAAAGGATAAGGAAGTACATAGTACCAGACGCAGACATAGCACCCCATATCTTCTGAGTGGGCAGATGTCTCACGGTGCTTACGGTGTATTTTTCATCAAACCTTTTTGTCGTCGCACATGTGCTTCACGTGATTCAAATTGGCGCACAGTTGATCCATCTGAGCAAAAGAACTTAGCTCCAATTTTCATTAGTCCACGATTGATGACACTTCGCAAACTGGAGTCTCTTCTTTTTCATGATAGATGTTAGTCTAGGTTTACGTGCAGGTTTACAAGACTTTCATCCAAATTCTTTGCCAAGTCGTCGGGAAACAGTTGATACTAACATCTGACCATTCTGAATGTGACATCCACTTCTCTTTGGGACGCTAAACTCACCATTATATGTCGACATTTCATGTTCGTATTATGAATAGCAGTCTTGTTCACATTCACCTCTCTGCTTATGTCACGTTCGGAGTATCCTTCATGATATAAAGTCATTATTTGTGCCCTCTGATGACGCTTTTTTGCCGCTTTTTTGAGGCTTTAATGACGCTTTTTTGCCCATTTTTCGCTATGTAGAACATATGCACAAAACGTTTCAGCATGAAAATCGGAAACAAACTGACGCTCGCACGTATTTCCGAACTCTATCATCAGATGTCGCTGTAGGATGATGCAATACCGACAGGAAATTGAGTAATAAAGACAGTAGCTGACGCAATATCCTAATACAAACAGATGGGCTTAAACTTTTGTAAATTAATGTATACTCGTGGCACCCTATCGATGCGGTTTCTCTCGGAATCCCTACGGTTTACAGTTCGGGCGATAGAACGACCCATCTGTCTTACACCCTCAATGCATCCACGAACAAAGTCGCTTATATATCTACGTTTACCTGTGTTCTTCGATTGCAATTCATTATTTAGAAGCTCTGGTATCCTTCTATTTATCACTTGCGTTGGTTTTGGGTGTGTTCCACTGTGCGCGTGGGGATGTCCATGTCAATTACCCATCACCCCTATTTCTAATGTTTTGTCAACTGAGTGTATTTCTTCGACCTATCATCACCAAATCGTGGAAGCGGAATTTACGTGAATCAATCGTGATGGGGAAAGTAGATTTACTGAGATTTCTATCCTTTCTCTCTCACTCTCCCTCTCCCACTCTCATCACCCCAGTTTCTAATGTTTTGTCAACACAGTCTATTTCTTTGTGCTGTCATCGCCAAATGGTGGAAGAGGAATTTACGTGAATCAAACGTGATGGAGAAAGTAGATTAGCTGAGATCTCTTTCTCTCTCTCTTTCTCTACCACTCTTGCTCTCTCTTTCCTGCGCGGGGGATGCCCATGTCAACTACCCATCACTCCTATTTCTAATGTTTTGTCAACTGAGTGTATTTCTTTGTGCTGTCATCGCCAAATGGTGGAAGCGGAATTTACGTGAATCAAGCTTGATGGAGAAAGTAGATTTGCTGATCTCTCTCTCTCTCTCTCTCTCTCTCTCTCTCTCTCTCTCTCTCTCTCTCTCTCTCTCTCTCTCTCTCTCTTGCTCTCTCTTTTCGACAGGGGGGGATGCCCATATCATCTACCCATCACCCCTATTTCAAATGTTTTGTCAACTGAGTGTATTTCTTCATTCCGTCATCGCCAAACCATGGAAGGGGAATTTACGTGAATCAAGCGTGATGGAGAAAGTAGATTTGCTGATCTCTCTCTGTCTCTCCCTCTTGCTCTCTCTTTCGAGGGGGTTGGGATGCCCATATCATCTACCCACCATCCCTATTTCTAATGTTTTGTAGACTGAGTGTATTTGTTCGTGCTGTCATCGCCAAATGGTGGAAGCGGAATTTACGTGATTCAAGCGTGATGGAGAAAGTAGATTTGCTGATCTCGCTCTCTCTCTCTCTCTCTCTCTCGCTCTCTCTCTCTCTCTCTCTCTCACTCTTTATCCCTCTCCCCTCTCTTGCTCTCTTTTTCTCTACTTGTGGACTGATTCCAAAAACAATAGTCTCAAGAAAGAACGGAAAATCCCTTTGTTTATTTATTTTTAATTCACACCCAGCTGGCAGACGTGTAGCAAATTGCTTAAGGTCTACATGCATTTTGCTCTGAAGTGAGCTAAGTAAGATGGAAAGGAAAGAAAACGAAAAAAAAAATGGGAAACTAAACCGAAGGAGATATCACGATTCAAAACTGGAATCCAGCTGGTAGTTGGCATCTTTCTAACCAGATTGTAATCTCGTTAACTTTCGAGAGAGAGCCAAAGACATAAGGCAAGAAGAACGCCGCGGAGAACGAGGGTATAACAGATAAAAGAAGAAGCGAAGTTGTTCCAAGTGTGAGCAGAATCTTGAAAACATTTCCCTCGCTAAGAATATAATTTCGTTACCACCCAAAGCTGAAGAAGATGAAACGGAATTTTTCGATCGGACGTGAATTGGAGAAAATATTTAAAAGGCGTATTCCTTCATTCACATTGGGAGGAAAACGTTTGTTAAAACTTGGCTTTTTTGGCTTTTAAGTGCCTCGTTATCCAAACATGCGATGTATATGTATATACCCTTCAGGGCACAGAAAGACACGGAAACCATACAAAAATCATGCCAACGGGGAAGAAGACAACCGAGGCTTAAGTCTCAGTAACTTATTAGGAAGCGATGTGTCTGGAATACAAAATACCTCTCTTCAACAAAAGAAAACGAAATCAGACGGGGCGTCTATATCCAGAGAGCTTTCCCATCTTTTTTTTTTTCGATAAAAAAAAATCGAACGTAGTCTTTTTATTTTCAGAAATAAATTAACCTTTAGCTGAAGCAAGCATATATGGTAATAAGAGTCAGAACTTTCTATTCCAAAATAAAGAAGCGTTACTTTCCTTCAGGAAAGTTTGCAGTTTTAGCATGTTCTGCGTAATAAATGCCAAATCAGCTGCTTTCAATGACGACGGCAGCTCGTATTCCGAATTGAAAAGTTCGGCGACTTTCAAAAATTACTGATTTTCGAACTTAATTTTTCTTCTTCTTTACACAAATACTCTGGTGCTCAAAATTGAAGAAATAACCACAAAACCCAACCGGGATGTAAAGGAGGGCGGTTGACACGCCCCCCCTCCGCAGAATGTTCATTCTCGGGGTGAAAATTCATGCTCTGAGAAGTTATAAAAAATAGAACTCGCAACTTATAAAGAAAACTAGCAATAAAATTCGCTTTTCAAAGAGTTACAAAATTTGAAAATAGGAAATATGGCGCAAAAACATTCGCTGCCCCGGTGGCGCAGTGGTCTAAGGCGCTGGCCTCTGATCATTCGTCCGTAAGGGGTGCGGGTTCGAATCCCGGTCAGGCATGGATGTTGTGTTTGTCTTACGGCACTGGCTCTCTCCTTCCCTGGAACCAGTGACCCTAAATTAGGGACGGGCGACTGCTTATAGCCCATTGAGTTGCTCACGGTGGTCGTTAAACCTCCAACAAAAACAAAAAACATTCAAAAAGCGGATAGCATTAAAACCTATAGTTTATACAAAATGTAATGACATTCTTAATAAAATATTACAATAAGATAATATTGAATACGTCACAAATTCGTAGTTGGATACACAGTCAGATTTACATTTTTCATTAATAACGAGGAACAGTACAGCAATTTTGTAGAAAATAGTAACTCTACTAGTGATCCGATTTACTGGCGTAGGAATATACACTACATTGACAAACGTCACCGGACATCTAGAAAAGAAACTCAACATAGCATTTATTGACATACATTAGTACGGTGTCGGTCCACCTTTGGCCTACACGTGTCTTCACGAGCTCCGTGCTTCAGTGCTTGACGTACATGTTTTGTGCGTCCCATCATTGTTGTTCTGTGTGTGTGCCAAAGTTAAAGGTCTGTGCTTTCGTTTAAGATCCCTCACGAGTTGGCAAGTGCTTATTATTTTTCATTATAAGTGTTTTAATTTACACACCGAGCTGGTCGTTTTTCTTCGTTAACCCTTGCCATTCATTATAGCACCTGCCAATGAGGGCGCTGTTCCCGCCCGCATCGCTGCAGCTCCTCGCGTCGCCTCTTCAACGACAGACGCAGCCGTTCAATCATCTTCGCTTGCTAGTGGAGAGCCTCTTAAATTTCCTCTTGTCATTTGCACGTCTTCTGCTCAGCAGTGGCGGCCCGTCAGATGAGGCAAGTGAGGCGCCGCCTCACCTGAAATTCCGCAGAATGAGAAGTGAAAGAAAAAAAAACAACCTTCTGTCAGTAACAAAGATATAAGAACTTTGCAGGATAAATGAAACACTGAAATTCACATTGTGATTCATGAATTAGGTTAAAGAAAGGCTTTCGAGAAGAGGAATGAATCATTATTTTGCAAAGCAGCTGCATGTTTTAAGCGCTTAGAGGCGGCCGGCTGAAACGTCTCGATGAGAAGCCGGTTTTGGGAACTGGGGATCAGAGAAGAGCCCTACAGAGTGAACCCCCCAACCCCACGGTCCGAGCTCTACTTAAGGAAGTGCCGGACTTCCAGTAAGAGAAAGAAAATTTCTGAGGCGACCCTCCATTTCGCTTAAACTGGAATCGCATCTCTGCTGTTATTGGAGAACCCAAGGATTGTGTATCCAATGGGCGCGGGAAAATGAGCAGATGACCTTTGTGAAAAGTGGTTTACAGGCGATGACGCCGTTCGCCTCTATATGCTTTGGAGTACGATGATTTCTACGTAGCTTTAACTATTCGTCAGAGTGTATTTGAGTCTAACTTTTTGTAGTGTGTTTTCAATCCTCTCTTCTGCGGGTGTTTGCTAATTCACAATAATGTTGAGTTTTTCTGTTTTTATTTTGTTATTGTTACTAAACAGCATATTTTGATTTTGGTTGGAAAATATGAATGGCCCAACAAACGACGTGATTTGTGTTCTGGAAGAAATTCCTTTTAAACACTGGAAAGATTATAATAAAAGGGATGTTCTCATATCTGGAAGACCGACACCTATAATATGTTCAATATCTAAAGATAAGAAGTGCGGCAAATCGTTTTTTAGGTCTTTCAATAAATCATGGTACGAGATTTCCCCCTGGCTTTCTGGTAGCTATTACAAGCAAACTCTCTTTTGCTGGCCATGTTTACTTTTGAGCAATAAGAAAAATGTGTGGAATACAACGGGTTATTTTGATCTGAAAAACTTTTCTCGTAGTGCGAAATTGCACGAAAGCTCTAAAGAGCATAGAACTAACCACGTAGGTCTAAAACGAATGAAAAAAAAAAACACTATTTCTGATATGCTCAAAGAAAATGCTGCTCTTCATAAAGTCAAGTTTAATGAAAACATATAATCGATTTAGTTGTCGTTCTAAGCAAGCAAGAACTGCCTTTTCGAGGACATGATGAATCTATTTCCTCATTAAATAAAGGTAATTCCAAGGAAATGTTCCATTTGTTACTTCGTAGGAGCACCCCAGAATTAAAAGCACATTTTGAAGAAATACGAAGCTTATTTTTCTCGACAGTCTAAAACGATACAGAATGATTTAATGGAGTGTATTCATGAATATACTCCATTAAATCATTCTGTATCGTTTTAGACTGTCGAGAAAATAAGCTTCGTATTTCTTCAAAATGTGCTTTAATTCACCAAAGCTCTTATGGAAACAGCAACAAAATTAGCTGGGTCTAAGAACAAGTTGCATGTGAACAAATTATCAGGAAAAACCAAATTGTTGATGCAAAAAAGAAGAGAGATGAGGACAACTAAAGAAGATGTGACTTCCAAAGTGGAATATATAGAGCTATGCAAGACAGTAAGAAAAAGTATCACTGAAGACGTAAGGAAATTCAACTGTGAACTAGTGAGGAAAGCAATTGAAAACAACCAAAGCCTAAAGATAGCAAAGGGACATCTCAGTAAGGGAAGAAAACAGATTATGGCACTGAGAAAAGAAGATGGTTCTGTAACAAGAAATAGAGGCGAAATTTTGACAAGAGTGAAAGATTTCTACTCCAAATTATATGAAAGGGATGATATATGCACTCCAGACATCATGAAAGATACCAGTACCAGAGTTCCTCCAGTCCTTCCAGCAGAAGTTGCACATGCAATCAAGAACATGAAGCGAGGAAAAGCTCCAGGAGAAGATGGAATTACTGTAGACATCATACAAGAAGCAAGTGGAGAAATCGAAACAGTACTCGCCCAAATTTTCACTCGATGCCTTAATGAAGAAAAGATTCCTGAGGATTGGAACACCGCTACAATGATCCTGCTACATAAGAAAGGTGACATTGAGGATCTCGGAAACTACAGACCTATCAGCCTCCTATCAGTAGTTTATAAAATCTTCACTAAAGTTCTTTCACACCGCTTGAAGGTAACACTGGACATGGCTCAACCGAGAGAACAAGCTGGATTCAGGAGTGGCTACAGCACAATAGATCATATCCACGTGCTGAGAGAACTAATTGAAAGAGCGAGGTAATATGAACTTCCATTGTGCATGGCTTTTATCGATTATGAAAAAGCCTTTGATTCAGTGAAACCATCAGCAGTTACAATGGCTCTGAAAACCTGCGGTATTGAAGATGCATACATTAATATTATTAATAACATCTATGAAAATGCAAGTGCAAAGATTAGGCTGTTTGAAAATACAACACACGTAAAAATTGGAAAGGGAGTGAGACAAGGTGACACCATATCTCCGAAGCTCTTTAATGCCACATTGGAGGGTGTTTTTCAGTCGCTGAGCTGGGAAAACAAGGGGATAAAGATTAATGGAGATTATCTAACCCACCTTCGTTTTGCTGATGACGTAGTCATTTTTGCAACTACCCCATCAGAGCTGCAGAGTATGATCCAGGAACTTGCTGACAAGAGTAAAGAAGTGGGATTAAAAATGAACTTTCAGAAGACAAAAGTGATGTTCAATGCTTTTACAAGAAATGAAGATTTATCGATTGATGGAGAAAAGCTGGAGATAACAGACACATACCTTTATCTTGGACAGCAGATATCAAGTGAGGGTCATATTGATGAAGAAATTAATCGGCGCACAAAACTTGCCTGGAGAGCTTTTGGAAGAAACAGCATAATTTTCAAGAGCAATATGCCATTATGTCTTAAAAGAAAAGTGTTTGACCAATGCATCCTTCCAGTGCTTACGTATGGTGCAGAGACGTGGACCTTAACTAAAAGAGACATACAAAGGCTGCAGACAACTCAAAGAAGCATGCAGAGGTGCATGCTTGGTGTAACCAGGAGAGATAAGAAGAGGAACTCGTGGATCCGAAAAATGACGAGAGTGGAAGACATCATGGTCAGAGTTAAATCCTGAAATGGCAATGGGCTGGACATACTGCCAGAAGGACAGATCATCGATGGACAGCCGAAATTTTAGATTGGATTCCAAGGGACAGGAAAAGACCCAGAAGAAGACCACATAGGAGATGGGTGGATGAAATTCGAAAGTATGCAGGGGTGACATGGAGGAGACTGGCACAAGACAGACCGTTGTGGAGGAAACTTGGGGAGACCTTCGTCCAGCAGTGGATTGATAATGGTTGACAATGATGATGATGATGATGATTCATGAATATATAAACGAATGTGTTAAAAGCGAAATTAATCAGTCAGAATTTTTTCAGTGCAAGTTGATGATACAACTGATATTACTCAAAAATTACAGTGTCTAATAATTGTCAGATACATATTGAACTCAAATTTTGAAGTAGTTGAGCGCTTCCTTGGTTTTTACGATATCAGCACTGTATGATCTGCTAGCATCAGTTTTGGAGGAGTTTGATTTTAAATCAAAGTTAGTAGGCCAGTGTTATGATGGTGCAAGCGTTATGGCCGGAGAGTTGAGCGGTCTGCAGAAAAGAGTCAAGCTAGAAGCCCCGCAAGCTTTGTTTACCCACTGTTTCGCCCACCGCCTTAAACTTGTCCTACAACAGGGGTGCTAAAGTATTGTAAAATGTCGCATATATTTCGCAACTGTATCCAGCATGCCCTGATTTTTTCATAAGTCTGCCAAGAGAACCCACGTAGCAGATTCAGTTCTTGGGAAACGGATTCCTCAAATAGCGGAAACACGTTGGGCATCACGTTCGCAAATTTTGCGTTTAATTGTAAGCGAATGGGGCAAATTAAAGCATGTGTTTGAAAACATAATGAATGACCCGGAATCAACGGCAGAATCAATCAACGGAGCCATAGGATATTTGAAAAATTTCACTGATTTTGAATTTGCTTTTTTATCACTGATTTTTTATGATATTTTTGGAATTACGGATGTACTGTTTGATGCTTTACAAAAAAAAGACTTTAGATATCAGTTATTGCCAAAGACAAATTAAACAATGTTGCGAACGAATAAATAAGAAAAGGAATGTAACCACTTACTTGAAACATTTCAGTGAAGCAATTAGTTTGAGTGGAGGTCCTAAATGTCGCCAAAAGAAACATTTGACTGAAGAAGAAGTGGAAAACTATTACAAAATTTTGTTTTACGAAATCGTTGACAGCATAATAGTCCAAATAAATACCAGATTTGAAGATATGGGAAAGCTCGAGTTTCTGCAGCTAGTTGACAGCTCAAAATATCATAGTTATTCAGAGTCATTTCCATTCAGTGCCCTTAACACTCTCAAATAAATGTATCCAAACATTTTTACAGACACACAACGACTAAAAAACGAATTAGATTTTTTATATAATGATCACAACTACAGGGAACTCAGTTTTCAGAAAACCTTGAAAACAATGAAAGAAAACGAGCTGAAAGATGTGTTACCTGAAGCCTACGAATTATTTTCTCTTGTATTGACACTGGCGTCAACAAGTTCTTCTGCTGAGAGGAGTTTTTTCTTGTTTGAAGAGAATTAAGACTTACCTTCGTAATACAACGGCACAAGATCGTTTGTCTTCACTCGTTAAAATTTCAATCGAGAAAGAATTGCTGAACCATCTAATGTCCACTCAACCATTTTATGATCTGATCATAGACAAATTTGCAGCCAAAAAGGATCGCAGAATTGAACTTATTTATAAAACATAAACTGAAAGTATTCTGTTCGAGACCAAAGCAAATTAATATCGTATTCCTCTGTTTTTAACTCCAGGTTTAAATTATTTAATATTTTTTTTATATAAAAAAGTGCTTCCTTAGCGTGACTCCTCCTGTACATAGTTATCACGAGCCTGTACTTCAGTTTGTGACCCGTGCTAAATGCACCTTCACTAATATGCCAATCGAACTGTGACTTTTATTCAAGCTCAAGAAACACTTCGTGAGAAAACAATTTCTATTCAAATGATTTACTTTGAATTTTTTAAGAAGTGGATCTCCGATTGGCGTTGGGATGTGAGTGACGCATTGACTAGCTAAAGAAACCGCGCAAATTGCGTATTTTCGCTCAAGTGTATTACATAAAAGAATACTGGTGAAATATTTCTTTCTTTGTTGTAAAATTATCGAATAATTGTTTTCATAAAAATATTGTTGCAAAAGTAGCGTATATTACACACACACACACACACACATATAGAGGTATATGTACATTTTTCCTCTAAAGTTTTTGGATTTTTTTCGTGAAGAAAGACTCCCCACGCCGTGTTTCATATATTTTTATAATTTTATTCCATTACTGTTGAATAATATTTGTATATAAGGGCTAAATGGCATGGGATGGAGCCCTAAGGGATGGGGTTTACAGCTGTTAATAACAAGGTGCCACCTACCCTGGACCAATGGCTTAACGAGACTTCCGAATCTCAGCGGATTTTAATGATTCAGCCGACTCGAACCCAGGACTTCAAAGATATCCAATGGGTGATACTGCCTTTGACATGAAACTTTTTGAAGGAGGGGGGGGGGGTTCTGCCCTTCTGCTGTATAACTGTGCATAAGTACATATAACCATTTGGGGGGGGCGCGCTTCGACAAATATTTTCCTATTGGTACGTACGCACATCTTGAATATTAATAAAAAACAAAGCTAATTTAATAAAATGAAGAAAATGCAATAAATTATAGTTGTTTTAATAAAAATTTAATAAAGCAACTTCTTTGGCCGCTTTGCTTTACTTTCTCTTCTATTATCAAGAAATTACATTGCTTTCCGAGTTATATAAAAATCAATGAATTTAAATAGGGAAATTATCTATAAAACGTACTTAGAAAAAAGCTGACTGTCTCGCCTAATAAGGGAGGGGTGCAAACCACGACTCCCCCCAGGCTACGCCACTGATATATATATATATTCATATAACGTTATACGAATTTATATATTTTTCAATAACATATGTTTTACTGTTTTACATTTACATCAAGACCGTTCGCCTCACCAGCATTTTACACCACGAGCCGCCACTGCTGCTCAGGTCTCCGCCTCTGCCGTTGAGAACGTGGATGTGACGTCCCTGGCCTCTGCTGACGATGATGAATTCATGGACGTCTCTGATGGCGTTGCTAATCTGCCCTCTACTGTTTCTACAGCCTCTGCTTCCAGTACATTGTCTCATGCTGCGTCAATGCCTTCCAGAGGAGGCGCTTCTTCACGCACGTATTCTGGGGCTGCCTCTGGTATTCCACCGGCTTCCTTCTCGTCTCGTCTGCCCCCTATGGATTCTTACGTTACTCTCATCGGAGACATCAGCTTATTAGACATTCCAGAGAACTCTCCTGCTGGTCAACGTCTTCATTCAACCCTCGAATTGGGGCTTTGTTTTGAAGCGCTGCCGAACACTCCTTTGGAGTAGTACAGCTCCACTTTCAAGAAGATGTTTCCTTCTGGTGGTATCACCCACCTCATCCAAAAGCCACGAACTGTGATTGTTTATTTTTCGAAGAAAGAATATGCTGAGCTTGTCTTGTCTCGGGGCCTATCAATTGGCGATCGTCATCTCTTAGCCGAGTCCATCGCATAGCGTCCTGTTCTAGTCTCTCTACATCCGGTACCCCCGGAGATCTCTGATGATATGCTGTGTGCTGCACTTAGTCGAAGCGGCAGAGTAGTCGGCCCAGTGAAGACTCTCTCCTCTTTCCCCTCTCACCCCGATGATAAACATATCTGTGGCTTCCGTAGAACTATTCGCATCATCTTCTCGTCCGAAGAGCATCTCCTACGGTTCCTCGATGTTCGATACGGATTGAGCTCCTCACCTCTGCTCATTGCTCACGCTGCAAGGCTTACGGACGTCAGCAGGCTCAATGCCCCCATGCAGAGCCACTGACTCCTGCGGCTCCAAAGCAGCATTCTACCTCTTCTTCCGTTTCTGCTGCCATGCCTCCTCCTGCGTCTGCACCTCCTGGACCTAGTTCTGCCGAAAATCTTATTAAAGCCTTCGATCAAAACGCGTCTTCCGATGTTGCTTTCTCCACTCTGTAGGATTTTCCTCCGCTTGACTCCTTCTTGCCTTCCCGTGTTCTCTCTCCATCAGACGACATCACGGCTGATCTTCAAGTTTCATCATCCGTTGGCACTTTTGCTCCCGGCGATGAGATGGACCTTTCCTCTGATTCCACATCTCGTGTGTCATCGATCCACAGCAAACGTCGCTCTACCACCAGTACCGAGGACCGGAGGAAAAGGAAGAAGTCACCTCCTCCGACTGGCCGCCCACATCATTCCACCCGTCTAGCTGGCTCAAAGTCACCCCTGTCACGTTCTAGCTCTTCCTCTTCAAAGTCCAAGGGTGCTCTGCCGACGTTTGAAGATTTCTCGACTCTGCTTACCAATGCCTCTCTTCCTTCAGAACCTGTGTCCCTTTTAAAGATCTTTACAAGTTTCTCACTCCTAAAACAAATCGGGAGGCTTCTCGTATCTTTTTACAGCAGTTTGAAGCAGTTCTTCCCGAGGTCTTCGACTAAGCAACCTTCATCCTCAAATTCCTCCGCAATAATGCCAAGCAACTCGACTACGTCTTGTGGTGTCGTGGTATCATCAATCGCCTCGACACATTCCAGAAAGCCGCCATGACTGCCCTTCATCCGACGTCGGACTTACCTATTCAAGGTCGCCACTATGAATTGCAGGGGGAGGGGGATTGCTAACCCCTCGCTAACGCTTTCGTTCTGGAAGATCTCTAGCCTCTTGGGGCCGACTTACTCCTTCTGCAAGAGATGAATTGCCATTCCTCGACACTTTTCCATAGATGGCGCACTTGGGACTTCACCTTTCACCATGCTTTCCGTTACTCTGTGCACGGTGATACAGCAGGAGTATCAGTCTGTCATCTCCGCATGCCGTGAAAGCTCCTTCTACGCTACGTGGTCACCAGTAACCCCGTGGTTTGCTGTTACACCAAGTCTGTTACATCTCACGGTGAGTTAAGACTCTGAATAAATTTTTGATGTTCTTTCGCGCTGCGGTTCCTCGCCTGTGATGATTTTGTTTTTTTCTCAAGCATTGCTCTGTTTGCATCACGTTGTAAATTTGTAATTACTCATTCAATGTACACACCATCGCTTTTATCAGTTTGTATCATTTCTGTTCTTTTTTTCTTCGAGACGATTCCATGTTGCTAGTCTCAGCTGTTTTTGTTACATTAAAGCGATTCTGAAACCACCTTTGGCCTTAATGCATGAACTGGCCCCTGGAGACAGGCTTTCGACAAGGTTTTGGAACACAGCGATAGGTATGCGCTTCCATTCATTACATAATGCTGCCTCTAACTGTTGCTTTGTAGTAGGCCTTGGTTCCAAAATTCTCATGCGGCGCTCTAATTCATCCCATAGATGTCCTATGGGATTAAGATCAAGGCTCTGTGCTGGCCAGTCCACACGCTCTACGGAATTATCAACAAACTACGCAATAACAGTCCTTACTTTATGTCGCTCTGGACTTGTGAGCCTCTGCTCCATGTTTTTGTGACCTTTTACGTTTTTCGAGTGATTCAGGTCATCTGCTTTGTTGCGTGGGATATTCATGAAGTTCTCGTCTTTCGTTTGATGTATCTTCCAAGTTGGTAAATGCTCGTTTGTTCCTATGATCCTCGTTTTGCTTCTCGTCCAAACTGGTCGTTCTACGAACTTTGTTCTCCATTGCAAATGGCGTCCTCACCCGGATTGGCTAAGGGTCCTGCCCATCTCTCTAAGGCACCTCCTTCTGTTCTGACTACAAGTGACGTGCTACTGCTTTCCAAAATGCCGCCCTGTCTTCGCCTATCTCCGATGGCGGCAAGGAGGCCTCGTCTTTCGCAGCTGTGGATTCGGCTTTCCTGCCTTCGCCGTCCTGTTGCTGCCGTTAATGCTGCGCCCTCGAGCTGCGCATAGTCTCATCGCTGCCTGCTTTACCAGCTGCTGCTCCGGTCGTTGCTCCTCTTCCCTCATCTGGTGTTCCATCTTTCAAAGCAGCCTCGCCTTCCTAGAGAACTTCAACAACCACCTGCACATATCCATCTGTTGCCTCATCTCCTGCTTCGGCGTCCTCGTCTTCCTCGGTAAGTGCTCTGGATTTCTATGTTACTCTCCATGGCCATGAACTTTTCCTAGATTTTTCTGAAGACTCTTCTACTGGTTACCAGCTGCACACTAATCGACCTCGGAGTTTCGTTGGAGGTGTTGCCTGACACTCCCCTGAAGAAATAGTGTTCTGCTTTAAAGACGATAATCCCCCCGCTGCCATCACTCAATTGGCCAGAACGTCTCGGTCTGTCATTGTGTATTTTGCTCTGGCAGTGTTCCTCGTGGTGCCCCCGCTTCCAGATTTTTGTCCCAACCTTCTAGGCCTGTTTCCCAGAAAAACTCATTTACAGCTTCTGCTCAACGCGTGTCTTTTGTTTCCTCTGCCCTCTGAACACGGATCGTTGCACAAGTCGTTAACAGCCACTGTTCAACGCGCGTCTTCGCATCTGCATCCAACGATTCCAGTTTCCGCGAGCCCGCAATACCTGTTGCCGTGTATCACCTTTTGCCAACGCCCTGATCTTCTCTGATGAGACACGGTGACCGCTGTCGCCGCGTCCACTGTTCGTTATCGTTTTGTCCTGCCACGTCTGTGCTGCTCAGGCTTTTGTTGCTGCCCTGTTCTTGCTGTGTTCCTCCGGCCCGTGTGAACATTGCTGTACTAGGACTAATACGGATTGAGCCCTGACTCTTGTTCCACGCTCAACATTGTGTGTTCATGTTAGAGTAATGTTTCCCCTGCCACGTTTTGCCATGCGCAGTTTTTTGTATGCTTTGCCCTGTTATATATTGCATTGCCATGTTTTTCCCGTTGCTTCAATTTAACGCTCCAAGACAACTATTAAATCGACGTTGAAACCTAGGTTTATGGCTCGGTGCATTATCCTGCTGGCACCAACAGGGCTCAGTTCTAAAGTACTGTCACAGAGTTGGTAGGGCATAACTGTCAAGAATATCAAAGAAGACGTGTTGGTTAACAGGTTTGTCCGAGATACCCAATGGGCCGGGAGCATACCATGAAAAATACCCCCACACGAGTACACTGCCAGCTTCATACTTAACCGTACGAACAGTACATTGTGGTAAACAGCATTCCCCTGGATACCGCCATTCCCACTGATGGATCGTGTATCTGGATCCATGAGTTCATAGGACCCGTTTCCATTGATTTACGGTCCACGATAAATGTTCTTTACACCACGCTAAACGACGAGCAGAGTTCCGAGTGGAGATGAAAGGCTTATGAGCAGCCGCACGACCAACATAACCCATCGAATGAAGTTTTCTGCGAATGGTAGGTGTACATACCGAGGTTCCAGCATTTGTATTCACCTGTACACTAGGGCATTGTACAGTACTCCGTCGATTAGCTGTAACGACTATCCTGAGGCTCCGACGTTGTCTGTCACTGATTTTCTTTGGTCTGCTGGCACGTTTTGCTGCTTCAGGCACACCATGAGTCTTTCACGTATTCAGTACATCCAAAACAGTTGACTTGGGTATGTTTAAACTCCTCTCGGTTTCTTTTATGGAAAACCCACTAATACACTGGTGTGCAAAAATTAAGGACGAAGAACAGAGAAATTAGCATAACAGCGGAATGAGCAGGCAGAACGGACCGAAGGACCACTCAGGAGATAGACTATGGCCCGGAACGATAGGGCATGCGCATATATGCAGCATGACGTAGGTGAGGGAGTGTCGGAAGGGTTTAAAGCACGCGGGCGGTGTACGCTCAGTAATTCGGTGAAAGCTATTGCACGGTGTACATCGGTTTGAACGACGTCGAGTTGCTGTCACCGTGCGATATGGCCAACAGGCAATCCACTAGACGACATCTGGATGACTGTACCCGAGGTCGCGTCATTGGGACGTTGGAAGAAGGTTGAAGTATGACTAGTGTGGCCGAGGAGTTCGGGATCGCTCACAGCATCGTTTCACGACTAGAACAGCTGTCCGAGAGTTTAGAAGTGGGATTCCACGAGCAACCACGGTGACGGATGACCGGTATATTGTCCTACAGGGGAGAAGAGACAGACGGCAGACAGCGGGAGAAATCTCAAGACACATGCAACAGACAACTGGACGCCAGTGATCGCGTTTTACCGTGGCCAGGAGGCTGCACAAAGGTGGTCTATTTGCACGACGACCAGTATGGTGTGTGCCATTAACGCCTGTGCATCGGAGACGGTTGTATTGTGGTGCCAGGAACACAAGAACTGGACACATTAGCAATGGGTTCGAGTTCTCTTTACGGATGAGGGCCGATTAGACAGACGAGCGATTCCAGACGTATATAAATCTGGAGAGAACAGGGAACACGCAATCACACCTCCAACATCATCAAAAGGGACCGGTTTGGAGGTGGCTAAGTTCTCGTTTGGGGCGGTATCATGCTTGGTAGCCGTAATGACCTCCACATCCTCCAAGGAAGTTCAGTCACTGGTGTCCGCTATTGTACCGAGGTTCTCCTGCCTCACCTGCGTCTGATTAGAGGTGCTGTGGGTTCTGAGTTGCTCTTGATGGACGACAACGCTGCACCTCATCGTACAGTAGCTGTCGAAGAGCTGTTGCAGAGTTAAGATATTCAACGCATGGATTAACCCGCAAGATCCCTGGTCTTAAATCTAATCGATTGCGTGTGGGATCTTCTCGGAAGACGCTTGGCAGCACGTCACCAACCGCCAGCAACGATTCCGCAGCTGCGATTGGCGCTACAAGAGGAATGGGCCGCGATGCCTCAACAGCTCTTTGACAATTTCTTCCTCAGCATGGACAGACGTTGTAAATCCTGCAACGCAGTCAGGGTTGATCATATCCCCTACTAAAGACTGGATTTTTCTTGGCAGACGCCTGTCACATGGACGTTCCTGTCTTCTGTCCAGTTGTGCTCGAAGCTACCTTTTCAATAAAGTGCCTTTGTATTCTTTGGATTCCTTGTTTGGACGGTTATGATCACTTGTCCCATATCCTTACATCTTGGGGATCTTATGGTATCATTTGAGTCCTTGTGGAGCACTTCTGCACGACGTTGCATTCGAAAAACCGCCTCGTCCTAAATTTTTGCACGCTTGTGCAAAATTTACACTGGCGTGTAACGGAAACACACAACAATCTTTCGCTTCTCAAAGTCAGTTCTCTCCCGCCGCGAGAATTTCAATCAACCTCACAGGGCTCCATGATCGCGGTCAGCTGTAGGCTTGTTTTTATACCGTTTGCAGCTGTGACGCGCGTCTTAGCAACGTAGCGGATACGTTCATTTGCTTTTGAAGGGTGTCCGGTGACGTTTTCTCAATATAGTGTATATACATAAACGTTTCCAACCTTTCGCACATCAACCAAATGTCTTTTTCAAGGAAGGTACACAGAAACTACTAACTGAATAACAGAACGATTTAACAATTTGTACGCGGTGACTTGACTTGACAATAAGAAGATACGACGCTATATTCATTTAAAGATTCGAAAATTCGGTAAAGTAGCCACAGCCCTATCCAGAGAAGTCAAATTCGAGTCCACTACTCCTATGCCGGATGATATAAAGAAACTAGATTCGTACTCTACCCCTAAATGTACAGCCATTTGGGTACAGCCTTGGAGATTATCACCAACAGTGATACTTGCAATGATAGTTTCACTCGAGTTGCGACGAATTTGGAAGCAGTTCTTCAAGTAACTAATAAAGACATTAGACGTGGACCAGGAACATCAGACAGAAGTAATCTCTCTTTCTACGCTTTTAAGTGAGTCACGGAAATGACTCACTGATAAACGTGGAAAGAGAGATGACTTCTGTTTGATTTTCAAGTAACGCTTTCTCCCTACCAAGATGTCGCATGCACAACAAACGTTGTACCTCGTATCTTTAAATGAATATAACGTCGTATATTTTTATTGTCAAGTCAAGTCACCTTGTTCAAATTGTTAAAGCGTTCCATTATTCATTTTGCAGCTTCTGTCTACCTTCCTTGAAAAAGCCATCTGGTTGACGGGTGAAAGCTTAAAAACGCTTACGTATATACAGTATATTCCTACGCCAATAAATCGGATCACTAGTATAGTCACTATTTTCTTCATTTTTCATGTGTTGAAAACTGTTTAGAGAATTAAGAGACTAAGCCTAGGTGACAGAAGAAGATAATCTGGGTGTATACAAGATGAAATGGCGCAATGCAATGTGAAGTTGAGTGCAAGGACTGTTCGGCGCAGACTGCAGGAATTTGGTCTAAAAGCTAGAATTCCACAAAAAAAGCCATTTTTATCTCTCAAACAAAACTTGAAAAGCTTAAACTGGGCTAAAACTCATGTTAACTGGACAGCAGAACAATGGGACAGTGTTATTTGGACTGATGAGACCAAAATATTCCTGTTTGGTAGTGATGACATAAAATACGTAAGGAGAAGAATCGGAGAAGATTTGCATCTAGATTGCATTACATGTACCGTGAAACACCCAGTTAGTGCTATGATCTGAGGTTGTATGACATCAAAAGGTTTGGGCAGAATTTGCGTGATTAATGGGAATATAAATGGCCATAAATACATTAATGAAATATTTGAAGCCAAACTGAAGCCTTCCGCACGTGATGTTTTCCAAGATAATGAAGCATTTACATTTCAAAAGGATTCAGCTCCATGTCATAGCGTTGCTGTGTGCAAAACGTGGTTTCAAGATAATCATATTCCACTACTGGAATGGCCTGGGAATAGCCCAGACCTTAACTACATCGAAAATCTATGGAGTCGACTACAGAAACTTGGTACTCAGAAGCAACCCAGCAATAAAACCCAATTAATAGAAGCAATAATACAATCTTGGTTTCACATTATAACAGCTGCAGAATTAAAAACTTGGTTCACTCCATGGGAAGGTGTTGTAAGGCCGTAATTAACGCTGAAGGTTACCCAACTAAGTATAACTGATATGGTGAGAATTTTTGTATATCTCATTTTTTCTATGTGTTTCACTTTTCTTCTTTATAACTGCTGTTCTAATACCAAAACCTTCACAAAAGTTATTGCATTACATTCTTGATGAAATTATTTAATATAATTTTATGGTATTACTCCAAACAAAAGTGGTGTTATGAGCCATGAAAACTCAAAAATACACTATTTCCAAAAAGTTTCCAAAATTTTGGCCACTACTGTATTTGCGTTTTACCGAATGCTGAAAAAAATAATATTTGGAAGGCATTAATTAACAAAACAAATTTAAAGCTGCTATTTTATGCAAATGTCGAAAATGACTGGAAAAGTTTTTAAAGCAGGTAATGCGGCAAAGCTTTAAAATATAAATAAAAAAACGCACAATTTATTTAGAATCAGTAAGTAGCTATAATCCAGAAAATGATTGATTTGAACCAGACAAGTAATGGCTTCCATATGCTGTACATGGGTAAGCTGAAATAATGTTAATCTCATTCTTTGCTTGATGTTGCCTGTAATATTATGATATTTTTATTATGCTTGCTCAAAAATATTAATTTATCAAAAATTTCGATATTTCGCCCTCTTTTGCATTACGGAAATTTCAGTTTTTAACATTTGGAAGGCAAACATACAACCAAATGACAGATTAAATATAAGCATTCATTAAAGAAACCTCAAAATTATATTATCTTGCAAAAAATTAAAAGCAATGGGATTTTGTTTACACCGGAAATGCGGGAATGCCGTTTCCTTTTAATCTAAATCCTGACCTAATCTGAAATACCGCAATATTTTGGAAAAGCCTTCATATTGTTGTTTGCACTCAAAAACATTATTTTTTTTTTACTTAAATATTATGATTTTCTCCACCAAATGTGTACTAACTGCAAAGAATCTGAACATAAATAGAAAATTACAGTACCAAACTCGTATTCCGTTGACTTAAAGCAAAGTAGGCTTGCTTAAAGGAAGCGCGATGACCAGTTCAAAATGGCGCCTACATTTTGATGCCTAACGAGCTGGGTGTTCTATGTAGCTCCTTGTATATTATATGTGGGATGTAGGGTCAGGTGATGCGTAACATCACCGCCTCTCCCTTGACAAATGTCAACCCCGCCTTCTCGTGGTGCATCCTGTTCCCACTAAAAGGGCTCTGACGACCGCCAATAGCGGTATAACTATACCATCGGGATTAGAGGAAATGCTATCCCACACTCACCAACCCGCTTTGCTAGCTAGCATGGTGAGTTATGGCCAAACCCTCCAAAATGACTCCATAACTTAAATCTTGGGCTTCAGTCTCCGGCAGCTGGAATTCACCTTGCCAAGGCAGCGGCCAGTGCGACATGAAGGCAGAGGGTGCTAAGAAACCACGGACGACCGGACTACACTGCTATCTGATTCTGACCTTGGCTACGTATAATGGACGCTCCTCATCTTCTGATTCAAGGCTTCTTGAATTGGAAGAGGAACTACAAAGGATCAAGTGGGGCATCGTCGGACTAAGTGAGGTAAGGAGAAAAGGAGAAGATCTCATTGAACTGAAAAGTGGACATCTCTTCTACTATCGTGGGACAGATACTGGCAGAACTAGTGGTGTTGGATTTATAATAAACAAGAAACTGAAGGATAAAGTTGTAGAAGTCGAAAGTTTTTCTGACGGAGCTGCACGACTCGTTATCTAACTCTCGACAAGATACCAAGCGCAGATAATTCAAACTTATGCACCCACAAGTCATCGTGAAGTTGAAATTGAAGAATTTTATGAGGAAATTCGTCATCTAAATAATAAAGGTAAGCAGCATTTGAAGATAATTATGAGAGATTTCAATGCAAAAATAGGGCAATGGCAACAGAATGAAACTTCAGTAGGTAAATTTGGTCATGGCAACAGAAGCCAGCATGGAAATACTCTCGTTGAGTTTGCAGAGGCAGAAGGGTTTTTCATCTTGAACTCCTTTTTCAAGAAAAAGCCACACAGGAAATGGACATGGAGACATCCAAATGGGATGACAAGTGAAATTGATTTCATTATGTGTAACAAAAAATTCGTCATAGAAGACTGCAGTGTGCTAAACAAGTTCAACACAGATAGTGACCATAGATTGGTGAGATGTAAGACGCATCTCAACACTAAACTTGAACGTGGCAAGCTCATGAGACAAGCAAAATGTATTGACATAACCAACCTTAAAAAACACCATAATAACTTCAAGTTGGAACTGAAGAACAGATTCTCTGCTTTAGAAGGCCTAACATCGGAAGAAGTGGATATTTCTGAAGTTAACAAAAAGTAACCAAAGCTCTTATGGAAGCAGCAACAAAATTAGCTACGTCTAAGAGCAAGTTGCATGTGAACAAATTATCAGGAAAAACCAAAATGTTGATGCAAAAAAGAAGAGAAATGAGGACAACTAAAGAAGATGTGACTTCCAAAGTGGAATATATAGAGCTATGCAAGACAGTACGAAAAAGTATCACTGAAGACGTAAGGAAATTCAACTGTGAACTAGTGAGGAAAGCAATTGAAAACAACCAAAGCGTAAAGATAGTGTTGCGTCCTTTGGGTCTTAGTTGTCAGGACGCCCCATTACTTCCGGACTGCGATTCGAATCACTGGATCCGCCAATACCTCGTCAGCCAATTAGCCGACACAGTACACCAATAAACCAATGGAGGCACAGTATAACAATTAAAACAGGGATTTAATGGATACATGCATAAATTACACCGGATTCTTCATCTAATTACAAAGCTATAGTTTCCGGCCAGCTTTTGGTTCTCTTCGGTGTTTCAGAAAATATGTCCTAACGAAAAGTCCTTTCGTTCAAAATGAGCCGCAAATAAAAGTATTCGTAAAAAGTACTTACATAGGTCCTTGAGTATCCACAGTATGGTGACACCCAGAAAACAACACAACACTCACTCACATTCACTAATATGTCGGCACTACGGGTAGCTCTTTTTCCTTTTTGGATGACGCCGCGCTGCCTACAGTCTCTTGGTCAAAACGACATCATCCCTAGTCGCTGAACGCACGTACTCAGACACACGCACATAAGTTCTCTCCCCGCTTTCTTTGCGAAGAGGCTCTGCAATGGGGCTCAGCTCCTCCGTGGTTCCCGATGTTGGCGTTTCTCTTCTCCGCTCTGCATGAGTGAGGCGATATTCCGTAATTATTATCTTTCTGTCGGCATTTCACCTGAAATGGCTCCTTAGGACAGGTATCGATGCTTCGGCGAGGTGAATAAAGTTTCCAGGCAGAGCTGTTGTTGGTTAGTCCTCAGCTTATGTTTTTCAGCTGGCTTCACTTCTTACGCTCAGAATTGCAAGAGCACGCAGACGGACGGCAAGCATTTTCTAGCACGAGGAAAAATCGAGGCCCAGTTCTCTCGGATATCAAACGGGATCTGCCTTCAACAACAGTCTCCCCTCTCCAAGAAATTGGTAAGCGGTGAATTCCAACACTTGAAACCGCGACATTTTTATTATAAACCGCTCTTCAAGTCTAAGAGCTTTCCCATTATTTAGCGCGCGGCACAGACAAAAGCTTCAAATGCCTTTGCTATCCAAACACTTTTGAGTCATGGGAAATAGCTTTTAAACTCTGATCCGTCCCATTTCCGTTTACGGACTCTTTGTTCTCGTGGCAAACACCTGCATTCAAAGTGCTAGAAGATCTTTCCTTAATATACCGTCCCTCGCAAGTGTTTAAATTATAACTCTCCGTTAATTAAAACATTCAATCAAGTTTCAATTACCGTTAATGAACCACGCCTCTCGCCAATTAATTATGCGAGGTGGGGGGGTCGTCACAATAGCAAAGGGACATATCAGTAAGGCCGCCCCGGTGGCGCAGTGGTCTAAGGCGTTGGCCTCTGATCATTCGTCCGTAAGGGGTCCTGGTTCGAATCCCGGTGAGGCATGGATGTTGTGTTTGTCTTACGGCACTGGCTCTCTCCCTTCCCTGGAACCAGTGACCCTAAATTAGGGACGGGCGACTGCTTATAGCCCACTGAGTTGCTCACGGTGGTCGTTAAACCTCCAATCAAAAAAAAAAAATCTCGGTAAGGGAAGAAAACAGATTATGGCACTAAGAAAAGAAGATTTTTCTGTAACAAGAAATAGAGGCGAATTTTTGACAAGAGTGAAAGATTTCTACTCCAAATTATATGAAAGGGATGATACGCGTACTCCAGACATCATGAAAGGTACCAGTACCAGAGTTCTTCCAGTCCTCCCAGCAGAAGTTGCACATGCAATCAAGAACATGAAGCGGGGAAAAGCTCCAGGAGAAGATGGAATTACTGTAGACATCATACAAGAAGCAAGTGGAGAAATCGAAACAGTACTTGCCCAAATTTTCACTCAAAGTCTTAATGAAGGGAAGATTCCTGAGGATTGGAACAACGCTACAATGATCTTGTTACATAAAAAAGCTGACATTGAGGAACTCAGGAAATACAGACCTATCAGCCTCCTATCAGTGGTTTATAAAATCTTCACTAAAGTTCTTTCACACCGCTTAAAGGTTACACTGGACATGGCTCAACCGAGAGAACAAGCTGGATTCAGGAGTGGCTACAGCACAATAGATTATATCCACGTACTGAGAGAACTAATTGAAAGAGCGAGGGAATATGAACTTCCATTGTGCATGGCCTTTATCGATTATGAAAAAGCCTTTGATTCGGTGAAACCATCAGCAGTTACAATGGCTCTGAAATCTTGTGGTATTGAAGATGCATACATTAATAATATTAATAACATCTATGAAAGTGCAAGTGCAAAGATTCGGCTGTTTGAGAATACAGCACACATAAAAGTAGGAAAGGGAGTGAGACAAGGGGACACCATATCTCCAAAGCTCTTTAATGCTACACTGGAGGGTGTCTTTCAGTCGCTGAGCTGGGAAAACAAGGGGATAAAGATTAATGGAGATTATCTAACCCACCTTCGTTTTGCTGATGACGTAGTCATTTTTGCAACTACCCCATCAGAGCTGAAGAGTATGATCCAGGAACTTGCTGACAAGAGTAAAGAAGTGGCATTAAAAATGAACTTTCAGAAGACAAAAGTGATGTTCAATGCTTTTACAAGAAATGAAGATTTATCGATTGATGAAGAAAAGCTGGAGATAACAGACACGTACTTTTATATTGGACAGCAGATATCAAGTAAGGGTCCCATTGATGAAGAAATTAATCGGCGTACAAAACTTGCCTGGAGAGCTTTTGGAAGAAACAGCATAATTTTCAAGAGCAATATGCCATTATGTCTTAAAAGAAAAGTGTTTGTTCAATGCATCCTTTCCAGTGCTTACGTATGATGCAGAGACGTGGACCTTAACTAAAAGAGACATACAAAGGCTGCAGACAACTAAAAGTAGCATGGAGAGGTGCATGCTTGGTGTAACCAGGAGAGATAAGAAGAGGAACTCGTGGATCAGAAAAATGACAAGACTGGAAGACATCATGATCAGATTTAAATCCCTGAAATGACAATGGTATTGGTAACTGTGGGTTCCATAGTGGTACCCAGTTTATTGCTATAACGAAATACAGACATAGGAGATTCATTAAAAGCTGCAGTACAGAAAGCAACAGTGCGGAAAGTCAGTATATCCACGATGCAGCACAACGTTACACAGAAAGGAAATGAATGTGCACACGAACAATGAATGACCTAACGGCATGTCAAACACTATAACACATATGCACAAATGCATGAAATGTACTATGCTATGATAAAACAACCGAACGGAACTGAAATGTGGTTAGAGCGCTAAACAACATTGAGTACCTCAGCAGCTTTATAAAAATAACAAAGGTAACAAACGTACCACTATAATAATACGCGATAGAGGAAAGCACTAACACAGCAAACACTCACAATTATAGGTAATTTAAAAAACAGGCACAAATTCAAGAAACAACAGATAAGATAATGATACTGAGACAATGAGGAGATCACACAAGTCATGAGACCGATTAGTTGTGAAAACACAGCAAAAACACGCAATTATCGCAACTTTAAAATAAAGCAAATTTGCAATACATTACTTGTGAATCACAGTAAAAACACACAATGAAAACATCAGAATCAACATGCACTAAGTCTGCAAAACCAGGGCATCTGCGAACATGTTCGCAAATCCCCTAGCATTGAGAGAACAAAAAGTAATCGGTGTGAGGAAGAGAGCTAAAGGTCATCGATAAAAGGATAGAAGGTATCACATATATGATTCTCAACGAGCTCCTTCAAGGAGGCGAGACGGCGCGTGTAACGTCTCAAAAAAGGCTGATACCGAGGATCGGTGGCACACAGAGATTTAAAAAGTGACACGTAAGCTTCGAATTGCGTTACCGCTGCATACGGTCCAGATCAGGTAAGTGAAGGAATTCTTCAGAACCAACAATCGTACGTGCAGGTTGAAAAAGACGTAAAAGTTGCTGTCTGGACAGTGGTCCAGGAACTGGAGGAAACGTATCAATGGCCTGTAGGACCTGTAGAACCTCAGCATCAGAGAGAGGATTGACAGGACCTGAGCGGAGAAGCATACTGTTTGAAGAATCATCAGGTGGAGAAACACCGGAACCGGAAACCTTGGGAACACTAGAAGAATTCTCAGAATGTGGCATAGAAAGTTGTTTTAACTTTTTCTATTTCACAGCGTCTTTGGAAGCTCCAATCCGCTTCGAAGAAGAAGCTGAGGCGGATGTATCCATTAGTGGATCAGGCTCACCTCCCAAGTCAGGAGACGAGGAAACGACCGTCGCCGAAGAAGCAGTACGTAGCTGAGCTGCCTTAGTGGAGACTGGTACAACAGCAGAGGCTTCAGGAAGATGTTGCAACAAGGGTATGGTAGACAAGGTTGTAAATGGAGATCCGGTATCCGAGAGGCTAGGAGAAGAGCCAGACGGCCGATCGGCCAAACCACCACTCAACACACCCGGATCGGAACACTCCGCTGTAGACACATCTGTAGTCGAAGACAACTCTGTCAATCTTGAAGGTGGATGCCCAATCGTATGGGTCGGGAGAGGAGGAAAGGCAGTATTGTCCGTGACGGAAATGTTCGTCTGACGGAGAAACGAAGAATTCGCGTCAGGCAAACTACCGGTAGTGGGGATAGTAGAAAGACCAATGTGGTCAGCAGTGGGATGCGAACTTGATGAACGTCCACGTCGAACGCGGTCATAGGAGGCAGTGGTGTGATTCTGTGTTAAACAGTGTGTACAATAGTGAGCAGTGAAAATCTTGAAACTGTACGTTCGTGCGCCAATTTCAACAGTAGCTTCTGTAGGGCAATCCGCCAAGGCTTTCTCGGTGGGAAAGACGACCAATAACTGACGGCGAGGTCCAGTAGCATGTGCAAATCGAGTTCCGCGGGGAGCGTCAGAGAGGCGACGGACCTTGCCAACAATTTTACAAACATGACTGACAAGGAGAGGAAGTGCAGTATCAGGCACTTCCTGTGGAACAGGATAGAACGTCATGTTCACCGGTCGCTTGGAAAGAGGTGACGGGATGAGATGGTTTGTCCCAATCGAAAGTCCGTTTGCAAGAAAAAAGTCAGCATCCTCCTTGTGATTGAACTGTACCGAAATACCCCGAGGAGTACGGGAAATTCCTGCAATGGACGCAGACGACACATGTCCAGAGTAGGCTTCCATGTAGCGTGGCAATGGAGTAATTGGTAAAGCATGAAAGAGCACACCTCTATCCAGGAGGTTATGAAACTCACGGCCAAACTGCGAATTGTCATCTATCGTTACCTACACCTTGTGGTTGGATACCTGAATAACAGGTGTTGCTTGCAAAAGACCATCTGGTGGAGAGGAATCGGACGTAGAAGTAGTGCCTCGTTGCACTTTAGAGGCAAATGATATCCTCGGAAGAGAAGTCTCTTCGGATCCGGCAGGCACAGAAGGCTGTGAGGGAAGAGAAGCACAGGCCGAAGGCATGGCAGTAGAATCAGTAGTACCCAGGAAGAGCACCGAGGCAGATGCAGGAGCTGAAGAAGCAGCCAGTGCAGGAGTACTAGAAAGCTTTTTTTTTTTTTTTTTTTTTTTTTTTTTTTGATTGGAGGTTTAACGACCACCGTGAGCAACTCAATGGGCTATAAGCAGTCGCCCGTCCCTAATTTAGGGTCACTGGTTCCAGGGAAGGGAGAGAGCCAGTGCCGTAAGACAAACACAACATCCATGCCTGACCGGGATTCGAACCCGGGCCCCTTACGGACGAATGATCAGAGGCAGCGCCTTAGACCACTGCGCCACCGGGGCGGCCTAGAAAGCTGGGAAGGCATCTGAGCAGACACATCTGAGGACGAGAGTATGGTAACTTCCATGGACGTGGGAAGTGTGACGTGACGTGCGCCCGCCACGCCCATAGATGATAAGGAAATACCGGAAGCCGCCATGTTGGCAGCTTCCAAACGTAAACAAACGAGCAAACGATAAGAAAACGGATGAATATGAACTAATATGAGGATGAGAACGTTAGAAAAGTAGCCCAAAACGTACACAGTACCTTTAGACAGCCGGGCCACGCAACAGATGAGTGAGGGACGAGGTATTCCACACTAAAATGCATAAAATATTGGAGCCACCAACAGTACGTCTGTCACGAACGAGCAATGGGCTGTACATACTGCCAGAAGGACAGACCATCGATGGGCAGCAGAAATTTTAGATTGTATTCCAAGGGACAGGAAAAGACCCGGAAGAAGACCACATGGGAGATGGGTGGATGAAATTCAAAAGTATGCAGGAGTGACATGGAGGAGACTGGTACAAGACAGACCGTTGTGGAGGAAACTTGGGGAGACCTTCGTCCAGCAGTGTATTGGTAATGGTTGACAATGAAGATGATGATGATATTATATGTGTTCTGCTGGCTGAAATCTGCCGTTCACGGTATGGTAGCGATCCGTCTGTGGCAGCGCCATCTATTGGAAGCTGTTGATGGCCCTGCAGCATCGCCGTGAATTACGGGCATCTATAAGCAAGCGCCACGAGTGGCCCGTAGATGGCAACTGAAGCAACCCCAACAAGGCGTCAAAGCAGTGGGACTACGCATGCGCAGAAGCAACACGTGCACAGTCTCTCGTTGTACCAGTTAGTTGAAGACGATATCATCGTTGTCGTGTTATTTAGGTGAAGTTAAGAAAAAAACGACATGTAGGGAAACGAATTGATTTCCAAATGAAATGCCGCGACGACGAAGATTACCGTTGGAGAAAAATTACATAAATAATTAAGAACTGTAAGAAATAGTCAATTACTCTCATGTATTTATAAAAACTAATTTCGTTGCAGAATTCCGGCACTAACACACGAAGAATCGAGAATACAAACAGCCGTAAAATACGCCCACTCCATTTCCATGGATAATAAGAAATAATTTCTTCATAACCTTACGTTAACATACAACTAAACCGCTTCAAACAAAAGACCCGGAAAGACATAAAGAAATCGTTGTGTTGGGGAAACAGTAAGAATTCTCCGCGAAAAAACAAGTTAGTAAAATCATGCAATGCATTGATTATTATACGCTTTCCAACATATCACAGATCATTACTCATGTTATTACTCAAGTTATGAGGATAATGGCTGTGGAATAAATCTAGCTCCTGTGACCTTACCTTCGCTCCCATTTCGATGATATTCAATAGAACCGGTTAAATATACTTCCGGAACAAAATGATAAAATTTTGTCTCAATCGAAGCATTTTTAGTCAAGTTATAACACATAAGGGCAATGGAATGGATCCCGTTCCTATGTCCTGACCTTTGACCCCATTTCGTCCATTTTCAATAGGGTGCGTCACCAGGTAGCTCTCTACAACATACTAAAATGTCATTGAAAGCGAGCCATTTTTACACAAGTTATGACGCATAAGGATAATAGAATGGAATAGATCCCTCTCCTATGTTCTGACCTTTGACTCCATTTCGACCATTTTCAATAGCTTTCGTTCCCAGGTGGTTCCCTACCACATAATAAAATTTAATCGAAATCGAACCATGTTTGTGCAAGTTATGACGCATAACGGCAATCAAATGGATCCCGCTACTATGTCCTGACCTTTGACCCTATTTCATCCATTTTTAATAGGATTCGTCCCCAGGTGGTCTCATTCCATATACTAAAATTTCATCTTCAACCTACGGTTGGAAAGCGTAAATTAATGTTTTCTTTACAAAATGATCAGGTATTTGAAAAAAAGAAAAAAATAAGAGCAATGCTATGTGAATATAATCCACGGGGCAAATACACAAGATCGGAGGAATTCGCTTTTAAAAATAACCGGAAGTAAAATAAAATAGTTTTCCTATTTAGAATAAATGTAGCCTCGGACTGTGGAAAAAAAGAAACAACGTTAAAAATGTAACAGAATGGGGCATGAACGGGTAGATATATTAATTAATCAATCGCCTTTCAAGACCACAAGGACAGCACAAAACTTTGAAAATATTTTTTTATTTTTGAGTGAAGTTCCCCTCAAGTAAATAATAAAAATCGTTAGGTTGAAAAAATAAATTTATGAATTATATGAAACGGACTTTTCTGAAAAATAACTCGCAATATTGTAAAATTTAAAAGAGAACACTTCGTTCCACATTTCGCAGGAGACTCACCTTCAAGCCGGGGGTTGGGCGTGGCAAAGTAGTTCAGTGGTTAGAGCGTCCACTTCGTAAACAAGCTGTTGTGGGTTCGATGCTACCTGAAAAGATGCAGATATGTTTCGTTGGGAATAAAACAAAGGCTGCCTTTTTGAAGAACTGTGATTATCGCTTTTTTTTTATGGTTACTACTGGGAAATTGGCGGACATGATTCGGCAAACCATCTGTTACGCCATGTGATTTCCTGCTGCGACCTGCAGGAAACTGCCGGACCGCATTAGGCTAGAAATCATTAAAAGGCACGTACTTGCAGGAACACTTAAGGTCTGGTTCTGCCAGCCACTGCCTTTGATGGACAACTGATTGCCCTGTTCTGGCATATGACAACAGATGGGGGTGCTAACTATTGGCCTGCTGCTGGCCCGAACTGCTGGCTCATGTGGTAACCGCCGAAAGATTTTATTGACGTTTTGGCGGTGGCAACATAGACCTGGACCACTGCTGGCCTTGAGTGCAGGTCCAGCAAGACTGTTTTCGCAGGGTAGTTCAGATGACAACAGCTACCAAGAGTTCGCACCAGAGTTGGAAATGAGTCAACGGGTTGACAATCTCGTGTGGGTCCAACGGAACAGGTCATGGTGTTCATGACCCAATTTTGACCCAGTTTTGTTTCCGTTTATTTTTGAAAAGAGAAAAATGTATTCCAAAAAAAAAATGCGCGTTCTGCCCACGTAGTGAATAATGATTTGCCATGCAAAAATATTGTTGTCTCTTTCTTTAAGTAACGAAGATTTCCACCGACCGACGTCAGAAACACCGACACCATATTGTAAAAAGATACTTCCTTTGCGTTCTTTTACAGTGCGATTGTCCAGGGCAAGGTAGAGGGAAACGCCATTCGCCTGCTTCTCAGCTGATTCACTCTCTCCGTGCGAAGTTCACTGTATGACTAAGAGTTACTTTTCACATCGCATCTTGTACATTGAGCATTCAGAGGTTTTCGATTGATGTGCTAACATCCTGTTCCCATGACATATCACGTCGAAATGAACTCCTTAATATGGATGGATTTAATATTAAGGATGTTGAGAAGGACGTCGAGGCCAACAAATACGTACTTGTTCAAAACCACAAGGGGAAAAATGAATGCTAGAAATTGTTTCGTCTCATTAAGGAACCTGGGTATAATTCTGTGTTGTTTGGTCTTGCTTGTTGTTCAAAATGTGGAAAGTGTATAGTTACAAAGAAAGATGTCGACGGTTTAATAAAAGATAATGGAACCAAAAATCTAACAGACCATATGAAAGTATGCGCACCTCCATCAAAGCGTGGAAAAAGTGAACAATCTAAATACATTTTAAACAAGAAAGATGACACCGAATTTTCGGGTGTAATAAGCACGTTTTTTGAATCCGTTCTGACGCAAATTAAATTTATCAAAGCTATTCAAAGTGAATGGAGCCGGTATGGAAAACGATAGTATCTGACGGAAGAAAGAAGTTTTTCAATCGGGTTTTTAATCCCTCAGTTATTGCTGTAAACGGAATCGTGAGCTTACGCCCTCTGGTTGCAGACTTGTGTGTTAATAAAAAAAATGAATTTATATGAGAAACATTTCGCACCGGAAACGCTCTCCAACGCAGAAAGAATTTCTCAAATCGGACTCTTAGAAACAGAGATATCGACAAAAAATAAGTTGTGACTTTACGTCCCCTGGTGGGAAAATCAGGCATTATTTTAGGAAGAAATTATTCTCAAAAGGATTTTCCATATGAGCGGTATCGGCCCAAGAAAAAAAAACTATTCTTTACCAAACATTAGAAATTATGTGAAAAATATTTTCCATCAGGTCTTCTCTGCAAAAAAGGAAGAATTTTTCAAATCGGAGTTTTAGAAGCAGAAATAACGCAGAAAACGCAATTTACCTTTGTGCCCCCTAGCGGAAGGTCTATGATTTACTTGAAAATTTTGAATTTAGAGGAAAAGCATTTTGCATTGGAAACAGTAGCCAAAAAGACAGGAATTTTTCAAATCGATCTCCTAGAAATAGAGATATTCACAAAAATAAGATATACATCTACGCCCCTGGTATAGAAACCGTGCATGATTCCAAGAAGACAATGTCCCTAAAACGTTTGACGATATCAGTAGTATCGGTCAAGAAACAACTTTTTTTAAATCGAGAATTTAGAAGGTCATATTTTGCTGCAAATACATCAGAAGCGGAAATTAAGGTTTACGCCCCTTGGTGGCTAAACCATTTTTTACAAAAATCAGAAATTATGTGCAAACGATTTCCCATCAGGAGCTGTATCCGGTGCAGAAACAATTTTTCAAATCGGAGATTTAGAAGCAGAGATATAGGAGGAAACGTAATTTACCGCTACGCCCCCTAGCGGAAACACTATGAATTACTTGAAAAATTTTGAAATTATATGAAAAACATGTCACACGGAAAACACTATCCAATACAGAAGGAATCTTTCAAATCGCACTCCTAGACGTAGATATATTGTCAAAAATATGATGCACATCTACGCCCCTGGCGGAGAAACTGTGGAGTATTTTAGGAAAATATTTTTTCCAAAAACAATTATCGATGTGAGTGGCATCAGTCCACATAAGAAGTTTTTCAATCGATATTTTAGAAGCTCAGATTTTATGGCAAATACATCAGAAGCAAAAATTAACGCTTACGCCGCCTGGTGGCCAAAGTATTCTTTACCAAAAATTTGGAATTATATGCAAAAGATTTTCCATCAGGATATGTATCCGCTGAAGAAATTTTTTTTTTTTCAAATCGGAGTTTTAAAAGAAAAGTTATCGGGAAAAATGTAATTTACTTTTACGCACCCTAGCGGAAAATCTATGCGCAATTTGAAAAAAGTAACTATATATAAAATACTCTTCGCCATAAATGGAATCGAAAGATAAAATAATTTTTTCAATCGGATGTTTAGAAGCAAATATGTGGAATAAAACGTATTTTTGAATTCGACATCATCCGCATTTACGCCCTCTAGAGGCGAAATTGTACATCGTAAAAAAAAAAAAAAAAAAAGGAAATGAAGGATCATCATTCGCATGTTTCAAGTTCAAATCGTACTAATAGTTGCAGAGATAGCGTGGGTTCAGGCGGACGGACGGACAAACGGTAACATAAGCACGATCTTTTTTTACAAAAGACGTGCTAAAAATACATTTGTGTAATCGTAAATAATGATTCTCATTTGTAATATACTCACGGTCATAGTCAGCCATTACTTCTGGATTACGCAAAATAGTGGCATTAAAAACGGCACTAAAATTTAGATGGTAAGCAAATCTTGTTATTAAAAAATGATTTCAGTTATTAAATATCAAGCAGTTATTGGGATGAATATATATATATTACGTTATACATGTATGTATACATATATAAGTTGAGTTTCGAATTTATAGTTCAAAGCAGATTTGTCCGCGTCAGTTACGGGTCAGGATCGGGTCAGGTCAGATCGGGTCCGAAATTTTGACCCGTTTCCAACTCTGGTTCGCACCTGTTTTGCGTCGAATGAACGTTGGTGGAAGATAGACGCTTATTTTTGCCACTTGAGTACTTAATCTAATGTAACCTGTGGTTCGGTTTCCAATTTTCTCTGTTTCGGAATATACCGCTTTGTTTCAATATCAAGACCGGAAGTAACAAAATTCTTCTTGCTTGTTTGTTCAATTACGAGCAAATTCTACATAAATTTATGTGAGTATCGATTATTTCGAATGAAATGTTAACTCCCGCGAAGGTTTCTTTTGAGGCAGTTTTGAGAACTAGTTTCAGGAAAATCACATTTAGCAAAAGCAAAACTAGACAAAAAGCTGGTACTAAAGCTATGGAAAAGGGTAGAACAGATGTTCTCTCAGGACTTTGCTTGGAGTTTTCTGCGTGAATTCCTGAGAATGTCGAAGAAAGAAAGAGAGAGAGAGAGAGAGAGAGAATATATTTCAATTTCAAATCAAAAATCGACACATCTTAATCGATTCCGAATTGAAGATTCCGCTTCCCGATGCTAAGTTTGCCTTGAAAGGAAAATGGAGTCACCAAGCAATTTCAGAAATATTTACCTTGGAAGTACTGCTTCCAGACGAAACACGTCTTTTTCGGTGACATTCAGTTGCACAGACTGCGTTTAGAAGTAAGGAAACGAGTAGGTCAAGAAAGTATTTTTCATGTTTGTAATGTGAAAGACGCATTTCAAAATGCACGAAACACGCTGGTATTCCCTTTTCTAAGTTTTCGCGAAACCAGGCAATAATTTTCCTTTACGTTGCTTCTTCACTCTCCTCTATTGAAAATGATTTTGAAAAAATTCAATCCCAGATTTTAATATCTAGTAGGAGTTTGCGGATGACGTCTGCTCCGTGGGGTACGTGAAATCATTGGAAGACCTTTCCACACTTTATTCCCCTGCATTCGCCAACAAGTGAACTCGCTTAAAAAAACGAAATTCCTTTCATCTGAACATGAACTTTATTTCGTTTTCGCTGTAATTTTAGATGATATTTTATTGCAAAAGCTCCTACATGAGGAAACATCTTTATAGAACAAGTGCAAATAAATATTTACTACCACCCACAGGAAATATATTTAGTTCCCGTAAAAGATAAACAGTACAGAAAATGTCTCTTTTTTTACGTACACTATACAATTCCGTCTATAATACATTCGCATTTTTGCCGCCCTTGTAGGGCAGTGGTCTAAGCGATGGCTTCTCATTATTCGTCCGAGATGGGTCCGGGTTCGAATCCCGGCGAAGCTTTTGTGTTTGTCTTACTGCGCTGGTTCTCTCCTTTACCTGAAACCAGTGACCCTAAATTAGGGACGAGCAACTGCTTCTAGCACACTGAGTTGCTCACAGTGGTCGTTAAACCTACAAACAAATAAAAACAAATTTAAGAATAAAAAACATTCACATGCGGTGTTACGGTAACAAAAGTACTAAAGAAACATTGCAATGAATACGACCTAAATACCTCAAAGGATAACGACTGAATTAGTTTTTAAATTGTGAGATTTCAAACTTTAAATAACCAAATTAATCACGATTTTAGAAGACTAAAACTTGAGTTCTTAAATACAATAGTACCATCTCATGACAAACAGTTAATCAGCGAGTTTCGGATTTAATGAGAAAATTTGTGTTTGGTACAATGCTAATTCAAATATAATTTGGTCGTTTCTAATGAAAAAAGATATTTAAATCACCGAATTTAACGACGGAGCGAAAAACTAAGACGATCACTGAAACGATGAAAGTTTTCCGTCTTTAGAGCGATTTAATTATTAAAAGATGAGAAATATATACAATTAAAAACCATGAGCACTTTCGAGGCAGCGGCTGCCTCTTCTTCAGATGTAATAAATAGAGACACATTTAATCTATATACACTGACGGAAAAAAATCCCAACACCAAGAAATGGTTGTGTTAGATAAACGACAGTTGGTAGGCGGTGAGAGTACATTTGTAAGATGACGTCTATGCAAATTTCGCGCTCGGCGCATACGTGTGGCGCTAGTAGCGCCCCTCGGAACATGCAAAGCAGGTTTGCTGTAAATATGCGCTGTAACGTTCGTGAGCGTTAGTTATCGTTGAGATTCGACGTAGTGTGTTGATGGTAGTCAAGAATACCTTTAAGAAGACGAAGAAGCCATTATCAACAGCTCACGGAGTTTGAACGAGGTCGTGTAATAGGGCTACGAGAAGGTGGATTTTCTTTCCGCAATATTTCAGAACGACTTGGCAGGAATGTAGCCACTGTGCATGATTGTTGGCAGCGGTGGTCAAGAGAAGGTACTGCCTCAAGAAGAACGGGTTCCGGCCGGTCACGTGACACTACTGAGAGGGAAGACCGCCGTGTACGGCGTATGGCCGTGGCGCATCGTACAGCGTCTGCGGCAGCAATTCGAGCTGCAGTTGCCACAACAGTGACACAACGAACTGTTACAAATCGGTTACTTGAAGGACAGCTCCGAGCCAGACGCCCTGTAGCGTGCATTCCACTTACTCCAAACCACTACCGTTTGCGACATCAGTGGTGTCAAGCTAGAGCTCATTGGAGGACGGAGTGGATATCTGTTGTGTTTTCTGATGAATGCCGGCTCTGCCTGGGTGCCAGTGATGGCTGTGTGTTGGTTAGAAGGAGGCCAGGTGAGCGCCTGCAACCAACCTGTCTACGGCCGAGACACACTGGACTTACACCTGGAGTTATGGTCTGAGGAGCAATATCCTATGACAGCAGGAGCACTCTCGTGGTTATCCCACGCACCCTGACGGCACAGTTGTACGTCGGTCTGGTGATTCAACCTGTTGTGCTGCCATTCATGAACAGCATTCCAGGGGGTGTTTTTCAACAGGATAACGCTCGCCCGCATACCACTGTTGTAACCCAACATGCTCTACAGAGTGTCGACATGTTGCCGTGGCCTGCTAGATTACCAGATCTTTCACCAATTGAGCACGTATGGGACATCATTGGACGACAACTCCAGCGTCACCCCAACCAATATTAACCGTCCTTGTATTGACCGACCAAGTGCAACAGGCATGGAACTCCATCCCACAAACTGATATCTAGCACCTGTACGACACAATGCATGAACGTTTGCGTGCTTGCATTCAACATTCTGGCGGTTACACTGGTTATTAATGTACCAGCATTTCACATTTAAAATGGCTCTTCTCGCGCTTACAATATTCTTGAAACCTTAATCGATTAAATATGTTACCTATACAAATGTATTGCCGCCATTTCATTCTTCTACAACTATTTTTTCGTGGCGTTGGGATTTTTTTCCGTCAGGGTATAATATAGATCATTGCATTGTGGGAAGCATGGTAACTTATTAGCCAATAGTAATCTATATGCGCCAAAATGTTGCGTATACTGTTGGCACAATGAACTGTGAAGAAATCATGGAAATGTATTATAGAAATAAAAAATGGTGTAGGGTGTGGTGAACATTCAATTTTAAGTTTATATTACAATTTATAATTTACTGTTTTAATAAGTGATTTCCAAATGTTATGTAACTCCTAGGGGGCATGTTCAAGGGACAGTGGGATATTTACAATATTCCGCTGGTTAAGGCAACTATAGGACAAGTAGCCTCTAATTATGTGGATTCTACAACACGTAATATTGAATTACGAATTAAAGAACATAAATACAATATTAAAACAGGCATCTGTTGTACATCCCTAGCCAGATCTGTGTTGTACATCCCTAGCCAGATCTAGCCAGATCAAGCCAGATCTTTGTACAAGATGATCTTAATCCCGACTGGAGTAATGTAAGAATTATTAATACTCCTAGTAAACCTGGTGACGTTTTAATTGCAGAAAGTGTGTATATAGAGGCCTCCAGTGAGCAATGTTGTAATGAACAAGCCCCCTACTATACCGTGCAAATTAATTGGGACATGCTATTTTATTCTCAGAATTGTAATGTGATCGCCAGTTGATGTTGGAAACCCACGTAAACCAGTTTTATCAGCTGTGAGGTGGTGTGACTGTTAGAAATTGTTAGTAAGAATGTGGTTTGACCGGTTTTAAACAGGAAATAGACACTTCAGCTTCAGTTGTGAGCTTTCGTGTGTGACAGGTGGATGTTAGTTTTGCTCTCTGTGAGTACGTGTTGCTTTCGTGTATTGAAAAATGGATATTTCCCCAAGGAAGCGTGCTAAAATAATTAGTATCACACTTCTATGACAGTGAGAAATATCGCTTCTGCAGTTGGTGTAGGCAAATCAAGTGTATCAAGACTGCTTACGCGATACAATGCATCTGGATCATCGTCTCCAAAAAGGAGAGGTAAATGTGGAAGAAAACGAAAAACAACTCCACGAACCGAACTCTATCTCTTCAGAAATAGTAAAATGAATCCAAAAAACAAAACAAAACAGGCACCGACCTTCAAAGAGATTTATTGGCTAGTGGTTGTGATGTTAGTAATTCAACTGTACGCCGTAGGCTCCTGGAAGTTGGCTGGAAGGCAAGAAGACCAACGTAAAAACGATATTTGAATGCAAAAATAAAGATAAAACGGGCCAAAAAATATAAATCATGGACTGCTGACGACTGGAAAAAGGTAATTTTCGGTGATGAATTTCATTTATTGGTGCAGGGTTACCAAGCAAATGTCGTTAGATGAAGCAAATGTGAAACCTTAAGACCTGAGCATGTCAAACAATCTGTAAAACATCCTCTAAAACAGATGTTTTGGGGTTTTTTTCACATCAAATGGCACTGGAAGTTTAGTTCCTGCTCAAGGTATGATGAATTCAGCCAAGTACGTAGAATTATTACAACGTAGGATTGTTCCATTCTTGCAAACTTTTGACGGGACATTTCAACATGACTTGGCCCCATGTCACAATTCGAAATTGGTCATCCTGGAAAATCAAATTCATTTGCTTGACTGGCCTGGAAATTCACCAGGCTTAAATCCCATGTGGAATATTTTGAAGAGACGTTTAGGTAAAATGGACTGTACAACCAAAGAACGCACGATAACGAATGCTATAAAAGTGTGGTTCCACGATTATGAAGTCAAAAATATGTGCACTCAATTAGTGGAATTAATGCCAAAACGAATTCAAGAGGTCATTTCTGCTATAGGAGGACATACTTCATACTAATACAGGTATTTATCAGTGTATATCAATGCATAGAATGATGTAAAGGCATAGTTTTGGAAAAAAGAGTAATTTTGTACTTTGTCCCAATTAATTTGCACAGTATAGTGTGAGTTAAATAATATTTGGAAATCACTTATTAAAGCAGTAAATTATAAATCATAATATAAACTTAAAATTGAATGTTCACCCCACACTACACCATTTATTTCTATAATATATTTCCATGATTTCTTCAGAGACCATTGGGCCAACAGATACGCAACATTTTGGCGCATGTAGATTGCTATTGGCTAATAACTTACCATGCTTCCCACAATGCAATGATCTATATTAAATGGGTCTCTATTTACTACATCTGAAGAAGAAGCAGCCAAAACCTCGAAAGTGCTCATGGTTTTAATTGTATATATTTCTCATGTTTCAATCATTAATACGCGCTAAAGACGGAGAACGTTAATCGTTTCAGTGATTAATGCCGCACGAGGCTTCAATATTTGTTGATCAAGACGATCACTTTTAACATGCAAGATTAACGAAATTTAATGAAATTCCATATTTAACGTGTATTTAAAGGCACCAATGAACCATTAAATTATGGCCACATAATAAACTGTAGAACCACATTTAACCCACAAAACATTGGCCTCTCGGCGCGGCATCGATTCGATGAGGTGGAGATAAATATCCTGGGGTACCTGGTACGATAATGTCAACAGCATGTCCTCCAGTTCCCGTAAATTTCGATATGGTGGTGATTTTGAGGGAACCAGCTTATCCACGTCGAACACAAATCTTCAATTGGGTTCATGTCAGGTGAATTTCGAGGCCAGGGCATTAACAGAAGGTCACTAGCATGTTCCTCGAACCACTCCTTGACGATTCTGAAAGCGTGGTGTAACGCATTATCACCAGGAGGGAACACAGTTGCCATGAATGAGTGAACGTGGTCTGCAAAGATAATCAAATGCCTGACAGCTGTCACTGATTGTGCTGTTGGGATAATGTGGCCTAAAGTGTCCCAAGAAAACATTGCCCACAACGTAACACCTCTGGCACCGTCCTGTTTCCGCCCAACAGTGCATCCAAGTGTTATTAATCGGGGTATCCGCGCCCGGCCGTCTACGTAATGCACCAGCAATCCTAATTCCTCAGACGAGGCCACTTTCTTCCAATCATCCACGGTCCAATCTCGATGATCTTGGACCCATTTCATGCGTTGTTGGCGATGACGTTCAGTGAGCGTGGGGACCCGGCTGGGTCTTTGGCTACACAGGCACATGCGCAGTAGGCTGCGATGAATTGTGCGCTGACATACACTGAAGAGCAATTGAATTAGAGATACTTGTCTATTAACGTGTAGCACCAGCTTTCGCCCTGATGACGGTGGCGATTCGTCTCGGCATGGACTTGACAAGACACCGGAAGCGTTGGGAAGCCATACGGATCCACGACCCCTGAACAAGCTCCCACAGTTCACGAAGATTTGATGGAGGGAGTCATCTCTTTCGATGGCATCACAGATGTGCTCGATGGGATTGAGGTCGGGTGACCTAGCTGGCCAAGGATGTGAGGTCACCTCAGTTGAGTGTTCATCCAACCATTCGGATACAATTCGGGAGCTGCATTGTCTTGTTGCAGGATGAGGTCTCCAGTGGGATGTTGAAGACGCACAAACGGGAGCAAATTGTCGTTCAGGATATCCCGTTAACGTTGACCTGTTAGGGACGATGTAACACGTTCCAGGGGTCCCATTTCAGTCCACGTAAACAGTCCCCAGACGAGAATGCTACCCCCACCAGCTTAAAGAGTACCCTGTTGGCAAAAAGAATCCATCGTTTCATGTGGTTTGCGCCGTACTCGTATCCTGCCATCCGCATGGACTAACGTGAATCTCGACTCATCAGTCCAGGCAACATTTTACCACATGTCTAGGGTCCCTTGGCGATGTTCCTGCGCCCATGCTAATCCCTGCACCCTGTGATGTGCGGTCAGCAGCGGTACCCTCGTGGGACGATGACTTCTGTACCCCATAGCGAGGAGATGATTCATAATGGTGTGGCTGCTAACACATTTTTTTGCACCAGCGTTAAATTGCCGAGTTATTTCTTACACTGTGGCCCGTCTATCCGCTGTTACAATGCGAGCTAGCTGACGGTGACCCGCTCATTCACACGCTGTTGTCAACGGCAGTTGGCACTTGCACGGGTGGTTTTACCGGATTCGATGTACTCACGGTGTACTCGTGACACAGTGGCTCGTGAAAATCCGAGTACCTGCACGACTTCCGAGATGGAGTGGCCCATTCGTCGGGCCTCGGCAATTTGCCCACGATCAAATGCGCTTTGATCCTTCGTCTTACCCATACTGCTTCCGATTCTTACTGATTCCCGTCGCATCACCCCTTATATTGTCCGATCGCTGCATACGTCATGTCGTTTCCGTTTACAGGGCCGCGCACAGCCCGACATTTGCATAACGCCATCTGTCACTAATTCAATTGCTCTTCAGTGTATGCTGCACTGGGCACTCCACCTATGCCACCGTTCGTCTTCAGACGCGCTCATTTATTTAGGCCGGTGGTGGTCATAATAAAATGGCTCATTGGTACACATTTGTCATTTTGTGCCATATTCCTAATTTTTTTTGAGCAGTGTACTATAATTTTAGCTCGCACTTGAAAGCTGAAAGTCATTAAAACGGCTTTGTGTGCTGTTAATCTTTTCATCAATAAAAATGTTTGACAGTTTTTTTTATTTAGTTCTTTATTTGTTTGTAATTGGGGGTTTAAAACCACCGCTAGCAACTCAATGGGTTATAAGCAATCGCCTTTTTCAAATTTATGGAACTGATTCCTGGGGAGGTACAGAGCCAGCGCTGTTAGACAAACACAACATCCATCAAACAGAAGTCCTCGGTCTTTCCACGTTTTTTTAACTAAGTCATGGAAAAATCCTCATTGGCCGCCACCGGGAATTGAGCCCAGTGTCTTCCATTTACGCGCCGGATATGCTTCCACTACAACACAGCGGCCTCGAATTCCTACAGACTCACACATGCCGACTGCCAAGCCAAGTTGGCAGGTTGCTTCTTGGAGCTCCGCACAATGCTGGGGATTCACCAAAGATCGTAAGCAGCAAATGAACAAATAATTAGAGGCAAATGTTTAATATTTACACACATTTGTCGCGGACTAGGAACATCAAACAGAAGTAATCGCCCTTTCCACGTTTCTAAGTGAGTCACGAAAACATTCTCATTTGCCGCCACCGGTAATCGAACTTGGGTCTTCCAGTTAGGCGCCGGATATGCTTCCACTGCACCACAGCGGCCTCGAATTCCTCCAGACTTACATACGCTAACTGCCAAGCCAATTTGGCAGGTTGGTTCTTGGAGCCCCGCACAATGCTGGGGATTCACCAAAGATGGTGAGCAGCAACTGAACAAATAATTAGAAGGCGAATGAATAATTAATACAGACATTTCACGTGGACTAGGAACATCAAACAGAAATCATCGCTCTTTCCACGTTTATAAGTGAGTCACGGAAAAATTCTCATTGGCCGCCACCGGGAATCGAACCCAAGGTCTTCCAGTTACGCGCCGAACATGCTTCCACTGCACCACAGCGGCCTTAAATTCCTCCAGACTCACACTAACTGCCAAGGCAGTTGGCAGATTGCTTATTTGAGTCCCGCACAATTGGCAGATTGCTTCTTGGAGCCCCGCACAGTGCTGGAGATTCACCAAAATAACAAGCAGCCTCTTTTTTTTTTTTTTTTTTAAATTGGAGGTTTAACGACCACCGTGAGCAACTCAATGGGCTATAAGCAGTCGCCCGTCCCTAATTTATGGTCACTGGTTCCAGGGAAGGGAGAGAGCCAGTGCCGTAAGACAAACACAACATCCATGCCTCACCGGGATTCGATCCCGGACCCCTTTCGGACGAATGATCATAAGCCATCGCTTAGACCACTGCGCCACCGGGGCGGCTAAGCAGCCTCTGAACAAATAATTAGAAGGCGAATGAATAATTTATACAAACATTTCACGTTGACTAGGAACATCAAACAGAAATCATCGCTCTTTCCACGTTTATAAGTGAGTCACGGAAAAATTCTCGTTGGCCGCCACCGGGAATCGAACCCAAGGTCTTGCACTGCAGCATATGTGGTGCAGTGGAAGCATACCCGGCCCGTGACTGGAAGACCCTGGGTTCGATTGCCGATGGCGGCCAATGAGAATTTTTCCGTGACTCACTTTAAAAAACAACGCGGAAAGAGCGATGACTTCTGTTTGCTGTTCCTAGTCCACGTCAAATGTCTGTATTAACAAATCCATGCCTCGCGGGAATTTTAACTGTACCCAACTCGGAGGAATGATCAGAAGCCATCGCTTAGAATACTAAGCTACTAAGGCGGCACTTGTGTTTCCTAGGTGATACACATGACACTAAATGTGCATCGAATTAATTGACCTACGCTCACCTTCAAATCGCCCTCACTCGTTTTGGAAAACAAACCTGGATTCTGCCCAATTATTCTCTTTCATTCTGACAATAAACACTAGCCAACCGCAGTACCTGGGAGAACAATTCAATTTGCGGGAAACTCATTTTGTAAAAGTTTTGTGAAGCGATTTCACAGGAAAAAAATGTGTTGTGTTCTTGGCAACACCGCAAAGCCAATCTCTAAAAGCGAATGCGCATGGAAAAAGTGATTACCTAAATGCTGTGTATAAATCCCAGGAAAGAACATGATTTATCGCGGGGAATGTATATTACATGTTTTCGCTAGTTGTTCTGGAATGTTTTGTGAAAAGAGATGAAAGAGAAACGTGTCTGCTGAGTTTGTAAAATGCAAATCCAGAGTAACATCCAGACTTCAGCAAAGACATGACCACAGGGGAATTTCCCCAAATGCATCTCACCGCAGATAGTGTTGCAGTTTGGTTATCTTCGACGTGTTGTTGGCTTTTCAGGAAAAATCAATTCACGGCTTTTTTCTTCTACTTCGCCTTCTTGTTGGGGAATGTTTTCCCAAACCTGAAAGTACCAAAATTCTTTTCAACACACAGGCACTTTCACATACGAAACAACAGATGGATATTTGAATTGCGCAAATACACTCCCATATCATAAATATCAGGACACCTATCTGTTTAGAGTTAATTCGGTTTCACGCAAGAACGACGTTATAGACCAACCTAATTTACACTTGCGATTATTATTTGTAAAAGAAGAATTGCAAATGCACGAAAGTTTGGTATATGGCGAGACTAGTATTTCACAGGAGACTAGTGTGCCGTCCAATGCGTTACCTCATTGGAGGGAACCGATCACGTGGCAAAACAAATTTAACCAATTGGAGTCGTTTTCTAGAATAAAAGTCGCTAATATTTTGATCAGAAATAGCAGAAAGTTACGTAACAATAATATGACTATCTTCATGAATGGAATACACACCATACAATACAAATTTTGAAGATGACAGTACGTTTATCGGTGTAAATATGACAATTTTGGTAAGTCAGATAATATCCGAAAACTTGAAAATTGTGTTGTCTTGGAGAGAAGGACCAAATCTCAAGTTTCCGATTAATTTTTTATTTTTTTCAAGTTTTCAGATATTATCTGACTTACCATACTTGTGATATTTATACAAAAAAAGCGGACTGTCATCTTCAAAGTTTATATTGTATGGTGTAATGCTGTATTCCATTCATGATTTATCTGCTCCCCGGACAATCAAGGGATAGGATTCTGAACCTCCAGATTCGCTATACGTGAATGCCGATTGCTTCGACTAGCGAATTCTGTGATGATTATATTCAAATTTATCGGACATTTGAGACTTGGTCGTTCTGGGTGGTGTAGTGGTTAGCATATCCGGGGGCTATCTGGAAGACGCAGTTTCGATTCCCGCTCGAGAAAGACGAAAGTTTGAAGTTCTTGGATATTATCTGACTTACCATCCTTGTCATATTTACAACAATAAAACGGACTGTCATCTTCAAAATTTTGTATTGTATGGTGTAATCCCGTATGCCATTCAGTGATTTATCTCCTCCTACGGGCAGTCACGGGATAGGATTCTGAATCTCCAGATTCGCTAAACATGAATGCCGATTGCTTCGACTAGCGAATTATATGATGGATATATTCAAATTTATCGGAAACTTGAGACTGCGTGGTGTAGTGCTTAATTACCATCCTTGTCATACAGTGCCGGAAAGTGAAAAAAGAACACCAAAAAGGAATTGGCGGACGATCATAAAATTTACATATGTTAATGGGGTCTAGCTTACGTAGGTCTGATGTTAATTTCGGGACCAACCGGTGAGCGCTTGCGCCACAGCACAGCATAATATGCAAATTATCGTCGGTGGTATTTAAACAGTACGGCAAAGTGAATGTAATCAGTCGTCGGCGTACGGACACGTGCGAAGACCCTGAAAAAGCTGCAATACCTGGACATGGAAGACGTGTAAGATTTCAGCAGTTATCAGATTTTGAGCGAGGTCGTCTAGTCGGACTCCGCGAGGCCGGGTGGTCGTATCGTCGTATTGCTGATCGAATTGGACGGGAAGTACCGGTGGTGGTACGATGGTGGCGTAGATGGTCCGAGGAACATTCCTACACGAGAAGACGTGGAACCGAAAGTCACAGACGAGCTGATGAGCGGACCGATCGACGCATAAGAAGAGCGGCGTTGTCAAGCAGAACATCCACTGCGACGCAAATCAGAGCTGCCGTTGCACCTGAGGTGACTGTGCGAACAATCCGCAACCGTCTACTGGATGCAGGACTACGTGCACGTGTGCCTCTGACATGTGTACCTCTGACTCCAGCCCACCGTCAGGAACGGCTGCAGTGGTGTCGCCAACGACTGCACTGGAGAACGCAATGGCGATCTGTCGTGTTCAGCGATGAAAGCAGATTCTGCTTGGGAGCCTCCGATGGCCGTATGCGTGTTCGCAGACGCACAGGTGAGCGTCTCAACCCTTCTTGCATCCACAAGCGACACACATGGCCTACACCTAGTCTCCTGGTGTGTGGAGCGATCAGCTATGACTCACGTACACAACTAGTGTTTGTACCGGGTACATTAAACAGCACCTCCTACATCAAGAACATCATTCAGCCCGTTGTTGTGCCATTTGTAAGGTCGGTCCATCGTGGTTTTTTCCAGCAAGATAACGCACGCCCACACACGGCACGTGCAACGCAACATGCACTTCAGGGTGTGAGACAACTTCTATGGCCTGCACGTTCACCGGATTTGTCCCCCATTGAGCATGTGTGCGATTTTATGGGACAACGACTTATCCGGTCTCCACAGCCAGCCACGACCATCCCCGATTTACGCGTCTAGGTTGAGGATGCTTGGAACTCAATACCCCAAACTTACATCCAACATCTTTACGACAGACTCCATGCCAGAAGTGTACAGTGTGACGCAGTTCATGGCGGTTCAACCTCGTACTAACCATGTTACATGGAAATGTTATTTTTCAGTTTACCAGCAAATACAACTGTATTTTGCCATAATGTTTTGATCACGTTATCCTCTGTATTCCGTTATTATGCTGTATAAATTTCGTTGGTATCAGACGTCTCCTTCTTGGTGTTCTTTTTTCACTTTCCGTTAGTGTATTTCGGCTTATAATACACGTTGCTGTAATGACTATTATCCTTGTGTTTTACCTGAACCCTGGAGCAATCTGATTAGGGAGGACAGCACAATAACTATTGTTTCTGTTGAGTAATTTTCGTTGGCTAATTATGCTTTTTCGACTATCTTGTTATTTAGTGTATCATGTGACACTGACATTACCTTTCCCACGATGCATCTGCACCACGTATTTAAGACCAGCATGTAACCACATGATGGAAATCACATCTGATGAAGGTGTCACCGTGACACCGAAAGTGCTCATGTTTTTTAACCTGTATATAGATTTCGTTCTTTAACTGAATAAATATCATTGTGCAACAAGACGGATTTCTTTTAATACTAGTATTTATGCACGAATTATAGTGTTTACCATCATACCAGAAACTTTTTCTCTCCTCTATCGGAAAGTTGTTGTCCACTTATACAACACAAGACATTTTTCTTTTTTACGCTTTCCAACCGTAGGTTGAAGAAGCGTATATGCTCCAGCTTTGTCCGTCCGGTTGTCTGTCCGCACGGTAACTCGCGTAAAAATGGATCGATTTCGATGAAATTTTAGTATGTGGTAGGGGTCCACCAGGGGAATAAGCCTATTGAAAATGGGGCAAACACGGTCAAAGGTCACGACATCGGAGCGGGATCCATTCCATTGCCCTGCTGCGTCATGACTTGCGTAAACATGGTTCGATTTCGATGAAATTTTACTATGTAGTAGGGTACCACCTCGGGACAAATACTGTTGAAAATGGGTGAAGTGGGGTCAAAGGTTAATACATATAAGTGGAACCAATTCCATTGCCCTTATTCGTCATAACTCGCGTAAAACATGTTCGATTTCGATGAAATTTTAGTATGTGATTGGGGACCACCTGGGGACGAATCCTGTTAAAAATGGGCGAAATGTGGTCAAAGCTCAGGACATAAGAGCTGGATCCATTCTATTGCCCTTATGCGTCATAACTTACGTAAAAATGCTTGCATTGCGACAAAACTTTATCATGTTGTTCCGGAGCTACATTGAATCAGTTCTGTTGAATATCATTGAAATGGGGTCAGAGGTCAGGACACAGGAGCGAGATTTATTCCACAGCCATTATCCTCATAACTTGAATAATGATTTCTGGTATGTAAAGAACGATAAAATCCGTTTATCGTTCTTTACATACCATGAAAATCGTTCTTTACATTATCTTGTTTTATCTTGATTTCTGGTATGTTGGAAAGCGTATCATAATCAATGCATTGCACGATTTTACTAACTTGTTTAATCTGCGTTTTCCGTTTTGAGTAAGAATGAGTTTAACAATTCTTAATTCTGAAACCTTTTAGTTCTAGTTTCTTAATCGATGGAATCCTTTGTGATCTGCTATAATCATGGGCGTGCCGTAAATTTTATGTGTAGGAATGCAAAAATTAAAAAATAAATAAACGTACTTCATTTATTTGGGAATTCCATCCTGTGATTTTTTATTCTTCTGTTATTTTTTCTTGAGATATAGACTTTTACATGAAAATCTTCAGTAGAACTTTTCCAGTTGTCACAATTCTTTTTAGATAATATATCGTTTTTGCGTATATTACATATAGTTTATGACTACAGAACTTGTGGTGTTGAGATAAAATAAAAATACCAACTTTTACCACAATCAAAGGTTTATTATACATCGACTGTAGTTTTGCAGAGCGTTTGGCTCGGAATCATCAAGATAAATGGAGCGTAACATTCAAATCATTATGACGTCATCAGAGTTCTGACGGTCACGGTTTTTGGTGAGTTGCTTCCACTCGCTTGAAAGAAATGGAGTGTCATGTCGTTGACGAGCCGTGAAGAGTTATGGTATATGTGAAAAGCTTCAAATACATTAAGCTTCATGGTCGAATCATATTTATCAGTAAGCGTAGCATTTCCAAACAAAAAATGTATGGCTATTTTCGTGACAATATTGGGTTGTAGCTGACATCTTCAGTTCATAGTTCATGTGTCCCTTCTCACAGAAACTTAAAACCCCGCGGGTATGTCCTACACATGAAAGTCCGCATTCACAAGGTATCTCATAAAATCCCCAGGAATTTATGTCCTTGTCGCAGTTTTTTGATCTATAAAAATTTATCTTGTTTTTTGTGTTTGAAAATAACTTTGAAATTAAAACCCTTGAGAATTTTTGAAATTCCGAAGCAAATCTGAAGAGCAAATGAGATAATCGCCCAATTCTGTGGTTTATGATGCTTTATCGGAGTGAGAGAGCACACAGGTTTCGGTTCCCTCAATTTTTGGACAGTCTTCTCGGTTTGTATACACTGAAGTGCCAGAAAAACTGGTACACCAGTCAAATACATGGTAGGTCCCCCACGGGAGCGCAGGACTGCAGAAATACGACGATGCATGGACTCCACTAGCTTTTGGAAATATTCTGTAGGCAATGCACACCATACTTCCTGCAGAGCGTTCCACAATTCGGGTGTATTCCGAGGTCTCGGATTCCTGTGTTCGATAGCGCGTTGTATGGCATCCGAACTGTGTTCTATCACGTCCAGATCTGGGGACTTGGGCTACAAGACAGCTTTCTTCCGTTCCCGAATCCTAAGAGCCTCTGCAGTCTCCTCAGATGCTTCTTCTAGGCAATGCGAATTAAGAAACGTTATCGAGTTGGCCACTGAGGCAGGATATGCCCCGAACCTGGTGTATCGCTACATTGAAAGAACCCGAACCACTCGTATTAATCTTTCTATGCCGCAGCTACGCTACCTGGGATCAATTCCCTATTTACCAAATGTTTCCTATCAGCTCAAGAACGCGCTCAAGAAGATGAACCTCGGTGTTGGCATCAGATCTCCGACATCTTTATATACCATGCTTAAGCGAAACACTGAGAAGTCCCCACCTTCCAATGAAACAGGTGTTTATGCCATTCCTCTACTATACCCTAACGGCTCCACGCGATACTACATTGGAATGACTAAACGTTCATTACGAATTAGAGTCAACGAACATAAAAGGAACGTAAAGAACGGCAAAATAACCAAGGCCCTATCCATAGAAGTCAAGTTCAAGTCCGCTGCTCTTATGTAGGACGACGTAAAGAAATTAGCTTCCTACTCTACCCGAAAATCTACTGCCATTCGCGAAATTTGGAGATCATAACCAACAGCGAGTCATGCAATGATAGCGTCTCACTGGAGATGCCACGAGTTTGGAACCAGTTCTACAAATACAGATTGCCTCTTGGTTTTCCTTCCATGATTCCGTGTGCCAAACGAGCATAACTCCTCGTGTCTTTGAATACCTGATTACGTTCGCATCCACTCGTTATTGTCAAGTCAAGTCACCACTATCAAATTGTTGAACCGTTCTATTATTAAGTTTGTAGTTTGCTGTCTACATTCCTTGAAAACTCCATCGTGTTGATGTGCGAAAGCTTGCAAACTATGATTTCTATTTTACGACAAGAAATTTCGGATCACTAGTATAGTTATATTATTTAAATACAGTTGGTGTATTATTCCTTGTTATCATTTAATGAAGATGATATTTATTCAAAATTTTTTGTTCTCCGTTAAGAATAAATGGGTAGAACTGTTGTCAAAACCTAATAGATATACACTGAAGTTCCAGACAAACTGGTACAGACGAGCTTATGCAAAATACATGGCAACGTCACCTATGCGTGTACTCGGTTGCGTCCGCCAGTGCGTATATAAAGCGATAGACATCCTTGCCACCTGTCAGAGCTGTTTTCGGGCATGAGAATGACAAGCAATAATGATTTAACCGATTTTCAGCGCGGTGTCATACACTGGCGGAAGGTGAATAAAGAACACCAAGAACGAGACGTTTGATACCAACGAAATTTATACAGCATAATAACGGAATACAGAGGATAACGTGATCAAAACATTATGGTAAAATACAGCTGTACTTGCTGGCAAACTGAAAAATAACATTTCCATGTAACATGGTTAGTACGAGGTTGAACCGCCATGAACTGCGTCACACTGTGCAATTCTGGCATAGAGTCTGTCGTACAGATGTTGGATGTAAGTTTGGGGTATTGAGTTCCAAGCATCCTCAACCTGGACGCGTAAATCGGGGATGGTCGTGGCTGGCCGTGGAGACCGGATAAGTCGCTGTCCCATAAAATCCTACACGTGCTCAATGGGGGACAAATCCGGTGAACGTGCAGGCCATAGAAGTTGTCTCCCACCCTGATGTGCATGTTGTATTGCACGTGCCCGTGTGTCGGCGTGCGTTATCTTGCTGGAAATCACCACGATGGACAGACCTTACAAATGGCACAACAACGGGCTGAATGATGTTGTGGATGTAGGAGGTGCTGTTTAACGTACCCGGTACAAACACTAGTTGTGTACGGGAGTGATAGCTGATCGCTCCCCAAACCAGGTGACCAGGTGTAGGCCCTGTGTGTCGCTGGCGGATGTAAGAAGGGTGGAGACGCTCCCCTGTGCGTCTGCGAACACGCATACGGCCATCGGAGGCTCCCAAGCAGAATCTTCTTTCATCGCTGAACACGACAGATCGCCATTGCGTTCTCCAGTGCAGACGTTGGCGACCCCACTACAGCCGTTCCTTATGGTGGGCTGGAGTCAGAGGTACACATGCCATAGGCACACCTACAAGTAGTCCTGCATCCAGTAGACGGTTGCGGATTGTTCGCACAGTCACCTCAGGTGTAACGGCAGCTCAGATTTGCGTCGTAGTCGATGTTCTGCTTGACAACGCCGCTCTTCTTATGCATCGATCGGTCCGCTCATCAGTCCGTCTGTGACTACCGGTTCCACGTCTTCTCTTGTGGGAATGTTCCTCGGACCATCTACGCCACCATCGTACCACCACCGATACTTCCCGTCCAATTCACTCCGTAATACGACCACCCGGCCTCGTGGAGTCCGACTAGACGGCCTCGCTCAAAGTCCGATACCTGCTGAAATCGTACACGTCTTCCATGTCCAGGCATTGCAGCTTCTTCAGGGTCTTCGCACGTGTCCGTACGCCGACGACTGATTACATTCACTTCGTCGTACTCCTTAAATACCACCGACGATAATTTGCATATTATGCTGTCTGTGGCGTAAGCGCTCACCGGTTAGTCCTGAAATTAACATCGCACGTACGTAAACTCGACCCCATTAACATATGTAAATTTCATGATCGTCCGCCAATTCCTTCTTGGTGTTCTTTTTTCACTTTCCGCCAGTGTATTTTACGCCAAGAAATTTTGGATCACTAGTATAGTTATATTATTTAAATACAGTTGGTATATTGTTCCTTGTTATTAATTAATGAAGATGGCATTTATTCAAAATATTTTTTATTCTCTGCTAAGAATAAACGGGCAGAACTTTTGTACAAACCTTAATAAATATACAATGAAGTGCCAGACAAACTGGTACAGACGAGCTTATGCAAAATACATAGCAACCTTACCAATGCGCGTACTCGGTTGTGTCCGCCAGTGCGTATATAAAGCGATAGACATCCTATCCAGCTGCCAGAGCTGTTTTCGGGCATGAGAATGACAAGTAATAACGATTTAAGCGACTTTCAACGCGGTGTCATTGTTGGCTTTCGTGAGATGGGCCATAGTATTTCGGAGGTAGAAACGAAGTTCGGATTTTCACGGACAACCATTTTTTTTTTTTTTTTTTTGATTGGAGGTTTAACGACCACCGTGAGCAACTCAATGGGCTATAAGCAGTCGCCCGTCCCTAATTTAGGGTCACTGGTTCCAGGGAAGGGAGAGAGCCAGTGCCGTAAGACAAACACAACACCCATGCCTCACCGGGATTCGAACCCGGACCCCTTACGGAAGAATGATCAGAGGCCAGCGCCTTAGACCACTGCGCCACCAGGGCGGCAGGACAACCATTGCAAGGGTGTACCGTGACTACAAGAATTCCGGGAAAACCTCCAACCTACGACATCAGTGTGTCCGTAAAAAGATATTGGGTGAACGTGACACTCTCGGCTGTCAAAAATCCTTTCGTCGGCTGTCAAAAATCCTTTCACGCGACACTCTCGCAGGTAGCATCGGAATTCAATGCTGGAGCTTCAACAAGCATCAGCGTCCGGACTGTTCAACGGACCCTGCATGATATCGGCTTTGGGAGCCTACGTCCAATTCGAGTTCCCTTTGATAGGTGCACGACAAAGAGCTATGCGCCTCGCTTGGGCACGGCAACACCACCACTGGACACTTGATGACTGGAAACAAGCAGCCTGATCAGACGAGTGGCATTTCCAACTGTATCGGACAGATGGAAGGATTCGTGTTTGGCGTAAACCCCATAAAGCCACGAATCTCGCCTGTCAACAGGGAACTGTACCGGCTGGTGGGGAGTCCGTAATGGTATGGGGTGTGTTTAGCTGGACTTTGCTGGAACACCTGGTACGTCTACAAACGTCTGTGGCCGGTAAACGCTATGTGCCCATCTTTTCTAACCAGGTACACCCGTTAATGTCCTGCATTCATGCTGATGGGTTGGGCCTGTTCCAACAGGACAATGCACTTCCACGCAAGTGTCGGGACGCTACATTATGGTTAGAGGAGCATTAATCTGAGTTTGGGGTGTTGCCATTCCCACCCAAGTACCCAGATTGAACGTGATAGAACCTATTTGGGATGCGATGCAACGCGCTATCGAACACAGGAATCCGAGACCTCGGAATACACCCGAATTGGGGAACGCTCTGCAGGAAGTATGGTGTGCATTGCCTACAGTATATTTCCAGAAGCTAGTGGAGTCGATGCCCCGTCCTATTTCTGAGGTTCTGCGCTCACCTACCAAGTATTAGGCTGGTGTTCCAGTTTTTCTGACACTTCAGTGCATGCTTTCTGTATTTTCGAATTAAATGATGGAAAAGTGCATTGCTAAACATAATCTCGCAAAACCTGCTTTGTAATTTCGTCCGATTCTTTCTTCACAGATCGTTTGGAATTCCGTTTCCGGGTTTCACGTTTTTTTAGGCGATAAATTGTGCCTCTGTGAGATTATTCCTTTTGCGAAGAAAAGCATTCTCAGTTCTATCGATTTTATGCCGGTTTCCCTAATCTGCAGAGCTGCTTTAAAAACGTACTTTAATAAAATGCATCTCAAAATTTACTTCGATAAAATAGATCTTAAAAGCATGAAAATCAAACTTAGCGATTTGTCGACAACATTCGCACACGGAATTAGAATCGTGAAGCTGTTTGAAAAACAAAATTATTTTGTTTTGTACTACACACATAATAAATGTCCAATTTGATATTGTAAAAGTGAAACAAGAATTTTGTTTGGAAAGACATCCATTTATTCATATTCCATTCCGTATCCTAGCTGCGAAGGAAAATCGAATTCACTAAACCCCTTTCATTTTGAAGCAAAGTGCAGATGAGCATTTGTTTAAGTTTATTTGCATATATGTTACGTGTCTGAGACTGCAAGCGCCTTTTCTGCCATTAAATATCTACATTCAAGAGAACAACCTATCGTATTTAAGATAAATGCATGAGGATTCCATATTTCCTTGTTTTTCAGATGCAATGTCTCTAAAGTTCATACATATATATACACCGATGACTCATTACATTATAACCACCTACCTAATAAGGTGTAGGACCCCATTTAGCTTACAAAACAGCTTCAACTCTTCGAGTCATTGATTCGATGAGGTGATGATTGGTATCCTGGGGTATCTGGTACCATAATGTCAACAGCAGGTCCTCTAGTTCCCGTACGTTTCGCGGTGGTGGTGATTTAGCACGAACTCGCTTTTCCAAGTTAAACCACCAATGTTCGATTGGCTAGATGTCAAGTGAATTTGGAGGACAGGGCATTAACAGAAAGTCAACAACATGTTTCTCGAACAACCGTTCTTATAAAAGGGAATAACGTAGGTGCAATACTAACACAATGTAATAAACAATTGCAAACTACACTATCTACCAACAAGTAATTGGACACCCCTGCAATCGACGATATCTGCGGTCCTGATACACGTCACGGCCGCCGCCGTTAAATATCGTGTGGGAAACAACAACGCAACCAGTCGCATGCAAGATGCCACGCAGTTCGGAGCTCTCTGATTTCGAGAAAGGTGGAATCGTCGGGTATTACGGAAATGGCTGATCCATACGTGACATTTCCAGCAAGTTAAAGTACCCAAAATCGACAGTGGTCTATGTGATTGGCAAGTGGAAGATGACAGGTGACTGTCGGAATATGCCCCGACCCAGCAGACCCACAAAACTTGGAGTTAGAGACCGACGGGTGCTGGCCAGAGAAATTCGAAAGAACCGCACGAAATCGATGGGCCACATCCGCGAGGAGTTTCAACAGGCATCCGGGAGTGTTCTTTCGATGAATACCATCCGTAAAGAAGCCCATCTGCTCGGTTATCATGGACGTGCTGCCGCCCACAAGCCTTTGAACACCAAGTCCAATAGCGCTGCTCGGATAACGTGGTGCAAAGAACGTCGGCAGTGGACCGTTGAACAGTGGAAACAGGTTCTCTGGAGTGACGAATCAAGATTCACCCTTTACCATTTGGATGGCAGGGTCTGGGTTTGGCGTCTGCATGGAGAACGCCTCCTGCTGAAATGTATTGTGCCAACTGTGAAGTTCGGCGGCGGTGGAATTATGCTATGGGGGTGTTTCTCCTGGTATGGCACCGGACCCTTGGCCGCAATTCCTGGTAGACTCAACGGCGGGACCTACTGCACCATTTTGGATGACCATGCGCTTCCTACGTTGTGGCAGTTTTACGGGGTGGACCCATGTTACTTTCATGATGGCAATGCCTCCTGTCATGTTGCGAGGTCCGCCATGGCTTGGAATGGTGACAATGGCGTTATTCGAATGGACGGGCCTGCGCAGAGCCCGGACCTTAACCCTATCGAGCACCTCTGGGACGAGTTGGAGCGTCGACTTAAGGGGTGCCCCTGCCGTCCGAAATCGGTGAAGGAACTGACCTGTCTGCTCCAAGCAGAGTGGAAGAAAATACCGCTAGCATTCGTACAACGCCTGGTTGAGAGTATGCCCCGGAGGGTTGCAGCTGTAACCGCCGCTCGTGGAGGCTCCACCAACTATTGAAGGTGAATAAACTTCGTTTTCCTTTGTTATCACAGGTGTCCAATTATTTGTTGGTAGATAGTGTATATCTGACTGGTTAAATTCTAATAAACTAATAATCAATGTTAATAAAACTAAAGCAGCGATTTTTTCTAATACCTTATCTCCTTTAACACCAAATGAACAAATACCCCTTAATAATAAAATAATTGATATTGTACCTTCATTCAACTACCTGGGAACTACTATAAATTTTTACCTCGAATGGAATAAACATATTGATTTTATTTTAATTAAACTATCTAGAAATATTGGTATAGTGAGTAATATCCTGACTAATCGAACAACTGAAACATTGATCTCATTGTATTACACATTATTTGAAACTCATATTAAGTACTGCATACTATCATGGGGACAAACGACACAATACAAAATTAATAAATTACAAATTCTACAAAATAAATTTATTAGACTAATTGATCTCAAATCACATCCTAATGCTCGACCTTTAAAAAAATTTAGAACAAAAGTATATCCTAATAAATATAATATACTTACCATTACTCAAATATGCTATTTTTATCTTTGTAAAATTCTCTTTAAACGAATGAAATATAATTTATATTCAGATCTCATATTTTTTAATACACATGCACATTCGTATGAAACAAGGAATGAACTGCAATTACAACCTATTTTTCCAAAAACGAAATGAATTAAACTTACTTTAAATTACAGAGTCCCTCAATACTGGAATACTTTACCTAGCAACATGACTAACTTAAACAATTTCAATTTAAACAGAAGTCATCGCTCTTTCCACGTTTATAAGTGAGTCACGGAAAAATTCTCATTGGCGCCGCCACCGGAAATCGAACCCAGGATCTTCCAGTTACGCGCCGGATATGCTTCCACTGCACCACAGCGACCTCGAATTACTCCATACTCACACACATTGACTGCCAAGCCAAGTTGGCAGGTTGCTTCTTGGAGCCCCGCACAATGCTGGGGATTTACCAAAGATGGTAAGCAGCAACTGAACAAATAATTAGAAGTTCGATGTTCCTGGGCCACGTCAAATGTCTGTATTAATTATTCATTCGCCTTCTAATTATTTGTTCAGTTGCTGCTTACCATCTTCGGTGAATCCCCAGCATTGTGCGGAGCTCCGAGAAGCAATCTGCCAATTGGCTTGGCGTTAGTTAGTCTTGAGGAATTCGTGGCCTCTGTGGTGCAGTGGAAGCATATCCGGTGCGTAACTGGAAGACCTTGGGTTTGATTCCAGGTGGCGGCCAATGATAATTTTTTCGTGACTCACTTATAAACGTGGAAAGAGCGATAACTTCTATTTTATGTCCCTGGTCTAATGTAGAGGATTTTAGGAAGCGAGTTTCTGCCCCCAAGTCTTAAACAACCCTTAGAACAAGGAAGCTAGGAGATTTGGGCTAGTGTGCCCGATAAAATAGTCACGCTGAAGCGATGTTGAAAGGTGGAGGAAGACGCCCTTATTTATTCCCGGGGGGGGGGCAGTTCCCGGGGTCCGACGGCTTAACGTACCCATCCAAAGCACGGCGGATATTTAGGGATTTGAGCGTTCGTACCTGCCTGGGATCGAACCTGAGGTCTCTCCGTGGCAATCACGAACGTTGACCACTAGGCCATATGTGGCTCTGGCGCGCTCCTTTCTCTAGGTTGGGGATGGTCATAATAAAATGGCTTATCGGTTTATACACTGGCGTGCAAAAATTAGGGACAAGACGGTATTTTAAATGCAACGTCGTGGAGAAGTGCTCCACATTGACTCAAATCATACCGTAACATCCCTAGGATGTAAGAATATGGGACAAAAAAATGAGTAAAACCGTACAAAAAAGGAATCCAAAGGATACAAACACACTTTATTGAAATGTTAGCTTCCAGCACAACTGGACAGAAGACAGAAACGTCCATGTGACAGGCGGCTGCCAAGAAAAATCCAGTCTTTAGTAGGGAATATGATCACCCCTGACTGCGTTGCAGGATTTACAACGTCTGTCCATGCTGAGGACAAGGTTGTCAAGGAGCTGTTGAGGCATCGTGGCCCATTCCTCTTGTAGCGCCAATCGCAGCTGCGAAGTCGTTGCTGGCGGCTGGTGGCGTGCTGCCAAGCGTCTCCCGAGAAGGTCCCACACGTGTTCGATTGGATTTAGGTCTGAGGACCTTGCGGGCCAATTCATGCGTTGAATATCTTCACTCTCCAACAGCTCTGCGATAGAAACTGTACGATGAGGTGTAGCGTTGTCGTTCATGAAGAAGAACTCAGGACCCACAGCACCTCTAAACAGACGCACGTGAGGCAGGAGAACCTCGGTACAATAGCGGACACCAGTGACTGAACCGCGTTGGAAGATGTGGAGGTCAGTACGGCTGATATACTAGAAGATGATAAGATATGCTAGAAGATGATAAGCATACAGAGATATGCTAGAAGATGATAAGCATACCGGAGGACCAAGTTCATCTAGGACACCTGAGATTACTGAAAAAGTGTGTGATTTCGTGGCAAACAATCGATGTGCGTCACTAAGAATGATGGAAGAGTCTTTAAACATCAACAAAAAAAGATTTGAACCATCCTGCATGAATATTTGGGAAAAACAAAAGTTTGTGCTAAATTTGTTCCACACACGTTAACCAATGAACAAAAATCAAGGAAAAGTGCACATTGCCGAGACATCATTTCAGCCGCTGAAAATGATCCAAACTTCTTGAAATCGATTGTTACAGGTGATGAAACATGGTGTTTTCAATATGATCCTAAAACAAAGCGACAAAGTGCAGAATGGAAGTTAAGAAACTCACCACAAGCCAAAAAAGCAAAAAAAGCTCCATCGAAAATCAAAACAATGCTCATTACATTCTTCAATAGTAACGGTATTATCTACAAAGAATTTGTTCCAAGTGGACAAACAATTACTGGTGAGTTTTACTTAAATGTTTTGACGCGTTTAATGGGCAGAATTCGTCGCATTCGTCCAGAATATCGGGATGAAAACAGTTGGTGTTTGTTACACGATAATGCGCCCAGTCACAACTCACTTCTTGTTCGTTGATTTTTGGCGAAAAAAAAAACGTCTGTGTGTTGAATCATCCACCGTATTTGCCTGATTTAGCACCCTGCGACTTTTCCTTATCCCCCAAAACTTAAAATGACGTTAAAAGGGTGTTATTTTAACGATATTTCGACCATACAAACAGCTTCGACGCGTGCTTTGGATGCAATTCCGCGAAGTGAACTGGAACGGGCATTCGAATCATTATTAAATCGCTGTAACAAGTGTATTGAAGCCAGAGGGACTTATTTTGAATAACAAACCAAAACAAATTATAATTTCTTGTTTCTATTTCATTTTACAGACCCAGTCTAAAAAATTCTTTGCCACACTGTGTATATCACTTTTCATCACTCTTAAAGATTTTCCACAGGAGAGACTTTCTGTGTTGTTTATTCAGCAGATTCAAACACTTCATGACGTGATCATTCTTGTTCCTCTGGCTCAGGTCATGTGGCACCCATTTTCTTTCCTTCTGAATCTTTCCCATTGCATGTAAACGATTGGAAATGGTTTGTTGAGTTACCCCTAGTAGTTCAGCTAGTTCTTTTTGCGTTTCAGACGAATCTTCATCCAACAATGCTTGCAGTTCCTTATATACAACCTTCTGCGGAGCGCCGCTACTTTCTCGATCGCTAATATCAAAATCACCAAGTCTAAACCAAAACTCACACGAGCTTTTCGATGCAATATTATCCCCCAGAACAAATCAGATCGATGAACATGCTTTTACAGCACTTTTTCCTCGATGAAATTCGCAACGAATGCAGTGTCAAATAAATGCAGTATCGCTTGCCATCTGCAAGTGCGATTGACTGTTGGGCAAACATCTGTGCCACATTTTTTTAATCTGGACCAGTTACGGCCACGTGACAACAACGAGGGTAATGTCGGATATGTGAATTTGCGCGTCACACAAAAAAACTATTTAAAACTTATTTGTGCACCTAATATTTCATTTTATACTAGACACATGATAAATGTTGAATTTGCTATTGCAAAAGAGAAACAATAATTTGTTTGGAAATATATATATTTATTCATATTCCTTTCCGTATCCTAGCTGCAAAGGAGAATCATATTTACTAAACCCCTTTCATTTTCAAGCAAAGTGCAAATAAGAATTTGTTCTAACTTTATTTGCATATATGGTATGTCTCGGAGTTTGCCAGCGCCTTTCCTGACATTAAACACTTCCATTCAAGCCATAAACCTATCGTGTTTAAGAGAAATGCATAATAATTCCACATTTCGTTGATTTTTAGAAAAAATGGCTCCCCAGTTGATATTTATATACATATATATAGTTTATTAGGGAATTACATTTCAAGCGGAGCTACAGATAAATGCCAGCTCTGTCATATTCTCCTTTCTTTGCGTTAAATTTATAAATCTATAACAGCGAAATTGTTTTGCTACATACACTATCTACCCACAAGTAATTGTACACCTGTGATAACAACGGAAAACGAAGTTTATTCACCTTCAATAGTTGGTGGAACCTCCACGAGCGACGATTACAGCTGCGACCCTCCGGGACATACTCTCAACCAGGCGTTGTACGACGGCTAGCGGCATTTTCTTCCACTCGGCTTGGAGAAGACAGGTCAGTTCTTTCACCGATTTTGGACGGTGGGCGCACCCCTTAAGTCGACGCTCCAACTCGTCCCAGAGGTGCTCGATAGGGTTAAGGTCCGGGCTCTGCGCAGGCCAGTCCATTCGATTAACCCCATTGTCACCATACCAAGCCATGGTGGACCTCCCAACATGAAAGGTGACATTGTCATCCTGAAAGTAACATGGCTCCATCCCGTGAAACTGCCACAACGTAGGAAGCGCATGGTCATCCAAAATGGTGCAGTAGGTCTCGGCGTTGAGTCTACCAGGAATTGCGACCAAGGGTCCCGTGCCATACCAGGAGAAACACCCCCATAGCATATTTCCATCACCGCCGAACTTCACAGTTGGCACAATACATTCCGACAGGAGGCGTTCTCCAGGCAGACGCCAAAACCAGACTCTGCCATCAGAACGGTACAGGGTGAACCTTGATTCGTCGCTTAAGAGAACCTGTTTCCGCTGTTCAACGGTCCACTGTCGACGTTCTTTGCACCACGTTAGCCGAGCAGCGCTATTGGACTTGGTGATCAAAGGCTTGTGGACGGCAGCACGTCCATGATAACCGAGCAGATGGGATTCCTTGCGGATGGTATTTATAGAAGGAACATTCCCGGATGCCTGTTGAAACTCCTCGCGGATGTGGTCCATCGATTTGGAGCGGTTCTTCCGAATTTCTCTGGCCAGCACCCGTCGGTCTCTAACTCCCAGTTTTGTGGGTCTGCCGGGTCGGGGCACATTCCGACAGTCACCTCTCATCTTCCACTTCCCAATCACGTAGGCCACTGTCGATTTTGGGTACTTCAACTCGCTGGATATGTCACGTATGGATCGGCCATTTCTGTGATACCCGACGATTACACCATTCTCGAAATCAGAGAGCTCCGAACTGCGTGGCATCTTGCATGCGACTGGTTGCGTTGTTGTTTCCCACACGATATTTAACGGCGGCGGCCGTAACGGGTATCAGGACCGCAGATATCGTCCATTGCAGGGGTGTACAATTACTTCTTGGTAGATAGTGTATCTCAAATAAGAGAGAATTGATAATAAAATGTTTCCAGGTAGCGCAAACAAACAAAACCATCTTAGTTTTCAACACCTCCACATATGCATTGCTGGCCACCCAAAATGCGACACCAACAAGGAAGCATCCGGTTGGCCTGAAATTCGCAGCATGCGTCGCCAGCGAAAGGACATGCAAACAATCAGCATTGCAGGACATATGCAAATCATGTGCGCCCGGCACGCCCCCGAGAAGCACTATAAGAAGTGTGCACATAAGGCGGGGTGTAAGTAGTGGAAGTATGTTGTACTGCCGGGCCTGTGCGTGGGAAGCTTCCTAATGCCTCGTTGCAGAATACGGCAGTCATTCCAGCACGTTTCAGAGTTCGACAGAGGACGAATAGTGGCTTATCGCGACAGCTGTTTGTCGTACCGAGACATCCGCCCCCGTGTGGGAGGACATCCAGCCACATTGAGGCGAGTATGAATTCGGTGGGTGCAGGAGGAACGGACGGACCGACGCAACAGATTGCTGCAGCCGCGACACACCACCGAACGAGCGGACCGGCATGTTGTGCAGCGGGCATTGACGGCTCGCACCGCCACATCACGAACGTTAGCGGAAGAATTAGGGTGTGTTGCGCAATAACCTGGGTCAGCACGTACCGTTCGACGTCGTCTGCTTGAGCAGGCACTTGTCGCACGGCACCCATTACTCCGATTACCATTGACGTTACACCACCGGTGAGTGCGGCGGCAGTGGGCCGTTGAACGCCGCACCCAGACAACGGAATGGCACGACATTGTCTTCTCCGACGAATCCCACTTCTACCTGCAACACCACCATGGTCGGATCCGCGTGTGGCGGCACAGCGGCGAGAGACTGTATGACGCCTGCATTATGCGTCGCCATACCGGTCCGTCACCTGGCGTTATGGTTTGGCGCGCAATTGGATATGACACCCGCACCCGTTTGGTACGCATCGCCGGTACACTCAACAGCCACCGCACCATCTCCGACGTTTTGGAGCCTGTAGTCCTCCCTTACCTGCAGGACCTGCCAGCGGCCATGCTTCAACAGAACAATGCGCGCCCGCACGTGGCACGCATCGTGCAACAATTCTTCACGGCCCACCAGATGTCACTGCTGCCGTGGCCCGCTTGTTCATCGATATGTCGCCCATCGAACACGTCTGGTCGCTGATAGGCTACCGAGTGGCTCGGCAAGCACCACCCGCGGCTATGCCTGATGAACTGAGGCAACGTGTGGAAGCATGCATACCCCAAGCCCACATCCAAAGCCTCTTTCGTTTGATGCCGTGGCATGTAGCGGCCGTTATTGCCCGCCATGGGGGCCACACGAACTATTGGTGTCTGCGTGTTCCGCAAGTCGCACGGGCCTGTAAGCTCAATCGTTTCATCTTTGTATCTGTTGTTATGTGTCCAGTAAATCTGGATTTGCTATCTTGTTTAAAAAAATGATATACAGGGTGTCCATAAATGAAGAATACAACTTCAGTATGCTATTAAGAAGGAAAATACAATAAATAACTTACTTTTAATATCAAAACACATGGTAACTGTGAAAGTTTGTTTTTAAATGGTAGTAGGTCTCCACATGTGATCCCTTGTTTGCTCGCAGAATGTCTAAGCGATAGTTCAGTTCCACTCACTTACGCTGCAGAATGTCAAGTGTAACGAGGGGAACGGCTGCAGTAATGGGTTCTTTGAGCTTAGTGATAGATGAAACCTTTTTCTTGTACACAATGTTCTTAACCCTTTAACGACCATGACCCAAAAATCTTGTATCACTCTAAATGCCATAACGCCCGAAACTGTCTGTTGTTTTACTTCTTTGTTTAATAACAGCAATAATGACTGAGGGTGTTTCCTGCTGATCCCTCATAGGTCGAGAAAATTTGAAAAACAAAAAATGGTACGATCTGACTCACTCTAGACAAACGTTTCGGGCGGCTATGACCATTCGTACATACGGGAGTTTTGGGCGTTATGGTTGTTAAAGGGTTAATAAAGCCACAAAGGAAAAAAATCTCATATAGTAATATCTGGAGAACGAGGTGGTCATACCGTCGGACCCGCACGTCCAATCCAAAACACTGGAAAATCGTGGTCTAAAGATCTGCAAGCATCCAAAGACCAGTGCGGTGGCACTCCATCTTGCTGGAAAATGATGTCTTGAATATTCAATTCAATTGAATTCATTCCTGTATCTTGCTGTTACATAATAAAGTAATAATTAGGAACAGTTGCATATAAGCCAAAAAATAACAGCAGGGAAGATCAAGGAAAAGGCACCTGACTTAGCCTTGATCTCCCTAGGTATAAGTGAAGCCAAGAGAATTCACATAACAGTAGCAGCAAGATCAAGAGGGTAAAAAAAGAGTAACAGATCTAAAATACAACATGTTAATTAAGTTAGATCATCATCATCATCATCAACCATTATCAATCCACTGAGGGATGAAGGTCTCCCAAAATTTCTTCCACAATTGTCTGTCTTGGGCCTGTCTCCTCCATGTCACTCCAGCATACTTTCGAATTCCATCATTCCATCTACCATGGGGTATTCTTCTGCGTCTTTTCCTGTTCCTCGGAATCCAGTCGAAAATGTCGGTTTTCCATCGGCGGTCCGTTCTTCTGGCAACATGTCCAGCCCATTCCATTGCCATTTCAGTGATTTCACTCTGGTCATGACGTCGTCCACTCCTGTCCTTTTCCTTATTCACAAGTTCCTCTTCTTATCTTTCCTGGGTACACCAAGCATGCATCTGTCGATGCTTATTTAAGTTGTCTGCATTTTTTGTATGTCTTTTTTAGTTAAGGTTCATGTCTCTGCTCCATTCGTAAGCATTGGCAGGATGCATTAATTATACACTTTTCTTTTGAGACATAATGGCATACTGCTCTTAAAAATTGTATTATTTCTTCCGAAAGCTCTCCAGGCAAATTTTATACGCCGATTAATTTCTTCATGAATGTGACCCTCACTCGATATCTGCTGCGGAAGATATAAATGTAGGAATCTGTAGTCTCAAGCTTTTTCTCCATCAATCGATGAATCTTGGTTTCTTGTAAAAACATTGTACATCCCTTTCGTCTTCTGAAAGTTCATTTTTAATCCCACTTCTTTACTCTTGTCAGCAAGTTCTTGGATCATACTCTCCAGCTCTGTAGGGGTAGTTGGAAGGATGACTACGTCATCAGCAAAACGAAGGTGAGTTGAGTAATCTCCATTAATCTATATTCCTTTGTTTTCGCAGTTCAATGATTGATATCTAGTGTTATGTTCAACAGACGGAATACTGAGGCAAATAAAACATTAAGGTATTAAAAGGGTGAGTTGTCCCCCTATACCTGATCCCCATTGTTAAAGATTCCCTCTCCTCCGGTCATCCACAGAATTCCCGTCCGGTCTCGAAATCCTAAGGTTGTGAAATTGCGAATTGTTCTAACATGTCCAGGTACGTTATGCCCTTCAGCGAACAAAAAAGGGCCCTATCACTCTGTCTGTGTTCTGTTGCTATCAATTTACTTGCCCATTGTTGGGCTGATCCTTCGTGATGGCGACTGTCTCTTATACTCCGTTCTGAACTTAAGCTCAATTTGCGTTAGAGAGTTTGACTCCGCAAAACAAAACACACACGCTGCTTTCTGAACTGGGGAAGCCATGTCTGTTGTATTCCATGTTTGACGGTATTTAAAATAGTTACATGGGATACCTGGCGCCATCTATCATCTGATTTAAGAAATGTTAACACTTGTCACGACTCTTGACTTTTAAAGTCATTTTTTCTTATCGTAGTTTCAAAAGCATACTGAAGTTATATTCTTCATTTATTGACACATTGCATTAAAATAAAACATATGAAATGCCTATGTCTTTCAAAATGGTGTCGACAATAAGTACGCTTGAGCCCAAAAATTAAGCATATACACTATCTACCAACAAGTAATTGGACACCTGTGATACCAAAGGAAAACGAAGTTTATTCACCTTCAATAGTTAGTGGAGCCTCCACAAGCAGCGATTACAGCTGCGACCCTCCGGGCCATACTCTCAACCAAGCGTTGTACGTAAGCTAGCGGTATTTTCTTCCACTCGGCTTGGAGAAGACAGGTCAGTTCCTTCACTGATTTCGGACGGTGGTGGCACCCTTTAAGTCGACGCTACAACTAGTCCCAGAGGTGCTCGATAGGGTGAAGGTCCGGGTTCTGCGCAGGCCAGTCCATTCGATTAACCCCATTGTCACCATACCAAGACATGGTGGACATCGCAACATGACAGTTGGCATTGTCATCCTGAAAGTAAAATGGGTCCACCCCGTAAAACTGCCACAACGTAGGAAGTAGATGGTCATCCAAAATGGTGCAGTAAGTCTCGGAGTTGAGTCTACCAGGAATTGCGACCAAGGGTCCAGTGTCAGGAGAAACACCCCCATAGCATAATTCCACCGCCGCCGAACTTCGCAGTTGGCACAATACATTTCGGCAGGAGGCGTTCTCCAAGCAGACGCCAAACCTAGACCCTGCCATCCAAATGGTAAAGGGTGAATCTTGATTCGTCACTCCAGAGAACCTGTTTCCACTGTTCAACGGTCCACTGCCGACGTTCTTTGCACCACGTTAGCCGAGCAGTGCTATTGGACTTGGTGATCAAAGGATTGTGGGCGGCAGCACGTCTATGATAACCGAGCAGATGGGCTTCCTTACGGATGGTATTCATCCAAAGAACACTCCCGGATGCCTGTTCCAACTCCTTGCGGATGAGGCCCATCGATTTGGTGCGGTTCTTCCGAATTTCTCTGGCCATCACCCGTCGGTCTCTAACTCCCAGTTTTGTGCGTCTGCCTGGTCGGGGCACATTCCGACAGTCACTTCTCATCTTCCACTTGCCAATCTCGTAAGCCACTGTCGATTTTGGGTACTTCAACTCGCTGGATATGTCACGTATGGATCGGCATTTCTCTGATACTCGACGAATACACCTTTCTCGAAATCAGAGAGCTCCGAACTGCGTGGCATCTTTCATGCGACTGGTTGCGTTGTTGTTTCCCACACGATATTTAACGGCGGCGGCCGTGACGTGTATCAGAACCGCAGATATCGTCGATTGCAGGGGTGTCGAATTACTTGTTGGTAGATAGTATATAACACAAACAACAAAAGACAGGGTTGAATAACAAAAACGAGTTATAGGCTGTATACCATACTTACAGTAGTGCCCAAAGTTGTGGAAACCGTTTGGAAAAACTGCATTTTGAGGTTTAATGGCTCATAAGACCATTTGTTTGGAGTAACACCATAAATTTATATATCAATGGAAATATTATTTCATCAAGAATGTAATGCAACAAAGTTTGTACAATTATCGGTATTCTATGAAGGTTATAGCCAACTTACCAGAAAAAAGAAGCACAACTTAGGTTGATATGATGTAGCTTTCCTTAATTTGAATGTAGCCAATGAGCATGAGTGTTTTGAGAGCCAATCAGGTATCATCTTATTTTGGCAATGAGCCAATCACGTCACAGTAGGATTCAGCTATTGATGTCATCTAATGAAGCTGAGAGGAGGACATTTGTCAATGTGTAATGTGATTGCTATCAAGTTGGTTAGAATTTGTGTGTGTGTTCTTTCATTTGGTGAGCTTGAGTAGTCACGCAGAAAGCGATATGAAATGGTACTATTAAGTGAACAAGGATCCAGTTATGAAGACATTAAAAGAAAAATTGGTGAAAATTTAACCAAAGGTGGCATTTCTAAATTTCTGAAGATGTATAAGAAGACTCAGTCACTACAAAACCAGACTGGTAAAGGCAGAAAAAGCTGCACAACAGAAAGTCATGTTAGAAGAATTAAGAGACTGTGCATAGGTGACAGAATATAATCATCTGGGTGTATACAAGATGAAATGACGCAATGCAAAGTGAAGTTGAGTGCAAGGACTGTTCGGCGCAGACTGCAGGAACTTGGTCTGAAAGCTAGAATTCCAAGAAAAAAGCAATTTTTATCTCTCAAACAAATTTTGAAAAGATTAAACTGGGCTACAACTCATGTTAACTGGATAGCGGATCAATGGGACAGTGTTATTTGGAGTGATGAGACCAAAATCTCCCTGTTTGGTAGTGATGCCATAAAATACGTAAGGAGAAGAATCGGAGAAGATTTGCATCCTGATTGCATTACATGTACCGTGAAACACCCACTTAGTGTTACGATCTGGGGTTGAATGACATCAAAAGGAGTAGGCCGAATTTGCGTGATTAATGGGAATATAAATGGCCAAACATACATTAATGAAATACTTGAAGCCAAACTGAAGCCTTCCACATATTATCTTTTCCAAGAAAATGAAGCATTTATACACTGCCGGACAATTGCTAAGGACGGATGACAATAGCAATGATAGCAACCATAAAATGGAAGACAGGAAAATGTGGAAATTAGCATAAGTGCGAGATACAGTAAGACGTGTTGTGCGTGTGCAAATTTTGGATTGCCGAACTTGTTCGTGACGTCATAGCGCTGATAAGACATATAAAGGATTTGACGCGTATTGACCGTTGTTGTTCAAATGCAAAGTTAAAAGGGAAAGAATCAATTGACGAACTTGCAATTTTCAGTATGTCTTCCCAACATCACCTAGATGATTTTACGCGTGGCCGTATTATTGGCAAGATTGAAGAAGGGCGAAAAATAACAGATGTTGCCAGGGAGTTCGACGTCAGCCACAGTGTTGTTTCAAGGCTTTGGAAATCATTTCAAACAAATGGAGAGTGTAGCAAACGTCACGGGGGAGGTCATGTTCACAATACGACACCTGCAGAAGATCGGTACATAGTGCTATCAACAAAATGACACCGGCGCAGCACAGCTAGTGAGGTAGCAAATCAGTTTATGGCTGCTACTGGAAAGCGGATCTCCCGAAAAACTGTCGCCAGACGTTTGCATGAAGGAGGCCTATACGCCCGCCGTCCTGTTGTGTGCATCCCATTGTCCAGACGTCACCGAACCGCCCGTTTGCAATGGTGCCATCAACATCGCAATTGGACTGATAACGACTGGTCTGCTGTCCTCTTCTCAGATGAGAGTAGATACAGTCTATCGTCTGATTGTCGACGACAACTGATATGGCGTGATAGTGATACTGCATATTGTCCAGCAAACATACAGGAAAGGGACCGATATCCGACATGTAGTGTCATGGTATGGGCTGGCATCATGATCAATGGCCGTACGTCCCTCTATGTGCTTCCAACTGGGACTATGACTGGCCAACGATACATTAATGATGTTCTGCTGTTCGCATGTTCCGTGGTGCTGTCGGTGATAGATTCATTTTCATGGACGACAACGCAACATGTCATCGAACAGTCGCTGTCCAGGAGTGTCTTGAGAGCGAGGATATTCAACGCCTCGTATGGCCAGCACGTTCTCCAGATCTGAATCCCATTGAAAATGTGTGGGATGCTTTGGGGAGGAGTCTTGCTGGTCGCCAATGCCCTCCAATAAACAAGGACACCCTCATCCGTGCACTGACAGAGGAATGGGATAAATTACCCCAACAGCTGCTTGATAATGTTGTGCAAAGCATGACACGACGTGTGGAATCTTGCATCGCCCTCCATGGTGGCCATATCCCGTATTGACATCTTACGCCGCAACGCCTGCGGACGGTAATTGCATTTTTTCACGTTTACGTATTCTGCGCAAAATGGCCTGTTTGTCCCTTGAACACGTTCCAAAGCCTTCTGGATTTCAGAGCACAATAAATTGTCTTTCTTGTAATGTCCTGGCATTCTGACATTATTTTATTTCACTTGGCATCCAACCACACTTACTTTTTTATGCGCTATATAGCTGTTTATGATCCGTCCTTAGCAATTGTCCAGCAGTGTATTTAAACAGGATTCAGCTCCACGCCATGTTGCTGCTGTGTACAAAACGTGGTTTCAAGATAATCATATTCCACTGCTGGAATGGCCTGGGAATTGCTCAGACCTTAACCCCATCGAAAATCTATGAAACCGAATAAAGAAACTTGTTAGTCAGAACCAACCCATAAATAAATCCCAATTAATAGAAGCAATAATTCAATCTTGGTTTCACATTATAATAGCTGTAGAACTAAAAAACTTGGTCTACTCCATGGGAAAGCGTTGTAAGACTTTCCCATTAACGCTAAAGGTTTCCGAACTAAGTATTAACTGACACGGTGAGAATTTTTGAATATCTTAAAAAAAAGTGGGTTACGAGCCATCAAACCTCAAAAATACACTATTTCCAAAAGGTTTCCACAGTTTTGGCCACTACTTTACAAAGGTTGTTCGGTAAAAATGGATAGTATTTTTTTTGAGCTGGCAAAGAGCGAAGGAGAAAAATAACCATCCAGAAGACTAGTTGAATTAAGGAAGTATCTATGGCAACAGTTATCAGCAGTGGCTGACGATTCGGGTTTTCTTATTGCGGAGTTGAATAAGTTACATCTGCATTTTGCGATACAGCTATGGAGGTGAATGATTCAAAGCTAAGAAACGAATTGCGTTGTGCGATCAAATTTTCCTATCGCTTGGATAAAACGGGTACACAAACAGCTAATTTAATAAAAAAAGCTTGCAAGATCGGGCGATTCCAGTCGTTTTCCTTTCTACCTGCTACGTTGCCAGATGCTAAAGGTCTTTTTAGATTAGTTTGTAGCGCGCTTCGTTGCCGTTGAAAAGGTTACCGGTTCGATACCAACCACGGATAAGTGCATAGGATTGATTCACCTGCTACGCCAGATAAGAATCTTCGGGTGAAAGGGCTGAAGATCGACGTTTTTCAGAAATTTCTGTTCCAAAACGGAAATTTCGTTAAACGAATTACCTAGAACCGTGCTGGATGTTATGTTCAGGAATTTTCCGTGAATTCACACCACTCTCTTGTTACAGTGAGCGATAAATGTTGTATATAAATAGCAGTTAACTGTGTCATAATCACGTGATTTTGGTAGGAAATAAACCAACCAGTATTTCGTTTTTCTTGCATGCCGTTTGTAGCCTTGAAGCATAGCTTCGTAGAAACCCTCGATCAATGCTGTAAATGGCCAGACCGTTTGAAAAACAAAACTGCTTTTGCATTATGAAGCTTCCTTTTGTCTTGCCATCTAGAAAGAGAGAGAATATTGAGGAGGGAACAAAACATAAAGCAAATGTTTTGCCCTATTTTGGAGCGAGAAGTCTCAGAAACAGCGCTGTGCGCTACTGCTTTCCATTCCTTATCTGGTCTAAAAGCGCACTTATGACACAAAAACCGAAGCAGCAAAGATATACGGAACTTCGCATCAAATGTCTGCGTTTACGTTGCTGTTCGGTAGAAAGTAGCTCTCAGAGAAAAGAGCAATACTCCCATTTCTTCAAATAAAAAAAAAACAGAGTATATACTGAGAAAGAAGAGCCATCGCATTATTTTTCTTTCTTTTCTCTGAGAAAGCAAAGTCGAGAGTGTCATTTCTTTTCTGAACAAGTGACCGCATATGGTGTTTTTGCTTTTTACTTCTAATAACATACTCTCACCATCCTGATAAAAAGAAAGTTTCAACGGAAATTGAAGTTCCGTGAAAAGATGGAGACATCTTTGCTGACCGGTCATAGGCGGTCAAAAAGTTTTGTAGTTTTTGCTCTGAACTGGAAAGAAATCGGTGCAAATTTTAAAACAACAGTATGTAGTAACTCCTGCGAAATACCCTACACAGACAGTGCCGCACGAAGAAGAAATGCACCAAATAAGAGGAATCATTGGTGTGATAGAAGTGATTTAAATGCTAAGGAATTTCATACACTGTATTATCAAACATATTCGGACACCACAATAGTTTTGGACAAATGGTTTTGTTTTCGCAATTAATAACACTGGGGAACACAACTTTTGGAGCCTAAAACGTAGTATTCGGACACCACAATATTTTTGGACAAATGGTTTTGTTTTCGCAATAAATAGCACTCGGGAACACAACTTTTGGTGCCTAAGACGTAGTATTCGGATACCACAATATTTTTGGACAAATGGATTTGCTTTCTCAATTAATGACACTGGGGAACACAACAATTTGGTGCCTTAGACGTACTATTCAGACACCACAATATTTTTGGACAAATAGTTTTGTTTTCGCGATTAATAACACTGGGGAACACAACGTTTGGTGCTTAAGACGTAGTATTCGGATACCACAATATTTTTGGACAAATGGTTTTGCTTTCTCAATTAATAACACTGAGGAACACAACCTTTAGTGCCTAAGACGTAGTATTCAGACACCACAATATTTTTGGAAAAGTGGATTTGTTTTCGTAATTAAATACAATGGGAAACACAACTTTTGGTGCCTAAGACGTAGTATTCGGACACCACAAAATGTTTGGACAAATGGTTTTGTTTTCGTAATTAATAACTCTGGGGAACACAACTTTTGGTGCCTAAGACGTAGTATTCGGACACCACAAAATGTTTGGACAAATGGTTTTGCTTTCTCAATTAATAATACTGAGGGAATACAACCTTTGGTGCCTAAGACGTAGTATTCGGACACCACAATATTTTTGGACAAAAGGTTTTGTTTTCGTAATTAATAACACTAGGGAACACAACTTTTGGTGCCTAAGATGTAGTATGCGGACACTACAATATGTTGGGACAAATGGTTTTGTTTTCCCAATTAATAACACTGGGGAACACAACGTTTAGTGCCTAAGATGTGAGACCCTTTTTGGGGTATTTTGGGGTCACAGAATCCGAAAATGACATTAGTTTTTGTCCATCAGATCTGCTTTTCATGGTGTGACATATGCAGAGAATTCCCAAGAAGACTAGAACTCGAACAACAACACACTCGTCATTGAGACATGCTGCTGAACTCGCGTTTCTCTGATTTCCTGCGATGCGATGTTCCTGGACATTCGCGGTGTTTCAGGACTTTCGACCCATTATTACCACGGCAGTACCACCCCTTGTTTTAGCTCTCAGTCCCATTGTTCACTGTGAGCCGGGAGGAAAGATATGTCAGCTGCACTCAGCATAAAACATAGGTCCTACTCATGCTGAAGTATTCACTGCATTGGATATTGTCATGGCTTGGTTTGAACAGCAATCTAAGTGCTACAGGAAAAAGTTAGTAAAATCATGCAATGCATTGATTATGATACGCTCTCCAACATACCAGAGATCATTACTCCAGCTATTACTAAAGTTATGAGGATAATGGCTGTGGAATAAATCTCCCTCCTCTGCCCTGACCTTTGACCCCATTTCGATAATATTCAACAGAATTAGTTCAGCATACCTCCGGAACAACATACTAAACTTTTGTCACAATAGAAGCATTTGTACATAGGTTATGACGAATAGAAGCAATGGAATGGATCTGGTTCCTATGTCCTGACCTTTGACCCCAATTTTTCTATTTTTAATAGGGTTCGTCCCCAGGTGGTCCCCTACCAGATGCTAAAATTTCATCGAAATTGAACCATTTTTACGCGAGTTATCGTGCCGACGGACAGACAGACAAAGCTGGAGCATATGCGCTTCTTCAACCTACGGTTGGAAAGCGTAACAAACGATGAAAAAATTCGTTTTATCGGTGTATACTGATGTTGGGTTGTCGGAAAAGTCATGACGTATTTTGGCCCCCGATCGGGGTTGGGCGATTTTGAAAGTACCAGAGGCATGCGCAGCTCTATTGTCGCTATGGTATTCGACAGGTGCCAGTTCTAGCTAAAGTCTAAAAGGAATAGTGAGGCATTTGGTTGATTTGCGGAGATTTGACATCAAGCTGAAGATGGAAGACCAAACAGTGCATTTTCGACATATTTTACTGTTTTACTCCCGTAAAAGGAAGAACGCGCGTCAAGCTTGCGAAAAGTTGCGTAAAGTGTACGGTTAAAATGCTCGACAAGAACATCAGGGCCAGCGGTGGTTCGCAAAATTCCGTGCTGGTGATTTTGACCTCAACGATGCTCCTCGGTCCGGGAGGCCAAACGAGGTTGATGACGACCAAATCAAGGATTGATCGAGTCAAACCCACGTTACACGACACGAGAGATTGCAGACGCATTGCACATCCATCATTCAAGCGTTCACGACCGCCTGAAGAAGTTGGGATACGTAAGCAAGCTCGTTGTGTGGGTTCCTCATCAACTCAAAGCAGCTCAATTGACGGCGCGTATAAACATCTGCGATACGCTCATTAAAACGTGAGGAAAACGATCCCTTTTTTTAAGCGAATGATAACTGGTGACGAAAAGTGGATTATGTACAACAATGTGCTGCACAAACGGTTTTGGTCCCGACGTGCTGCTTCGCCTCAAACGACATCCAAAGCAAATATTCATCAGCGGAAGGTTCTGGTCACAGTGTTGTGGGATTTTAAAGGTGTCCTATTTTTCGAGCTCCTACCACGGAACCAAACCATCAATTCCAATGTGTATTGTTGGCAATTGGACAGTTTGAACGAATCCATCATCCAGAAACGTCCAGAGCTCATTCATCGTAAAGGTGTTGTGTTCCATCACGACAACGCGAGACCACCCACTCATTTGATCATCCGCTAAAAATTATTGGAGCTTGGGTAGGATGTGTTGCCACACCCAGCATACTCGCCCGACCTTGCGCCGTCAGACTTCCACTTGTTCCGCTCTCTTCAACAGTCCTTGCGTGGTATAACGTTCAATTCAGAAGAGGCTGTGAATCAGCACCTTGTAGAGTTTTTCGCCACGAAAGACAGGTCTCTCTAGAACGAGGCATTCCGTAGCTGACTGAAAGATGGCAAAAGGTCGTCGAACAAAACTGGCATTATATCATTGATTGATCTTTGTTCTTTCTATCAATAAATGACCTTTGAAAAATGTGGCTAAAATACGTCATGACTTTTCCCAATATAATCAACAAGCAAGCTTTCACCATAAAACGTGTGGTTTTGTCAGGCAAGGTTACCGGCTAAAGCAAACTTAGAGTTCTAAACAAAATTCAAAAACACTAGATATTAGATATTACGCAGATGGGTAAGAAATGCCACCAGCAGGTCGCGTGCTATTCACGGTAATGCGATGCATTAGGAATGCAGCGCGCGAAGAAAAGGGTGCCAGGTGTCAGGAATTTGGACTGATAGTCCTTCATTGCATACACTCTGGTTTGTTAAAATTTCAGCAGTTTCTCTGAAAGCGGTACCTCTGGCATTTATGTACTTTGCAATCTTTTTCAGCCCGTTCCGTTTAGGAGTAGCGGAGTTGTGATTGACTTCACGCGCCAACGCTGTTGTTATCCTTCCTAGCTTTACGTCTCTGTTGTCTTAGGCGGAAAGAGCGTTTTATCATTCCAGAGTGGATATTGCAAATGGGATATTATTTAATGGAGTGCCCTTTGACTTTCAGGCTGTTGTAAAGTTCTTGGATGTATATTTACAAGATAATTTGAGATGGGATGCACATGCTAGTGAAATTGTGGTTGGGCTCAGATCCCGCATTCGGGTCATTTATAGAATTTCAAGTTTGGTACCTGCCAGGGTTAAGTTGCTATTGTATTTTTCATTTATTTATCCATTTCTATCTTATTGTCTCTTGGCTTGGGGTCGCACAACTATTAGGAATATTAATTGAATTTATGATTTACAGAAAAAAATTTTTACGTTTGGTGAATCCGTCTTTACATGTACATTCTCTATTTCTCAGTTATCAAATAATCTCATTTGATAAATTATACAGTTTTCGATTATTACTGGTTATGAATGAACGTATATATGCTAAGAAATATTCATATCTAATCACCCTGCATTTCCATTCCCATCCATTATCATGACACCCGTGGAAATACTAGTTTTTTAATACCTAGAGCGCGTACTAATTTATTATTTAATAATATTAACTTGACCAGCCCTAGGTCCTAGAATAGGTTGCCGCTTCTAATCAAGATGATTACACACTTTTCGGTATTCAAAAAACAACTAAAGACCTTTAAAATTAATGGTTGATTAACGATTTGCTGTATATAACTTGTAACGTACCAGGAGGTGTGACGTACCTGCCAGAAGGACGCACACGACATAAAGGCAGATAGCAATTAGAATCAATGTCCGCGTAGCTTAATTGGTAGAGCAACTTATTCCGGAATGAGTGGACCCGGGTTCGAACCCCGGCGTAGGCCAAAAATGACGGAGAAATGCACTTCGTTATAATGGCGCCCGAACTATCCGGATGACCCGACCGTTCAAAATCTCGCATTGGTGTGATGTTATTTCCACACCGCGAGATAGGAAAAATATGAGCAGCACTTCGAAAGAAAAGAAAAATAAGGGGGAGATGATGTAACGTACCAGGAGGTGTGACGTACCTGCCAGAAGGACGCACACGACATAAAGGCAGATAGCAATTAGAATCAATGTCCGCGTAGCTTAATTGGTAGAGCAACTTATTCCGGAATGAGTGGACCCGGGTTCGAACCCCGGCGCGGATAAAAATGACGGAGAAATTCACTTCGTTATAAACTTTAATTTACTGCATAATGGTTAAATTGTTTTTTGGCTTGACTATTTAGATTCTTATTTTGGGGGTGGGGCCGTCAGGCTATTAATAGCCATTTTCCCTGGTTCCCTTGCCACAATCACAGTGCACCGCACTGATTTGTTCAAGAACCTGTAGTGGTGCTTCAATTTACTGAAACTAAAAACAAAATTATTCATGTTATCATACGTGTTTTTGTATTTCCTATTACTTAATTTATATTTTTCAATATATCTATAATATTATTGTATAATATTTGTATTTGCATGTTTTTTTGTACAGAAATTGTATCTGTGATTTGATTGTGTGGTGAATCGTGTAGTGTGGCAAAGAAAATTAAAAAAAATGTATTATTTTGTGGTCCCGCCAGAGTATTCGGGTGGAATGGAGTGCACTCCTGCGTCTGCGAAGTTCTTCGCGGCAGTCTTCCTCGATGCGAGCCACGAGGATAACGGTCTCGTCGCCCTTACTCCGATACCCAGTCCGAACTTCCTAAGAGAGTTCTTTCGGAAGTAGGTAAGATTGCATTTGGGTCATAGGAAGGCTTGTAATGTATGAAAGCTTGATTTTTGACTATATCAGTATACACCGATAAAACGGATTTTTTTTCATCGTTTTTCTTGTCGTTTCTGGGGTATCTAATGTGACGTGCCTGCCCCGCAGGACGCACACGACATAAAGGCAGATAGCAGCAAGGCCAACGTCTGCGTAGCTCAGTTGGTAGAGCGACTTGTTCTGAAATAAGTGGACTCGGGTTCGATCCCCGGCATGGACCAAAAATGACGGAGAAATTTACTTCGTTATACTACCCATCGTTTGTTAATGAACTAAGTGATGTTCAACTCAACTTCTCATTTTGTAAAGGGATTTAGCGGCAAAAAAACGAAGTTCGAAATGGTGTAACAAAAAATTAGTGATTATTTTTTTCTAAAAAGACTAAAATTACGTGAACTTTTTTTCCAGCACTAATTTTTTAATCCAATGTAAATATCATCTTCAAATGTGTTAAGATTGGTAAGTTTAAGAATTTTGTACTCTATGTTTACAATTTTCACAGCAGTAGTAAAAATGGCACAAACTTGTTTCGTATTGCGGAGAAACAAAAACAATATTTGTCATATTTACCTAGTTTTTCCTATATTAGGTATAAAAATACGTTTTTTAAAGCGTTTTAAGACAGCGCAACATGTAATTTGAGAGAAAACAACAATACCTTTACGAATCAAAATATGCGCCGTCATTATCTAATATGCGCCGTCATTATCTAATATGCGCCGTCATTATCTAATATGCGCCGTCATTATCTAATATGTGCCGTCATTATCTAATATGCGCCGTCTTTATTAAATATGACCCGTCATTATCAAATATGCGCCGTCATTGTCTAATATGCGCCGTCATTATCTAACATGCGCCGTCGTTATCTAATATGCGTCGTCATTATCTAATATGCGCCGTCATTATCTAATATGCGCCGTCATTATCTAATATGCGCCGTCATTATCTAATATAAGCCGTCATTATCTAATATAAGCCGTCTTTATTAAATATGACCCGTCATTATCTAATATGCGCCGTCATTATCTAATATGCGCCGTCATTATCTAATATGCGCCGTCATTATCTAATATGCGCCGTCATTATCTAATATAAGCCGTCTTTATTAAATATGACCCGTCATTATCTAATATGCGTCGTCATTATCTAATATGCGCCGTCATTATCTAATATGCGCCGTCATTATCTAATATGCGTCGTCATTATCTAATATGCGCCGTCATTATCTAATATGCGCCGTCATTATCTAATATGCGCCGTCATTATCTAATATGCGCCGTCATTATCTAATATGCGCCGTCATTATCTAATATGCGCCGTCATTATCTAATATGCGCCGTCATTATCTAATATGTGCCGTCATTATCTAATATGCGCCGTCTTTATTAAATATGCGCCGTCATTATCAAATATGCGCCGTCATTGTCTAATATGCGCCGTCATTATCTAACATGCGCCGTCGTTATCTAATATGCGCCTTCATTATCAAATATGTGTCGTCATTATCTAATATGCGCCGTCATTATCTAATATGCGCCGTCATTATCTAATATGCGCCGTCATTATCTAATATAAGCCGTCATTATCTAATATGCGCCTTCATTATCTAATATGCGCCGTCATTATCTAATATGCGCCGTCATTATCAAATATGCGCCGTCATTATCTAATATGCGCCGTCATTATCAAATATGCGCTGTCATTATTTAATATGCGCCGTCATTATCTGATATGCGCCGTCATTATCTAATATGCGCCGTCATTATCAAATATGGCCGTCATTATCAAACGTGCGCCGTCATTATCTAATATGCGCCGTCATTATCTAATATGCGCCGTCATTACCTACCACCATCGGTCTTGCAGCTGACGGATTCCAGCCATGAAGAATACTTCGTCGCGCGACGCGATGAAGTCGCCAACCCATTTTTGCACTTCGTCACATGTCCGGAACCGTACAACAGACAAACCCATGTTGCATCGATCGGAACAAATGATAGAGGCTATGTCGGGATTATACGCCGGGTACTCCAAAACGTCCCAGCCAAGAGTCAATAACGTTTCCTTGACCGATTTCACGACATGCGGCCTAGCGTTGTCATTCAGTAATTTCACGGGACGCAATCCTTTGCCTGTGAATGGACGTTTCCGACAGATTTCCTGGTTCAATCGCAACAATTGTTGCTTGTAGCGATCAGCAGTAACAGTTTGACCCTGTCCCAATAGTTCATAATAGAGCACACCCTTTATATCCCACCAGATGCAGAGCAGAACTTCATTGAAGTGAATATTGCGTTTCGGTGTCGAAGTCGTTGCTTCACCGGGGTCTATCCAGTTTTTTGTTTGCGTTTAGGATTGTCGCACCATATCCACTTTTCATTACCCGTAGCTATTTTATACACGAATGATTTTCTGTGTTGTTTTGTTCAACAGATTCAAACACTCATGACACGCTAATCCTTCTTCCTCTGGCTCACGTGATGTGGCATCCATTTTCCTTCCTTCTGGATCTCTCCCTTTGCACGTAAACAATTGGAAATTGTTTCTAGAGTTACCTCCAGTTGTTCAGCTAGTTGCTTTTGCCTTTGAGACGAATTTTCATCCAGCAACGCCTGAGGATCCTCATGTGCAACGTTCTATTGGGTTGTCGGAAAAGTCATGACGTATTTTAGCACCCGATGGATGTTGGGCGGTTTTGGAAGAACTAGAGCATGCATGCAGCTCTGTTATCGTTATGGTATTCGACAGGTGCCAGTTCTAGCTGCAGCCTGAAAGGAATAGTGAGCGATTTGGTTGATTTGCGGAGATTTGACATCACGTAGAAGATGGAAGACCAAACTGTGCATTTTCGCTATATTTTACTGTTTTACTTCCGTAAAGGGGAGAACGCGTGCCAAGCTTATGAAAAGTAGCGTAAAGTTACGGTGATAATTCTCTACAAAAACGTCAGTACCAGTGGTGGTTTGCAAAATTCCGTGCTGGTGATTTTGACCTCAACGATGCTCCTCGGTCTGGGAAGCCCACTGAGGTTGATGACGACCAAATCAAGGCATTAATCGAGTCAAACACACGTTACACGACACGAGAGATTGCAGAAGCATTGCACATCCATCATTCAAGCGTTCACGACCACGTGAAGAAGCTGGGATACGTAAGCAAGCTCGATGTGTGGGTTCCTCATGAACTCAAAGAAGCTCAATTGACGGCGCGTATAAACATCTGCGATATGATCATTAAAAGCGAGGAAAACGATCCTTTTTTGAAGCGACTGATAACTGGTGACGAAAAGGGGATTGTGTACAACAATGTGCTGCGCAAACGGTCTTGGTCCCGACGTGCTGCTTCGCCTCAAATGACATCCAAAGCAGACATTCATCAGAGGAAGGTTCTGGTCTCTGTGTAGTGGGATTTTAAAGGTGTCGTGTTTTTCGAGCTCCTATCACGGAACCAAACAATAAATTCCAATGTGTAATGTCGGCAATTGGACAGTTTGAACGAATCCATCCACCAGAAACGTCCAGATCTCGTTCATCGTAAAGGTGTTGTGTTCCATCACGACAACGCGAGACCACATACAAGTTTGATCACCCGCCAAAAATGATTGGAGCTTGGGTGGGATGTGTTGCCACACCCAGCATACGCGAGTGACCTTGCGCCGTCAGACTTCCACTTGTTTCGATCTCTTCAACAGTCCTTGCTTGGTATAACGTCCAATTCAGATGAGGCTGTAAATCAGCACCTTGTACTGTTTTTCGCCACGAAAGAGAGGTCCTCCTATGAAAGAAGCATTCTGCAGCTAACTGAAAGATGGCAAAAGGTTATTGGACAAAATGGGCATTATATCATTGATTGATCTTTGTTCTTTCTATCAATAAATGACCTTTGCAAAACATGGCTAAAATACGTCATAACTTTTCCGACAACCCAATACAGGACGCCGCTACCTTCTCGATCGGTAACATCAAAATCAACTGCTTTAAGTTGTTAAAACCAAAACTTACACGTGCTTTTCGATACAATATTCTCTCCCAGAACAGATCGGTGCACATGCTTCTGCAGCACGTTTCCCTTGATGAAATTCGTAACGAATGCAGTGTCGAATAAATGCAGTATCGCTTGCCATCTTTCACCTACCGATGTGCAAGTGCGTCTGACTGTTGGGCAAACTTCTGGGTCACATTTAATATTAGCTGTGCAACTTAATTCTCGGCCCCTAACCGCAAGAGATCATAGAACGTCGGCAAATGCAAATAGCTGTGTGCGATAATGACTGATTGCTGCACCATCCAACAGCTTTCTATGCAACCGTAACCGCTCACAGATGTAGTGACAGAAGGGACGAAAATTGACGGTGAAAGCAATGCTATTCGAGAAGCAACATTTGAGGCTATGCCTCTTGTTCGCGTTTCAGCTGAAGAAAAGTGCCGCGGAAACACAGCAAATGATCTGTGCTGCTTCGGATGAGGCTGCTGTTTCCTACAGTACGTGTAAGAAGTGGTTCCAGTGGTATAAGCAGGGAAATTTTGATCTCCGTGATGCAGAACGTCCGGGACAACCACATGAAGTTGACCATATAGCCGCTTTTGTTGATCTATTATTCTATATTTACTACAGGCATATTCCCGATGCTTTAAAAATAACTAAAATCACTCCCAAATACAAGAAAGGTTCGGTAAACGAAGCAAATAAATATCTGCCAATTGCCAATTTGACTATTTTTGCTATTGCTAGAAAAATTAATTTACATTAGATTACTTTCCTTTATACAAAAATACAACATACACTGACGGAAAAAAATCCCAACACCAAGAAGGGGTTGTGTTAGATAAACGACAGTTGGTAGGCGGTGAGAGTACATCTGTAAGATGACGTCTATGCAAATTCGCTCGGCGCATACGTGTGGCGCTAGTAGCGCCCTCGGAACATACAAAGCAGGTTTGCTGTAAATACGCACTGTAACGTTCGTGAGCGTTAGTTATCGTTGAGGTTCGACGTAGTGTGTTGATGGTAGTCAAGAATGCTTTTAAGAAGACGAAGAAGCCATTATCAACAGCTCACGGAGTTTGAACGAGGTCGTGTAATAGGGCTACGAGAAGGTGGATTTTCTTTCCGAAATATTGCAGAACGACTTGGCAGGAATGTAGCCACCGTGCATGATTGTTGGCAGCGGTGGTCAAGGGAAGGTATTGCTTCAAGAAGACCGGGTTCCGGTCGGCCACGTGGCACTACTAAGAGGGAAGACCGCCGTGTACGGCGTATGGCCGTGGCGCATCATACTGCGTCTGCGGCAGCAATTCGAGCTGCAGTTGCAACCACAGTGACACAACGAACTGTTACAAATCGGTTACTTAAAGGACAGCTCCGAGCCAGACGCCTTGCAGCGTGCATTCCACTTACTCCAAACCACTGCCGTTTGCGACGTCAGTGGTGACAATTTAGAGCTTATTGGAGGACGGAGTGGAGATCTGTTGTGTTTTCTGATGAAACCCGGTTCTGCCTGGGTACCAGTGATGGCCGTGTTTTGGTTAGAAGGAGGCCAGGTGAGCGCCTGCAACCAACCTGTCTGCGGCCGAGACACACTGGACCTACACCAGGAGTTATGGTCTGGGGAGCAATTTTCTATGACAGCAGGAGCACTCTCGTGGTTATTCCACGCACCCTGACGGCACAGTTGTACGTCGGTCTGGTGATTCAACTTGTTGTGCTGCCATTCATGAACAGCATTCCAGGGATGTTTTCCAACAGGATAACGCTCGCCCGCATACCGCTGTTGTAACCCAACATGCTCTACAGAGTGTCGACATGTTGCCGTGGCCAGCTAGATCACCAGATTTTTCACCAATCGAGCACGTACGGGACATCATTGGACGACAACTCCAGCGTCACTCCCAACCAGCATTAACCGTCCCTGTATTGACCGACCAAGTGCAACAGGCATGGAACTCCATCCCACAAACTGACATCCGGCACCTGTACGACACAATGCATGAACGTTTGCGTGCTTGCATTCAACATTCTGGCGGTTACAACGGTTATTAATGTACCAGCATTTCACATTTAAAATGGCTCTTCTCGCGCTTACAATAAGCTGTGATCTTGAAACCTTAATCGATTAAATATGTTACCTATACAAATGTATTGCCGCCATTTCATTCCTCTATAACTATTTTTTCGTGGTATTCGGAATTTTTTTTCCGTCAGTGTATTTAACAAAAATCGATTTGGCTTTTTGCCAAATAAATCAACAGAGCTTGCAATTTCATTTACACATAACTTAATTCTTCGAAATGCTATAAAAATCAATCAACAATTGCAATTTTCTTAGATTTATCTAAGGCTTTTGATACATTAAACCATGATATTCTACTAACCAAATTATTTTCTATTGGAATTAGGGGTTCTATATTATTCATGATCTCTTTACAGTGGTAAAAGATAATGATTTAATTTTATTTGCTGATGATGCAACAATCTTATTCAAGGGTAACAATACTTTAGATCTTGCATCTAGAATAAATGCACAATTTATGTTGGTGACAAATTGGTTAAATAGTAATGAATTGATTAATAATGTAAACAAGACCAAGGCTATGATCTTTTCGAAACTACAAATATTACAATTTATGAGTGACGTGGTGGTCTTGAATGGAGCTAAAATTGATTTTGTGAATAGTCATTCTTACTTGGGAGTATTGATTCGAAGTGATTTGAAATGGAATATGCATATTGACAACCTGACTAATACACTGGCGGAAAGTGAAAAAAGAACACCAAGAAGGAATTGGCGGACGATCATGAAATTTACATATGTTAATTGGGTCGAGTTTACGTAGGTGTGATGTTAATTTCGGGACCAACCGGTGAGCGTTTACGCCACAGCACGGCATAATATGCAAATTATCGTCGGTGGTATTTAAGGAGTACGGCGAAGTGAATGTAATCAGTCGTCGGCGTACGGACACGTGCGAAGACCCTGAAGAAGCTGCAATGCCTGGACATGGAAGACGTGTACGATTTCAGCAGTTATCGGACTTTGAGCGAGGTCGTCTAGCCGGACTCCTCGAGGCCGGGTGGTCGTATCGTCGTATTGAGGAGCGATTTGGACGGGAAGTATCGGTGGTGGTACGATGGTTGCGTAGATGGTTCGAGGAACATTCCCACGCGAGAAGACGTGGAACCGGGAGTCACAGGCGGACTGATGAGCGGACCGATCGACGCGTAAGAAGAACGGCGTTGTCAAGCAGGACATCCACTGCGACGCAAATCCTAGCTACCGTTGCACCTGAGGTGACCGTGCAAACAATCCGCAACCGTCTACTGGATGCAGGACTACGTGCACGTGTGCCTCTGGCATGTGTACCTCTGACTCCAGCCCACCGTCAGGAACGACTGCAGTGCTGTCGCCAACGTCTCCACTGAAGAACGCAATGGCGATCTGTCGTGTTCAGCGATGAAAGCAGATTCTACTTGGGAGCCTCCGATGGCCGTATGCGTGTTCGCAGACGCACAGGGGAGCGTCTCAACCCTGCTTGCATCCGCCAGCGACACACAGGGCCTACACCTGGTCTCCAGGTGTAAGGAGCGATCAGCTATCGCTCCCGTACACAACTAGTGTTTGTACCGGGTACGTTAAACAGCACCTACTACATCAACAACACCATTCAGCCCGTTGTTGTGCCATTTGTAAGGTCGGTCCATCGTGGTGTTTTCCAGCAAGATAACGCACGCCCACACACGGCACGTGCAACGCAACATGCACTTTAGGGTGTGAGACAGCTGCCATGGTCTGCACGTTCACCGGATTTGTCCCCCATTGAGCACGTGTGGGATTTTATGGGACAACGACTTATCCGGTCTCCACGGCCAGCCACGACCATCCCCGATTTACGTGTCCAGGTTGAGGATGCTTGGAACTCAATACCCCAAACTTACATCCAACATCTGTACGACAGACTCCATGCCAGAATTGCACAGCGTGACTCAGTTCATGGCGGTTCAACCTCGTACTAACCATGTTACATGGAAATATTATTTTTCAGTTTACCAGCAAATACAGCTGAGTTTGCCATAATGTTTTGATCACGTTATCCTCTGTATTCCGTTATTATGCTGTATAAATTTCATTGTTATCAGACGTCTCCTTCTTGGTTTTCTTTTTTCACTTTCCGCCAGTGTATATACTTCTTTATGAATCACGCTGTATTTATTAGGGAGAACACTTGTAAAACCATGAATACCCAACCACATACAATTATTGCTGTTAAAGTTGTATTTTAAATCTATTAGTCTAATAAATTCATTTTGAAGTATTTGCAGGTTTTTTTAATATTGGACAGAGTTGTTTGACCCCACGTTAATATGTAATAATTAAGGTGGGTTGGAGTTAAGGTAAAATATAATAATTTCAAGTTTTAATCGTAAGGTTTATTAAAACATGGCTTACATTTCCTATATTTTTTGATATTTTTTTCTAAAAGAGATTTCGCCCAATTCTTCGTAAATATATTTTAAAAGCATTTCTCATTTTTTGCCAACTTTTTTTTTTTTTGGCTTTAATTTCCCATTCTCAGATTTGTTTTAATAAAAATTGGCGTAAACGATTCCATCAACTGTCTTTCCCAGTGGAGAGCTTCAAAATTTCCTGCTATTCTGTTTGAAGAGCGACGAACTAACTTCCTCTCCATTATTGACAAATGTTTCTTGAAACAAAAAACAAATCTTTTTCTGATATCTAACATTTCACACATATAATCGTTTTTTTTTCATCTATTAAAGGGTGGCGAAGTTTTCTTCAAAATTGCATTCGTTTTTTATTAGTATTTTCAACTCAATCAAAAGCATCTTGCAGTGTTTTATTTTTTCTTTGTCTTTCAAAACTTTCAGTAACATTTTCGGAGTTTAATCTTGGAAAACTGACGGTTAGCACACCAGATGGATTTTGTGCTTTATTTTTTATTTATTTTTTTTTTTTTGCTGGTAGACAAAGCAGCTGACATCCTGTTCGTAGTCATTATTAGAAAAGTACTCGCGGCAAATCTCTGATCTTTCTCATTAAAAGAATCCTATCTGAAACTCCTGTTAATCAAATCTTTTGTTACCATTTGGTTATTTAGATGAAATGCAATGTCATGTTTCACCGTTTCATATTCCAGTTGGTATTTGACACGCAGTAAGGGCACAGGAAGTGATCGCAAGAAAAATTTATTACCACTTCAGAATTCAAATTAGGAAGAAAACCCCACCACAGTAAAAGAAGAAAAAGATAAAGAAACAGGAAGAAAGTCTACAGTAACGCAACAAAACACAATTTCAAATAGTACTAGTGATCCGAATTTCTAGGCGTAGAATACACTGAGTGGCCACTTTATTATGACCACCTGACAGTTTTAAGCAAATGAGCTATGGCTGCACACTGTTGCCGCCAGAGGGAGAGGTAGGTATAAAAAGGGAAAGCTTAGTACTTGCGACAGTAGTAGAAGTGATTTTTGGGTGACGAGATGGGTAAAAAATGCGATTTGTCGGACTTTCAACGCGGGATGATTGTAGGAGCTCGGAGCCATGGAGCGAGTATCACCGAAACCGCCGCATTCGTGAAATGTTCCAGAATCGCTGATGATTCGCTGGCTCAGTAATGATTCGCTGATGATTCTAGCATGCTAGACAAAAAAAGGTTCGCTAATTATTCGCTGATGATTCTAGTATGATTCGCTGGCTCAATATGATTTGCTGGCTCAGTAATGATTCGCTGACTCCGGTTAATGATTCGCTGCCTCAGGTTAGATATACTTCTCGTCGGCAGAATGAAGCGCAACACATTTACGACAGCTGTGATATGATATAGTTCTCGTCGGCATTCGCTGGCTCAGTATGATTCGCTGATGATTTGCCTGCACAGTAATGATTTGCTGATGATTCTAGCATGTTGGACAAAAAAAGTTTCGCTGTTGATTAAAAAAACGATTCGCTAGTGACTCGCTGATGATTCTAGTTTGATTCGCTGATAATTCTAGTATGATTCGCTGATAATTCTAATTTGATTCGCTGATAATTCTAGTATGATTCGCTGAGGATTTGCTGGCTCAGTATGATTCGCTGGCTGAGTAATGATTCGCTGGCTCAGGTTAATGATTCGCTGGCTCAGGTTAATTATCCGCTGGCTCAGGTTAGATATAGTTATCGTCGGCAGAATGAAACGCTACACATGTACAGCAGCTGTGCTATGATATACTTTTCGTCGCCAGTAATGATTCGCTGGCTCAGTATGATTCGTTCATAATTCGCTGGCTCAGTAATGATTCGCTGATGATTCTAGCATGCAAGACAAAAAGGAAGATTCGCTAATGATTCGCTGATGATTAGCTGGCTCAGTAATAGTTCGCTGGCTCAGGTAAATGATTCGCTGGCTCAGTAATAATTCGCTGGCTCAGGTTAGATATAGTTCTCGTCGGCAGAATGGAGCGCAACACATTTACGGCAGCTGAGCTATGATATACTTCTCGTCGCCAGTAATGATTCGCTGGCTCAGTATGATTCGCTGATTAATCTCCGGCTCAGTAATCATTCGCTGATGATTCTATCATGCTGGACAAAAAAAAGATTCGCTAATGATTCGCTGATGATTCTAGCATGATTCGCTGATGATTAGCTGGCTAAGTATGATTCGCTGGGCTCAGTAATGATTCGCTGGCTCAGGTTATGATTCGCTGGCTCAGGTTAATGATTCGCAGGCTCATATTAATGATTCGCTGGCTCAGGATAGATATAGTTCTCTTCGGCAGAATGAAGCGCAACACATTTACGACAGCTGTGCTATGATATAGTTTTCGTCGGCAGTAATGATTCGCTGGGTCAGTATTATTCGCTGATGATTCGCCGGCTCAGTAATGATTCGCTGGCTCAGGTTAGTTATAGTTCTCGTCGGCAGAACGAAGCGCAACACATTTACGGCAGCTGTGCTATGATATAGCTCTCGTCGGCAGTAATGATTCGCTGGCTCAGTATTATTCGCTGATCATTCGCCGGCTCAGTAATCATTCGCTGATGATTCTAGCATGCTAGACAAAAAAATTGGTAATGATTCTCTGATGATTCTAGTATGATCCTAGTATGATTCGCTGGCTCAGGCTAATGATTAGCTGCCTCAGTTTAGATATAGTTCTCGTCAGCAGAATGAAGCGCAACACATTTACCGCAGCTGTGCTATGATGTAGCTCTCACCGGCAGTAATGATTCGCTGGCTTAGTATGATTCGCTGGCTTAGTATGATTCGCTGATGATTCGCGGGCTCAGTAATTATTCGCTCATGATTCTAACATGCTAGACAGAAAAAAGATTAGCTGATGAATAAGAAAATATTCGTTAATGATTCGCTGATAATTCTAGTATGATTCTATGATAATGCGCTGGCTCAGGTTAATGATTAGCCGCCTCAGTTTAGATATAGTTCTCGTCGGCAGAATGAAGCACAACACATTTACGGCAACTGTGCTATGATATACTTCTCGTCGCCAGTAGTGATTCGCTGGCTCAGTATGATTCACTGATGATTCGCCGGCTCAACAATCATTCGCTGATGATTCGCCAGCTCAACAATCATTCGCTGATGATTCTAGCATGCTAGACAAAAAAAGGATTAGCTAATGTATCTAGTATGATTCTAGCATGCTAGACAAAAAAAAAGGATTAGCTAATGTATCTAGTATGATTCGCTGGCTCAGTATGATTCGATGGCTCAGTAATGATTCGCTTGCTCAGCATAATGATTCGCTGGCTCACCTTAGATTTAGTTCTTGTCGGCAGATTGAAGCGCAACACATTTACGGCAGCTATGCTATGATATAGCTCTCGTGTGCATTCGCTGGCTCAGTATGATTCGCTGATGATTCTAGCATGCTACATAAAAAAAGATTCGCTGATGATTAAAAAACATTCGCTAATGACTCGCTGATGATTCAAAATTGATTCGCTGGTAATTCTAGTATGATTCGCTGAGAATTTGCTGGCTCAGTATGATTCGCTGGCTTAGTAATGATTCGCTGGCTCAGGTAAATGATTGCCTGGCTCAGATTAGATACAGTTCTCGTCGGCAGAATGAAGCGCAACACATTTACGGCAGTTGTGCTATGATATACTTTTCGTCCCCAGTAATAATTCGCTGGCTCAGTATGATTCGCTGATGAATCGCCGGCACACTAATCACTCGCTGATGATTCTAGTATGCTAGACAAAAAAAAGATTCGCTAATGATTTGATGATGATTCTAGTATGATTCGCTGATGATTAGCTGGCTCACTAATGATTCGCTGGCTGAGGTTAGTATAGTTTTCGTCGGCAGAATGAAGCGCAACACATTTACGATAGCTGTGCTATGATATAGTTCTCGTCGGCAGTAATGATTCGCTGACTCATTATAATTCGGTGATGAATCGCCGGCTCAGTAATGATTCGCTGATGATTCTAGCATGCTAGACAAAAAAATCGCTGATGATTAAAAGAAGATTTGCAAATGACTCGCTGATGATTCTAGTATGATTCTCTGAGGATTCGCTATCTCAGTATGATTCGCTGGCTCACTAATAATTCGCTGGCTCAGGTTAATGATTCGCTGGCTCAGGTTAGATAAAGTTCTCGTCGGCAGTAATGACTCGCTGGCTCACTATGATTCGCATATGATTCGCCGGATGATTTGCCGGATGATTCGCCGGCTCAGTAATCATTCACGGATGATTCTAGCATGCTAGACAAAAAGAGATTTGCTAATGATTCGCTGATTATTCTGGTAGGATTCGCTGATGATTCGCTGGCTTAGTATGATTCGCTGATTCGCTGATGAATCTAGTATGATTTGCTGGCGGTTCCCTGGCTCAGTATGAATCACTGATGATTCGCCAGCTCAGTAATGATTTGCTGATGAGTCTAGCATGCTAGACAAAACTATAGATTCGCTGATGATTAGAAAAAGTTTCGCTAATGACTCGCTGATGATTCTAGTATGATTCGCTGATGATTCTAGTATGATTCGCTGATGATTCTAGTATGATTCGCTTATGATTCACTGGCTTAGTATGATTCGCTGGCTCAGTAATGATTCGCTGGCACAGGTTAGATATAGTTCTCGTCGGCAGAATAAAGCGCTACACATTTACGACATCTGTGCTATGGTATAGTTCTCGTCGGCAGTAATGATTCGCTGGCTTAGTATGATTTGCTGATTATTCGCCGGCTCAGTAATGATTCGCTGATGATTCTAACATGCTAGACAAAAAAATGATTCGCTGATGATTCTAGTATGATTCGCTGATGATTCGCTGATGATTTACTGGCTCAGTATGATTCGCTGGCTCGATAACGATTCGCTGGCTTACGTTAATGATTCGCTGGCTCAGGTTAGATATAGTTCTCGTTGGCAGAATGAAGCGCAACACATTTACTGCAGCTGTGCTGTATAGTTCTTGTCGGTAGTAATGATTCGCTGGCTCGGTATGATTCGCTGATGATTCGCCGGCTCAGTAATCATTCGCTGATGATTCTAGCATGCTAGACGAAAAAAAATATTTGCTAATGATTCGCTGGCTCAGGCTAATGATTCGCTGGCTCAGGCTAACTATTCGCAGGCTCATGTTAGACATAGTTCTCATCGGCAAAATCAAGCGCAACACATTTACGACAGCTGTACTATGATATAGTTCTCGTCGGCAGTAATGATTCGCTGGCTCAGTATGATTCGCCGGATGATATTCCGGCTGATTCACCGGCTCAGTAACCATTCGCTGATGATTCTAGCATGCTAGACAAAAAATATTTGCTAATGATTCGCTGATTATTCTAGTACGATACGCGGGCGATTCGCTGGCTCAGTATGATTCACTGAGGATTCGCCAGCTCAATAATGATTTGCTGATGATTCTAGCATGCTAGACAAAACTAAAGATTCGCTGATGATTAGAAAAAATATTCGCTAATGTCTCGCTGATGATTTTAGTGTGATTCGCTGATGATTCTAGTATAATTCGCAGATGATTCGCTGGCTCAGTATGATTCGCTGGCTAAGGCTAATGATTCGCTGGCTCATGTTAGACATAGTTCTCATCGGCAGAATCAAGCGCAACACATTTACGGCAGCTGTGCTATGATATACTTCTCGTCGCCAGTAGTGATTCGCTTGCTCAGTATGATTCGCTGATGGTTCTAGCATGCTAGACAAAAAAATTTGCTAATGATTCGCTGATGATTCTAGTATAATTCGATGATGATTCTAGTATAATTCGCTGAGGATTCGCTAGGTCAGTATGATTCGCTGTCTCAGTAATGATTCGCTGGCTCAGGTTAGATAGAGTTCTCGTCGGCAGTAATGATTCGCTGGCTCAGTATGATTCAGTGATGATTCGCCGGCTCAGTAATGACTCGCTGATGATTCTAGCATGCTAGACAAAAACATATTCGCTGATGTTTAAAAAAAGGATTTGCTGATGATTAAAAAGGAAGATTTGCTAATGATTCACTGATGATTCTAGTCTGTATCTAATATGATTCGCTGGCTCAGTAAGGATTCGCTGGCACAGGTTAGATATAGTTCTCGTCGGCAGAATGAAGCGCTACACATTTACGACATCTGTGCTATGATATAATTCTTGTCGGCAGTAATGATTCGCTGGCTTAGTATGATTTGCTGATGATTCGCCGGCTCAGTAATCATTCGCTGATGATTCTAGCATGCTAGACGAAAAAAAAGATTTGCTAATGATTCGCTGATGATTCGCTGGCTCAATATGATTCGCTGGCTCAAGTTAGACATAGTTCTCGTCGGCAGAATCAAGCGCAACACATTTACGACAGCTGCGCTATGATATAGTTCTCGTCGGCAGTAATGATTCGCTGGCTCAGTATAATTCGCTGATGATTCGCCGGCTGAGTAATGATTCGCTGATGATTCGCCGGCTGAGTAATGATTCGCTGATGATTCTGACATGCTAGACAAAATAAAGATTCGCTGATGACTAAAAAACTCGCTGATGATTAAAAAAATCGCTAATGATTCTAGTATGATTTTCTGATGATTCGAGTATGATTCGCTGATGATTCGCTGATGATTCGCTGGCTCAGGTTAATGATACGCTGGCTCATGTTAGATATAGTTCTCGTCGGCAGAAAGAAGCGCAACACATTTACGGCAGCTGTGCTATGATATACTTTTCGTCGCCAGTAATGATTCGCTGGCTCAGTATGATTCGCTGATGATTCGCCGGCTCAGTAATGATTCGCTGATGATTCTAAAATGCTAGACAGAAAAAAGATTCGCGGATGAATAAAAAAATATCCGCTAATGATTCTTGTATGATTCGCTGATGATTCGCTGTCCTGCGCTGGCTCAGGTTAATGATTGGCTGCCTCAGTTTAGATATAGTGTTCGTCGGCAGAATCAAGCGCAACACATTTACGGCAGCTGTGCTATGATATACTTCTCTTCGCCATTGGTGATTTGCTGGCTCAGTATGATTCGCTGATGGTTCTAGCATGCTAGACAAAAAGATTTGCTAATGATTCGCTGATGATTCTAGTATAATTCGATGATGATTCGCTGGCTCAGTAATGATTTGCTGGCTCAGTAATGATTCGCTGGCTCAGGTTAGATACAGTTCTTGTCGGCAGTAATGATTCGCTAGCTCAGTATGATTCACTGATGATTCGCCGGCTCAGTAATGATTCGCTGATGATTCTAGCATGCTAAACAAAAAAAATATTCGCTGATGTTCAAAAAAGAATTTGCTGATGATTAAAAAGGAAGATTTGCTAATGATTCGCTGATGATTCTAGTATGTATCTAGTATGATTCGCTGGCTCAGTATGATTCGCTGGTTTAGTAAGGATTCGCTGGCACAGGTTAGATATAGTTCTCGTCGGCAGAATAAAGAGCTACACATTAACGACATCTGTGCTATGATATAGTTCTCGTCGGCAGTAATGATTCGCTGGCTTAGTATGATTTGCTGATTATTCGCCGGCTCAGTAATGGTTCGCTGATGATTCTAACATGCTAGACAAAAAAGATTCGCGGATGATTCTAGTATGATTCGCTGATGATTCACTGACTCAGTATGATTCGCTGGCTCGATAACGATTCGCTGGCTTAGGTTAATGATTCGCTGGCTCAGGTTAGATATAGTTCTCGTCGGCAGAATCAAGCGCAACATATTTGCGACAGCTATGCTATGATATAGTTCTCGTCGGCAGTAATGATTCGCTGGCTCAGTATGATTCGCCGGATGATATTCCGGCTGATTCACCGGCTCAGTATCCATTCGCTGATGATTCTAGCATGCTAGACAAAAAAAATATTTGCTAATGATTCGCTGATTATTCTAGTACGATTCGCTGGCTCAGTATGATTCACTGAGGATTCGCCAGCTCAATAATGATTTGCTGATGATTCTAGCATGCTAGAAAAAACTAAAGATTCGCTGATGATTAGAAAAAGATTCGCTAATGACTCGCTGATGATTCTAGTATGTATCTAGTATGATTCGCTGGCTCAGTATGATTCGCTGGCTCAGTAAGGATTCGGTGGCACAGGTTAGATATAGTTCTCGTCGGCAGAATAAAGCGCTACACATTTACGACATCTGTGCTATGATATAGTTCTCGTCGGCAGTAATGATTCGCTGGCTTAGTATGATTTGCTGATTATTCGCCGGCTCAGTAATGATTCGCTGATGATTCTAACATGCTAGACAAAAAAAAGATTCGCTGATGATTCTAGTATGATTCGCTGATGATTCGCTGATGATTTACTGGCTCAGTATGATTCGCTGGCTCGATAACGATTCGCTGGCTTAGGTTAATGATTCGCTGGCTCAGGTTAGATATAGTTCTCGTTGGCAGAATGAAGCGCAACACATTTACGGCAGCTGTGCTATATAGTTCTTGTCGGTAGTAATGATTCGCTGGCTCGGTATGTTTCGCTGATGATTCGCCGGCTCAGTAATCATTCGCTAATGATTCTAGCATGCTAGACGAAAAAAAGATTTGCTAATGATTCACTGGCTCAGGCTAATGATTCGCTGGCTCAGGCTAATGATTCGCTGGCTCATGTTAGACATAGTTCTCATCGGCAAAATCAAGCGCAACACATTTACGACAGCTGTGCTATGATATAGTTCTCGTCGGCAGTAATGATTCGCTGGCTCAGTATGATTCGCCGGATGATATTCCGGCTGATTCACCGGCTCAGTAACCATTCGCTGATGATTCTAGCATGCTAGACAAAAAAATAGTTGCTAATGATTCGCTGATAATTCTAGTACGATTCGCGGGCGATTCGCTGGCTCAGTATGATTCACTGAGGATTCGCCAGCTCAATAATGATTTGCTGATGATTCTAGCATGCTAGACAAAACTAAAGATTCGCTGATGATTAGAAAAAATATTCGCTAATGACTCGCTGATGATTTTAGTGTGATTCGCTGATGATTCTAGTATAATTCGCAGATGATTCGCTGGCTCAGTATGATTCGCTGGCTAAGGCTAATGATTCGCTGGCTCATGTTAGACATAGTTCTCGTCGGCAGAATCAAGCGCAACACATTTACGGCAGCTGTGCTATGATATACTTCTCGTCGCCAGTAGTGATTCGCTGGCTCAGTATGATTCGCTGATGGTTCTAGCATGCTAGACAAAAAAATTTGCTAATGATTCGCTGATGATTCTAGTATAATTCGATGATGATTCTAGTATAATTCGCTGAGGATTCGCTGGGTCAGTATGATTCGCTGTCTCAGTAATGATTCGCTCGGCTCAGGTTAGATAGAGTTCTCGTCGGCAGTAATGATTCGCTGGCTCAGTATGATTCAGTGATGATTCGCCGGCTCAGTAATGATTCGCTGATGATTCTAGCATGCTAGACAAAAACATATTCGCTGATGTTTAAAAAAAGGATTTGCTGATGATTAAAAAGGAAGATTTGCTAATGATTCACTGATGATTCTAGTCTGTATCTAATATGATTCGCTGGCTCAGTAAGGATTCGCTGGCACAGGTTAGATATAGTTCTCGTCGGCAGAATGAAGCGTTACACATTTACGACATCTGTGCTATGATATAATTCTTGTCGGCAGTAATGCCTCGCTGGCTTAGTATGATTTGCTGATGATTCGCCGGCTCAGTAATCATTCGCTGATGATTCTAGCATGCTAGACGAAAAAAGATTTGCTAATGATTCGCTGATGATTCGCTGGCTCAGTATGATTCGCTGGCTCACGTTAGACATAGTTCTCGTCGGCAGAATCAAGCGCAACACATTTACGACAGCTGCGCTATGATATAGTTCTCGTCGGCAGTAATGATTCGCTGGCTCAGTATGATTCGCTGATGATTAGCCGACTTAGTAATGATTCGCTGATGATTCGCCGGCTGAGTAATGATTCGCTGATGATTCGCCGACTGAGTAATGATTCGCTGATGATTCGCCGGCTGAGTAATGTTTCGCTGATGATTCTGACATGCTAGACGAAATAAAGATTCGCTGATGACAAAAAAATTCGCTGATGATTAAAAAAATCGCTAATGATTCTAGTATGATTTTCTGATGATTCGAGTATAATTCGCTGATGATTCGCTGGCTCAGGTTAATGATACGATGGCTCATGTTAGATATAGTTCTCGTCAGCAGAAAGAAGCGCAACACATTTACGGCAGCTGTGCTATGATATACTTCTCGTCGCCAGTAATGATTCGCTGGCTTAGTATGATTTGCTGATGATTCGCCGTCTCAGTAGTGACTCGCTGATGATTCTAGTATGCTAGACAAAAAAAGATTCACTGATGATTCTAGTATGATTCGCTGATGATTCTCTGGCTCAGTATGATTCGCTGGCTCGATAATGATTCGCTGGCTTAGGTTAATGATTCGCTGGCTTAGGTTAATGATTCGCTGGCTCAGGTTAGATATAGTTCTCGTCGGCAGGATGAAGCGCAACACATTTACGGAAGCTGTGCTATATATACTGTAGTTCTTGTCGGCAGTTGTGATACGCTGGCTCGGTATGATTCGCTGATGATTCGCCGGCTCAGTAATCATTCGCTGATGATTCTACCATGCTAGACGAAAAAAAAATTTGCTAATGATTCGATGATGATTCGCTGGCTCATGTTAGACATAGTTCTCGTCGGCAGAATCAAGCGCAACACATTTACGACAGCTGTGCTATGATATAGTTCTCGTCGGCAGTAATGATTCGTTGGCTCAGTATGATTCGCTGATGATTAGCCGGCTTAGTAATGATTCGCTGATGATTCGCCGGCTGAGTAATGATTCGCTGATGATTCTAACATGCTAGACAAAATAAAGATTCGCTGATGATTAAAAAAAATCGCTGATGATTAAAAAAATCGCTAATGATTCTAGTATGATTCTCTGATGATTCGAGTATGATTCGCTGATGCTTCGAGTATGATTCGCTGATGATTCGCTGGCTCAGGTTAATGATACGCTGGCTCAGGTTAAATATAGTTCTCGTCGGCAGAAAGAAGCGCAACACATTTACGGCAGCTGTGCTATGATACACTTCTCGTCGCCAGTAATGATTCGCTGGCTCAGTATGATTCGCTGATGATTCGCCGGCTCAGTAATCATTCGCTGATGATTCTAGCTTGCTAAAAAAATGCTAATGATTCTAGTATGATTCGCTGGCTCAGTAATGATCCGCTTGCTCAGGCTAATGATTCGCTGGCTCACGTTAGATATAGTTCTCGTCGACAGATTGAAGCGCAACACATTTACGGCAGCTGTGCTATGATATAGTTCTCGTCGGCATTCGCTGGCTCAGTATGATTCGCTGATGATTCTAGCATGCTTGATAAAAAAAGATTCGCTATAGACTCGCTGATGATTCTAGTATGATTCGCTGATAATTCTAGTATGATTCGCTGGCTCAGTATAATTAGCTGGCTCAGTCTAATTCGCTGGGTCAGTATGGTTCGATGGCTCAGGTTATGATTCGCTGGCTCAATAATGATTCGCTGGCTCAGGTTAGATATAGTTCTCGTCGGCAGAATGAAGCGCAACACATTTACGACAGCTGTGCTATGATATAGTTCTCGTCGGCAGTAATGATTCGCTGGCTCAGTATGATTCGCTGATGATTCGCCGGCTCAGTAATGATTCGCTGATGATTCTAACATGCTAGACAGAAAAAAGATTCGCTGATGATTAAAAAAATATTCGCTAATGATTCGCTGATGATTCTAGTATGATTCGCTGGCTCAGTATGATTTGCTGGCTCGGTAATGATTCGCTGGCTCAGGTTAATGATTTGTTGCCTCAGTTTAGATATAGTTCTCGTCGGCAGAATAAAGCGCAACACATTTACGGCAGCTGTGCTATGATATACTTCTCGTCGCTAGTAATGATTCGCTGTCTCAGTATGATTCGCTGTCTCAGTATGATTCGCTGATGATTCGCCGGCTCAGTAATCATTTGCTGATGGTTCTAGCATGCTAGACAAAAAAGATGTGCTAATGATTCGCTGATGATTCTAATATAATTCGCTGATGATTCACTGGGTCAGTATGATTCGCTAGCTCAGTAATGATTCGCTGGCTCAGGCTAATGATTTTCTGGCTGAGGTAAGATATAGTTCTCGTCGGCAGTAATGATTCGCTGGCTCAGTATGATTCACTGATGATTCGCCGGCTCAGCAATGATTCGCTGATGATTCTAGCATGCTAGACAAAAAAATATTTGCTGATGTTTAAAAAAAAGATTTGCTGATAATTAAAAAAGAAGATTCGCAAATGATTCGCTGATGATTCTAGTATGATTGTAGTATGATTCGCTGCCTCAGTAAGGATTCGCTGGCTAAGTAATGATTCGCTGATGATTCTAGTATGATTCGCTGATGATCCGCTGGCTCAGTATGATTCTCTGGCTTAGTAATGATTCGCTGGCTCAGGTTAATGATTCGCTGGCTCAGGTTAGATATCGTTCTCATCGGCAGAATGAAGCGCAACACATTTGCGACAGCGCTGTTGTTTTCGCGGCGTTGGTAGACACTAATATTTCTTGTCTTATAGCACCGGATAATACACTGCATGACACGGGTACTATTGCTCATGCAGCGCAAGGTATTGTTGTTCATCTGAAGACGATTCGAGCGAAAGATGACTTGATAGCTAATTTTCTTGATATTAAATCACGTCAGCTTCCGAAACCATTTAGTCATTTTTCTACGAAAGTCATATTTACGAATGTGCTTCCGGATGTTCCTGATTCAGCTTTACTTGATTAAAAAAAACAACAACAAAAAAAAAAAAACATGGGAAAGTTCTAAGTCCGATAAGGAGGACTCGGGCCAAATTTGTTCTAAGTCGAATGAGGAGGATTAATTCCAAATTTGGTCAAATCCGTACCTTCATATGAGTTGCTGCGTTGCCTTATCTGATAAAACGGCTGTCAATGCTCTTCCGTTGCCATTTGAATATGTCGCTTAACACTATCTGGCTGGAATTAGAGAATATACTGTATGTAGTTATACATACTACATTTTTGTTTCTTACATAAGTGTTCCTACAATACATACTACATTTTTGTTTTTTACATAAGTGTTCCTACAATACATACTACATTTTTGTTTCTTACATAAGTGTTCCTACAATACATACTACATTTTTGTTTCTTACATAAGTGTTCCTACAATACATACTACATTTTTGTTTCTTACATAAGTGTTCCTACAATACATACTGCACTACCGGAAAGTGAAAACAGAACGCAATTAGGAATTGCAGCTGCGTCTATGAGATTTATGTCGTAGCAACCACGTTTTAAGAAACGAAAGCGATCGCACGTATGAAGTGATTCAATGGTTACTTCACCTTTTAATGCGTATTACAGTGAACAGAAGGTACATTTTAATAAGGTCTTGCACCTCATCCAGCAATAACACAAGCTTCCAATCATGCGCTTTCAACTTCCCTGAGTAATCAGAGATGGTGGTTTCCTACCGATGCCCGGAATTGTGTACGATCCATTCCCAGAAATGCTGCGTTAGAGAGAAATCTGGAGATCGTTCTGGTCATGGAAGTTGATTCACAGCCTGAGGGGCTTATTGAGTTGCCCGGGATGAGTGTGGACGGGACTTATCTTGCTGGATTATCGCATCGGGCATCGCACGCAAAAATGCCAAGACGACCGGCTGCACGATGTCGGTGACGTACGCATTGCTATTCAGTGTACCTCGTACAAACACCAGAATCGCGCGATAGTGATAGCTAATCGCTCCCCATACTATGATAGCCTGCGTGGAGCCTGTGTGTCGTTGTCAGATGTACAATGGAAGAAGATGCTAACCTTGTCACCTTCGTACGCGTACACGACCGTCAGACGCACCCAAGCAGAATCTCCTTTCATCACTGACAAGTTAGTAAAATCATGCAATGCATTGATTATGATACGCTTTCCAACATACCAGAAATGATTACTCAAGTTATGTGGATAATGGCTGTGGAATAAATATATCTCCTGTGTCCTGACCTTTGACCCCATTTCGATGATATTCAACAGAACCGGTTCACTATACCTCCGGAACAACATGATTAAGTTTTCTTGCAATAGAAGCAGTTTTACGCAAGTTATGTGGAATAAATCTGGCTTTTGTGCAATGACCTTTGACCCCATTTCGTTGATATTCAGCAGAACCTGTTCACGATACCTCCGAAACAACATGATAAAGTTTTGTCGCAATCCAAGCATTTTAGGTAAGTTATAATGCACAAGCGCAATGGAATGGATTCCACTCCAGTGTCCTGACCTTTGACCCCATTTCGCTCGTTTTCAATAGGGCCCGTACCCAGGTGGTTCCCTACCACATACTAAAATTTCATCGAAATCGAACCATATTTACGCAAGTTATGACGCATAAAGGCAATGGAATGGATCCAGCTCCTATGTCCTGACCTTTGAACCCATTTCGCCCATTTTCAATAGAGTTCGTCCCCAGGTGGTTCCTTACCACATACTAAAATGTGATCGAAATCGAACCACTTTTACGCAAGTTATGACGTATAAGGGCAATGGAATATATCCCGCTTATATGCATTGCCTGACCTTTGACCCCATTTCGCCATTTTCAATAGGGTTCGTGCCCAAGTAGTTCCCTACATTATACTAAAGTTACATCGAAATCGAACCATATTTACGCAAGTAATGACGCATAAAGGCAATGGAATGGATTCCGCTTTTATGTCCTGACCTTTGACCCCATTCCGCCCATTTTCAATAGGGTTCGTGCCCAGGTGGTTCCCTACCACATACTAAAATTTCATCGAAATCGAACAATGTTTACGCAAGTTATGACGCATAAGAGCAATGGAATGGATCCTGCTTCCATGTCGTGACCTTTGACCCTGCTTCGCCCATTTTTAATAGGGTTCTTCCCGAGGTAGTCCCCTACCACATACTAAATTTTCGCCGAAATCGAACCATTTTCGCGTGAGTTATCGTGCGGACGGACGTACAGACGGACGGACAAAGCTGGAGCATATACGCTTCTTCAACCTACGTTTGGGAAGCGTAAAAAACCGCAAACCAGCATTCTTCTGTCCAATGAACTCTTTCCTGACACCACCGCAAACGTGCTGTACGGTGACGAAGGTTCCCGTGGTAACCGTGCCAGCGGCACGTGTGCCCTTAGTCTTGTTTCAAGCAAACAATTCGGTATTGTTCTAATAGACACTCTTTTCCATGACAGAAGATTGAATGTGTTACGCCGTAGCCATCCGCTCTAGCAACGTTACTCTCCTGATACGTCGATCCTATCTTGCGTCCGTAACTATGTGTTGCCCAGGAACCACGTCTGCGAGTGTGCAAACGCTCCTCTTACCTCCTAAGCCACCATCTTAATATGGCCGATACCTCTCGTCCGATTCCTTCCTCAATTTGACGGAAGGCCTAACACTCTACCCACTATATGGCCTCTCTCGAACACCGACAACTGAACAAATATTGCGCGCCTGCGTCGTCCAGGCATGATAGCTTCTTCAAAGAGCACAGACCAACACGACACCAGGCGAATGACTTCGTCCTGCACTCCCTAGTTCTTAAATATACGCGCTGAGTACATTTGCATGTTGTCATCCGCAGTGACGACATTACTTCATCCAATGACGATTCCCGCTTGAATAAAAGTTTCTGCTGTCCTTAACAATTAACATGTTATAACATGGAGTTCCTACCGGCATTCCTTCTCGGTAGTCTTTCTGTCTGTCTGTCCGCACGATAACTCGCGTAAAAATTGTTCGATTACGATGAAATATTAGTATGTGTTAGATGACAAGCAGGGGAGGTATCCTATTGAAAATGGGCGAAATGGGGTTAAAGGTCAGGATATAGGAGCTGGATCCATTCCATCGCCCATGTGCGTCATGACTTATGTAAAAATGCTTCGATTGCGACAAAACTTTAGTACGGAGGATACTGAACCAATTCTATTTATTATCATCGAAATAGGATCAAAGGACGGGTCACAGGAGTGAGATTTGTTCCACGGCCATTATCCTCATAACTTGACTAAAAAGGCTTCGATTGCGACAAAACTTTAGTACGGAGGATACTGAACCAATTCTATTTATTATCATCGAAATAGGATCAAAGGACGGGTCACAGGAGTCAGATTTGTTCCACAGCCATTATCCTCATAACTTGACTAAAAAGGCTTCGATTGCGACAAAACTTTAGTATGTTGTTCCGGAGGTATACTGAACCAATTCTGTTTAATATAATCAAAATAGGGTCAAAGGTCAGGGCACAGGAGCGAGATTTATTCCACAGCCATTATCCGCATAACTTGAGTAATAAGTGGAGTGATGAATCTTGGTATTTTGGAAAGCGTATTATAACACTAATATGCAAGGTTTTGTTGTTTTGAAATGAATAGGTGTATCTGAATGGATTTCTTGCGCAGATTCCGAAAATGACCTTCAAAATTACGTATCACGTATAGTTTTTTCACAAATGACGGAAATGTGAAAATTAAAAGAACCGTTATTTTTTAATGACATTGTTATATGGCAACGTTTGTAACGTGTTAAAATGTTCTCTGGAGGGGCGGAATGATTGTTTAAGGAATAGATAAACATAAATATATAGCTGATAATGAAAATGCAACTGTTTTATCTGTGTGACGTCACGATTTGCGCCACTCACAAAGGCGGAATTTGAGAGAATGTTATCTTGGCACCGCAGTATGACTCATACCTCACGCCACTGTTCCCTTCTTTCTATATTGCTCGGCCAACGAGCAAGCTACACCAAATTTCCTTGCTTTTGTGTGAATGGGACTCCAGAGCAAGGACGGAACATTGGGTTCGGCAGCAGAGGCCAGTCAGAAGTACATTCACACCTGGCGAAAAAAACATTGTTTCACTTCCACTGGTTGATCCCTCGAAAATACTGTTGCCACCTCTACACATCAAACTTGGCTTAATGAAGCAATTCGTGACAGCTTTAAGCAGGGACAGTAAATGCTTTCAGTATCTTGGTGGTAAGTTTCCATGAATCACGTCTGAAAAAATTAAAGCTGGCATTTTCATAGGCCCTCAAACACGAAAATTAATGGCAGACAACATATTCGAGGAAACAATGAGTGAGTGCGAATTGCGAGCATGAACTGCATTCAGAAATGTGGTACACAACTTTCTGGGGAACACGAAGGCTTCAAATAACACCACTTTAGTCGAGGACATGCTAGAATCCTATGAACTGTTTGGTTGCAACATGAGCGTCAAAGTTCACTTTCTTCATGCTCATCTAAATTATTTTCTTAACAATCTTGGTGATTTTTCGGAAGAACATGGTGAGCGCTTCCATCAGGATATTAAAGTGATGGAAAAGAGATACCAAGGAAAGTAGACTGTACATATGATGGCCTACTATTGTTGGATGTTGAACAGAGATTATACGGACGCACACCGAAGACAATCTAAAAAGAGGAAGTTTGAAGGGGGGCCCAGTGGCAAATGTTAGGTATGTTTGCTTTTGAATACACTGACGGGAAAAAAATCCCAGCACCACGAAAAAATAGTTGTAGAGGAATGAAATGGCGGCAATACATTCGTATAGGTAACATATTTAATCGATTAAAGTTTCAAGATCACAGCTTATTGTAAGCGCGAGAAGAGCCATTTTAAATGTGAAATGCTAGTACATTAATAACCGGTGTAACCGCCAGAATGTTTAATGCAAGCACGCAAACGTTAATGCATTGCGTCGTACAGGTGCTGGATGTCAGTTTGTGGGATGGAGTTCCATGCCTGTTGCACTTGGTCGGTCAATACAGGGACGGTTAATGCTGGTTGGGGGTGACGTTGGAGTTGTCGTCCAATGATATCCCATACGTGCTCGATTGGTGAAAGATCTGGTGATCTAGCAGGCCACGGCAACATGTCGACACTCTGTAGAACATGTTGGATTAGAACAGCGGTATGAAGGCGAGCGTTATCCTGTTGGAAAACACCCCCTGGAATGCTGTTCATGAATGGCAGCACAACAGGTTGAATCACCAGACCGACGTACAACTGTGCTGCCAGGGTGCGTGGGATAACCACGAGAGTGCTCCTGCTGTTATAGGAAATTGCTCTCCAGACCAAAACTCCAGGTGTAGGTCCAGTGTGTCTCGGCCGCAGACAGGTTGGTTGCAGGCGCTCACCTGGCCTCCTTCTAACCAACACACGGCAATCACTGGCACCCAGGCAGAACCGGCTTTCATCAGAAAACACAACAGATCTCCACTCCGTCCTGCAATTTGCTCTAGCTTGACACCACTGACGTCGCAAACGGCAGTTGTTTGGATTAAGTGGAATGCATGCTACAGGGCGTCTGGCTCGGAGCTGTCCTTCAAGTGACAGATTTGTAACAGGTCGTTGTGTCACTGTGGTGGCAACTGCAGCTCGAATTGCTGCCGCAGACGCGGTACGATGCGCCACGGCCACACGCCGTACACGGCGGTATTCCTTCTCATTAGTGCCACGTGGCAGGCCGGAACCCGGTCTTCTTGAAGCAGTATATTCCCTTGACCACCGCTGCCAAAAATCATGCACAGTGGCTACATTCCTGCCAAGTCGTTCTGCAATATAATGCGGAAAGGAAAATCCACCTTCTCGTAGCCCTATTACACGACCTCGTTCAAACTCCGTGAGCCGTTGATAATGGCTTTTTCGTCTTCTTAAAGGCATTCTTGACTAACATCAACACCCTACGTCAAATATCAACGATAACTAACGTTCGCGAGCGTTACAGCGCGTATTTACAGCAAACCTGCTTTGCCTGTTCCGAGGGGCGCTACTGGCGCCACACGCATGCGCCGAGCGCGAAATTTGCATAGACGTCATCTTACAGATGTACTCTCACCACCTACCAACTGTCGTTTATCTAACACAACCCCTTCTTGGTGTTGGGATTTTTTTCCGTCAGTGTATGTATTTATGTTTGTCTATTCCTTAAACAATCATTCCGCCCCTCCAGAGAACATTTTCACACGTTACAAACGTTGCCATATAGCAATGTCATTAAAAAATACCGGTTTTTTTAATTTTCACATTTCCGTCATTTGTGAAAAAACCTGACGTGATACGGAATTTTGAAGGTCATTTTCGGAATCTGCGCAAAAATCCATTCAGATACACCTATTCATTTGAAAACAACAGAAAAAAGTTGAAAAATTGCAGATCAGTGTAATTAACTTGTTTCACTTTCAGGCAATGTAGTATATATAGTACTGAACTACTAGTGCACATTGGTTCCTATTTTCTGTACACATTATGTGTGCCTGTAAAGTATATTTTACCTCGCCCTTGGTTTTACGGTTTCCAGCATCATACATTCTCCCTCTAAATAGCGTAAAATCGGAGTTTCACTGTAAAAGAAGAATTTTCAATTTTTGGTATCATGTCAACTTTAATACAAAAATTCCATTACTTACATTTTTTCCGTATTAGGTATGTAGAATGAAAAGTTTGCTTCCCTCTTGTAACATTTTGTTTCTTTTTATTTAATTAAAAGTCAAATCGGATATGCGCAAGCCACGTATGCGCTCTGCGAAATAAATCTTCCGTGTTTTGACTACACCAGCATTCCTTGTTTTCATCTGACACGTGTTTAGCGAAATTAATCTCACCTCAAGGAGAAGAATTCTACTTGTTGACGATGACGCAAAGATTGAAGCGCTCAACATAATTTTTTACTTTTTTTTAAACCGAGGAGTTCTCACGTTTCATAATTTTAAACACACCACAACACTCGTTACTTAAAAAGGATTAAATGTCTCAGTTTGTTTTCTTTTTTTAATTTCTGATAGCCACAAATTAGTTCCCGAATTACAAATTCTAAAAAGGAAAACGTTCAAACGCTTCTACGAGTCATACGTGTTTAAACAAAATTTATTTTCACGTTAAAATTTAATTCCATGTTTTTAAGGGGCTTTTTTGTCTTTAAAGGAAAGTCTTCATTAAACCTTAATCCCAAACAAATTTTCGAGAAACTCTAATCCGCGCTAATAACCCAACTGGGCGGGTGAAAACTTATTGAAAATAACCGCTTCTCTGTTCATTTTCGTTAATAAGTTAGAGAAAATACGTGAAAGCAGTTAAAGAAAACAACGCATTGAACCAGCGAACTGTTTTGGTAAAGTGATTATTCTATCAGAGTGCAGAATCGTGGCTACAAGAGGAAACACATTAATAATTAAAATGAGAAATACACTACGCGATAAAAAATATCCGGACAATAAGTGCCTATCCGCAAACTTCGTATAAAAAGGTCTTTTGGAAAATACACTCACGGACAATGAAATTTGCGCACCAAGAAGGAAGCATCGGATTGAACTGAAATTTAATGGACGTAATGATACAGATGAATGATACACATGATGGCAAAAACAAAGCTCCAGGACAATTACAGAGGGATCTGTGGCACGCAGTCTGGTCAACTTCAACAGCACGTGCACCTCCTCGTGGGGCGATGCATGATGCAATAGGGTCCGGCATGGAGGCGAACAGACGCCTGATGTTGTCCTGCGGTAGACTGGCCCACACCTGTTGGAAATGCTCCAAATGCCGGATAATGCGGCACGGTAGCATTCGGCGTTTCAACTGGTTCCATACAAGCTCGAAAGGGACATGTCTGAGGACCGGGAAGTCCATGGTATTGTCTGGACATGACGTACGCAGTCCTAGGAAACCCGATCCGTGTGCGGGAAGGCACTATCCTGCTGGTGTAGCGCACCTTGAATCCCACGTACCACTACTAGAGCTGATCGGCTATCGTAGGCAGTGGCTCCCTAGAACATAATACCTGTATTGGGGGAGTTGTGGCGCTCGATAGCGAGGTTGGGATTGTGCCGTTGACCCGGGGACCCCCACACCGAAACACGATTATCATCTGTCCACAAAACGAAGCGGTACTCATCGCTAAACACCACACGTCGCCAGTCTGTGGCGTTCCACGTCACTCTGGCCTGACACCACTGTACACGCAGCCGGCGATATTCCGGTGTTAATGGCAGCAAAAGTAAGAGGTGCTACGATCGCAGATTCGCTTCCGCGAGCTGTAGAGAAATGGTGCGTCGTCACTACATCTGCCTGTTCCTGCCTGAGCCGCTCCGCAGTGTAGAAGTGCCGTCACGTGCCCACTACTCTCAACACATTCGAACGGTATTGTCAAAACGATCCACGTGGCGGGCTATACGGCGCGCCGACCACCCTGAAGTTTTCAGCCCGATAATCAGGCCTCTCACAAAGTCCGTAAGTTGCGTAAATCGACGTCTCTGGCATCTCGCGGCATCCTTGTAGGCTTCGGCCGGTGCATTTTGCTTTAATGGGGCATCGACTACTCGCCGGTTTATAAGGCTGCCGGTTCGTGCTTGCAGCGCCACCACGGGGTTTGCGGTCGTGCGCAATTGCACCAAACGTGGATCATTTGCATACCAGCACGCATTCCAGGTATGTACGAAGTTTTGCGGTTGTAACATGTTTTCTTCTAGGTGAGCAAAATCCATTGTTTTTTAATGCAATAGCCAATTTTGAGGGTAAAAAGGAAAGAGACCTATATAATAGCACACAGCCTTGTTTTATTCCAAATAGGCCCTATCAGCAGCTACATAACTCCACCAGCGAATGGAAAGTGATCCGATGCCAGTCCGGAAGAGATCTGGATGCAAGAAAGTCCCAGAATGCAATTCGGCCACCACTCGGTTTCTGAAGGTCTTGTCCCTGAGGTAATTCCTATTAGGGAAGCCCAGGCGGATTGCGCATTGGGAGGAAGACAGATCGTGGACAGGCAGTGCCATCTCTCGTTGTGGGCATGAATGTCAAATGACGTCACCAGCGTCAGTCATGTGATCAAACATACGCAAGCAAAGATGGCCGACAGCGACACATTAGTCCGTCAGCGTGAGGTGATTCAGTTCCTTGTGAAAGAGGAAATTCCGGCCGCCAATATTCATTGCACGCATACGGAAATGTGTATATGGATGCTAGCAGTGGGAGAAACATTTTATTGACCGTTTCATAGAAACTAACGATCACCCTCGAAACGGACGCCGTCGAACACCCTCTATGGAGTACAACAAGGAAAGTGTTCATGCCTTAATTTGTGATGACAGGCGTGTGACGGTGAAAGACATTCCGACGAACTTGGGCATAGGACACAGTGTATTTCAGGAAATGTTTAGCAGCTTGGGCTATCGGAAGCTTTGTGCCCGCTGGTTCCCAAGTTTACTGACAGAAGGCCACAAATGCGAGGACTAAAAGATCTCGGCACATCTACTGGAGTGGTGTTGAAATGAAGGAACCGATTTCTTGCAGAGTATTGTGATAGGTGACGAAAGTTGGTTCCATCATTTGTAACCTGAAATAAAACGCTAGAGTATGAAACGTCATCATATCCATTCACCACGCAAGAAGAAGATTAAAAGAGTTCCGGCAGCTGCAAAGATAACTGGAACTGTCTTTTGCCACGCGGATGGGTACATTCTGGATGATAGCATTTTATGTCCAAACATTAAACCTTTCGTCCCGAGTGGTAAACATATGTACTATACCGTGCAAATTAATCGGGACAAGCTATTTTATTCTCAGAATTGTAAATGTGATCGCCAGTTGATTTCGGAAACCAACGTAAACCGGTTTTATCAGCTGTGAGGGGATGTGACTGTTAGAACTTGATGGTAAGAATGTGATTTGACAGGTTTTAAACAGGAAATAGGCACTTCAGCTTCAGTTGTGAGCTTTCGTGTGTAACAGGCGCATGTTAGTTTTTGCTCTCTGTGAGTACGTACATAAACAATTGCTCTGAAGGATCACACTTCTATGGCAATGAGAGATATCGCTTCTGCAGTTGGTGTAGACAAATCAAGTGTATAAAGACTGCTTACGCGATACAATGCATCTGGATCATCGTCTTCAAAAAGGAGAGGTAAACGTGGAAGAAAACGAAAAACAACTCCGCGAAAAGATAAATATCTAATCAGAAATAGTAAAATAAATCCAAAGAAAAAAAACAAGCACCGACCTTCAAAGAGATTTATTGGCTAGTGGTTGTGATGTTAGTGATTCAACTGTACTCCGTAGGCTACAGGAAGTTGGCCGGAAGGCAAGAAGGCCAACGAAAAAACAATATTTGAATGCGAAAATGAAGATAAAACGTTTAGCATGGGCCAAAAAATATAAATCATGGACTGCTGAAGACTGGAAAAAGGTAATTTTCAGTGATGAAACTCATTTATTTGTGTAGGGTGACCAAGCAAATGTCGTTAGACGAAGAAACTGTGAACCCTTAAGATCTGAGCATGTCAAACAATCTGTAAAACACCCTCTCAAACAGATGTTTTGGGGTTTTTTTTCACTTCAAATGGCACTAGAAGTTTAGTTCCTGTTCAAGGTATGGTGAATTCAGCCAAGTACGTAGAAATATTACAACGTAAGATTGTTCCAATCTTACAAACTTTTGATGGGACATTTCAACATGACTTGGCCCTATGTCACAATTCGAAGTTTGTCAAGAATTTCATGCTGGAAAATCAATTTAATTTGCTTGATTGGCCTAGAAATTCACCAGACTTAAATCCCATAGAAAACTTGTGGAATATTTTGAAATGACGTTTAGGTAAAATGGACATCACACTTCTATGACAACCAAAAAACGCGTGATAACGAATGCTATAAAGGTATGGTTCCACGATTATGAAGTCAAAAAGATGTGCACTCAATTAGTGGAGTCAATGCCAAAACGAATTCAAGATTTCATTTCTGCTAAAAGAGGACGTACTTCATACTAATACAGGTATTTATCAGTGTATATCAAGGCATAGTTTTGGAAAAAAGAGTAATTTTTTATTTTGTCACAATTAATTTGCACAGTTATAGTACCAGAAAGAGTGCAAATTACCGGAAACTTGGAGAACGCTTCACAGAGAAGTAAATATTGTGCCACACTGGCTTTTGTGTTACCGCTTGCTGAGATGTTAACACATGGAAGACTAGAGGGACACTTTCGCTGAGATAAGGAAATGAAGACGGCTGAATGAAAGTGACGACTACAAAGTACGGTCTAAGCACATTTGCATCGTGCTTAGACGGTATTTGGTAGTCGTTGATGTTGTTCGCACGAATTCGTCATTGCGTTTCTTTATATGGAAGTGTTTTAGGCAAGTTGGTCAAAATTTTTACTCATTCATGAAATCAACACTGTAATTCCGTCTGTGTTAGAAAACACAGGAAATATTGGTATAGCACGACCTGCACTGTTCTCGCAGGAATAAGTACAGGCGCACCTCATTCGGACACCTTTGATTTGTGGCTCGTGCAACTTCCGCTGCATACTGTACGGCGCTAACGGAGGTAGACTCGGGGAATCCCGGCATTTCTCATATTTCTGGTAGATCTTGTTGGTGAACTGATTGCCGACGGAAAGAAAAACATTTATTTACTATTAGCAAGACGAGGCCCTCTTTCAAAGAAAATACAACTTTTTGGAGCAGCATTACATCTTCCCGAAGAAGGTCCAACAAGAAGACGATGTGCTCGTTGTACAGAAGCCAAGCATAAAAAAAGAACAGAAACAATTTGCCAACAATGTAATCTACTATACTGTGCAAATTAATTGGGACAAAGAAAAAAATCACTCTTTTTTCTAAAACTATGCCTTTATATTATTCTATGCCTTTATCATCATCATCATCATCATCATTGTCAACCATTATCAATCCACTGCTGGACGAAGGTCTCCCCAAGTTTCCTAGACAATGGTCTGTCTTGTTCCAGTCTCCTTCCATGTCACTCCCGCATATTTACGAATTTCATCCACCCATCTTCCATTTGGTCTTCTTCTGGGTCTTTTCCTGTCCCTTGGAATCCAATCTAAAATTTCGGCTGTCCATTGATGGTCTGTCCTTCTGGCAGTATGTCCAACCCATTGCCATTTCAGGGATTTAACTCTGATCATGATGTCTTCCACTCTTGTCATTTTTCGGATCCACGAGTTCCTCTTCTTATCTCTCCTGGTTACACCAAGCATGCACCTCTCCATGCTCTTTGAGTTGTCTGCAGCCTTTGTATGTCTCTTTTAGTTAAGGTCCACGTCTCTGCACCATACGTAAGCACTGGAAGGATGCATTGATCAAACACTTTTCTTTTAAGACAGAATGGCATATTGCTCTTGAAAATTATGCTGTTTCTTCCAAAAGCTCTCCAGGCAAGTTTTGTACGCCGATTAATTTCTTCATCAATGTGACCCTCACTTGATATCTGCTGTCCAAGATAAACGTACGTGTCTGTTATCTCCAGCTTTTCTCCATCAATCGATAAATCTTCATTTCTTGTAAAAGCATTGAACATCACTTTTGTCTTCTGAAAGCTCATTTTTAATCCCACTTCTTTACTCTTGTCAGCAAGTTCCTGGATCATACTCTGCAGCTCTGATGGGGTAGTTGCAAAAATGACTACGTCATCAGCAAAACGAAGGTGGGTTAGATAATCTCCATTAATCTTTATCCCCTTGTTTTCCCAGCTCAGCGACTGAAAAACGCCCTCCAATGTGGCATTAAAGAGCTTCGGAGATATGGTGTCACCTTGTCTCACTCCCTTTAAAATTTTTACGTGTGTTGTATTTTCAAACAGCCTAATCTTTGCACTTGCATTTTCATAGATGTTATTAATAATATTAATGTATGCATCTTCAATACAGCAGGATTTCAGAGCCATTGTAACTGCTGATGGTTTCACCGAATCAAAGGCTTTTTCATAATCGATAAAAGCCATGCACAATGGAAGTTCATATTCCCTCGCTCTTTCAATTAGTTTTCTCAGCACGTGGATATGATCTATTGTGCTGTAGCCACTCCTGAATCCAGCTTGTTCTCTCGGTTGAGCCATGTCCAGTGTTACCTTCAAGCGGTGTGAAAGAACTTTAGTGAAGATTTTATAAACTACTGATAGGAGGCTGATAGGTCTGTAGTTTCCGAGATTCTCAATGTCACCTTTCTTATGTAGCAGGATCATTGTAGCGGTGTTCCAATCCTCAGGAATCTTTCCTTCATTAAGGCATCGAGTGAAAATTTGGGCGAGTACAGTTTCGATTTCTCCACTTGCTTCTTGTATGATGTCTACAGTAATTCCATCTTCTCCTGGAGCTTTTCCCCGCTTCATGTTCTTGATTGCATGTGCAACTTCTGCTGGAAGGACTGGAGGAACTCTGGTACTGGTATCTTTCATGATGTCTGGAGTGCATGTATCATCTCTTTCATATAATTTGGAGTAGAAATCTTTCACTCTTGTCAAAATTTCGCCTCTTTTTCTTTTTACAGAACCATCATCTTTTCTCAGTGCCATAATCTGTTTTCTTCCCTTACTGAGATGTCCCTTTGCTATCTTTAGGCTTTGGTTGTTTTCAATTGCTTTCCTCACTAGTTCACAGTTGAATTTTCTTACGTCTTCAGTGATACTTTTTCTTACTGTCTTGCATAGCTCTATATATTCCACTTTGGAAGTCACATCTTCTTTAGTTGTCCTCATCTCTCTTCTTTTTTGCATCAACATTTTCGTTTTTCCTGATAATTTATTTACATGCAACTTGTTCTTAGACCCAGCTAATTTTGTTGCTGTTTCCATAAGAGCTTTGGTTAATTTTCTGTTAACTTCAGAGATGTCCACTTCTTCTGATGTTAGGCCTTCTAAAGCAGAGAACCTGCTCTTCAGTTCCAACTTGAAGGTATTATGGTGTTTTTTAAGGTTGGTTATGTCAATAGATTTTGTTTGTCTTATGAGCTTGCCACGTTCAAGTTTAGTGTTGAGGTGCATCTTACATCTCACCAATCTATGGTCACTACCTGTGTTGAACTTGTTTAGCACACTGCAGTCTTCTATGACGAATTTTTTGTTACACATAATAAAATCAATTTCACTTGTCGTCCCATTTGGATGTCTCCATGTCCATTTCCTGTGTGGCTTTTTCTTGAAGAAGGAGTTCAAGATGAAAAACCCTTCTGCCTCTGCAAACTCAACGAGAGTATTTCCACGCTGGTTTCTGTTGCCGTGACCGAATTTACCTACTGAAGTTTCATTCTGTTGCTGTTGCCCTATTTTTGCATTGAAATCTCCCATAATTATTTTCAAGTGCTGCTTACCTTTATTATTTAGATGACAAATTTCCTCATAAAATTCTTCAATTTCTTCTTCAGGATGACTTGTGGTGGGTGCATAAGTTTGAATAATCTGAGCCTGGTATCTTTTCGAGAGTTGGATAACAAGTCGTGCAGCTCTGTCAGAGGAACTTTCAACTTCTACAACTTTATCCTTCAGTTTCTTGTTTATTATAAATCCAACACCACTAGTTCTGCCAGTATCTGTCCCACGATAGTAGAAGAGATGTCCACTTTTCAGTTCGATGAGATCTTCTCCTTTTCTCCTTACCTCACTTAGCCCCACGATGTCCCACTTGATCCTTTGTAGTTCCTCTTCCAATTCAAGAAGCCTTGAATCAGAAGATAGGGAGCGTCCATTGTACGTAGCCAAGGTCAGCATCAGATGGCAGCCTAGTCCGGTCCTCCGGGGATTCTTAGCACCCTCTGCCTTCATGTCGCACTGGCCGCTGCCTTGGCCAGGTACATTCCAGCTGCCGGAGACTGAGGGCCAAGATTTAAGTTGTGGAATCATTTTGGAGGGGTTTGGCCATAACTCACCACGCTGGCCAAGCGGGTTGGTGAGTGTGGGATAGAATTTCCTCTAATCCCGATGGTATAGTTATACCGCTATTGGCGGTCGTCAGAGCCCCTTTAGTGGGAACAGGATGCACCACGAGAAGGCGGGGTTGACATTTGTCAAGGAGAGGCTGTGATGTTACGCATCACCTGACCTTACATGCCTTGATATACACTGATAAATACCTGTACTAGTATGAAATATGTCCTCCTTTAGCAGAAATTACCTCTTCAATTCGCTTTGCCATTGACTCCACTAATTGAGTGCACATGTTTTTGACTTCATAAACCACACTTTTATAGCATTCGTTATCATGCGTTCTTTGGTTGTACAGTCCATTTTACCTAAACGTCTCTTCAAAATGTTCAACAAGTTTTCTATGGGAAATTAAATCTTGTGAATTTCCATGCCAATCAAGCAAATGAATTTGATTTTCCAGTTCTTGACCAATTTCGAATTGTGACATGGGGCCAAGTCATGTTGAAATGTCCCGTCAAAAGTTTGCAAAAATGGAACAATCCTACGTTGTAATATTTCTACGTACTTGGCTGAATTCATCATACCTTGAACAGGAACTAAGCTTCAAGTGCCATTCGATGTGAAAAAACCCCAAAACATCTGTTTCAGAGGATGTTTTACAGGTTGTTTGACATGCTCAGGTCTTAAGGGTTCATAGTTGCTTCGCCTAACGTCATTTGCTTGGTAACCCTGCACAAATGAATGAGTTTCATCACTGAAAATTACCTTTTTCCAGTCGTCAGCAGTCCATGATTTTAATTTTTTGGCCAATGCTAAACGTTTTATCTTCATTTTCACATTCAAATGTTGTTTTTTCGTTGGTCTTCTTGCCTTCCGGCCAACTTCCTGTAGCCTACGGCGTACAGTTGAATCACTAACATCACAACCACTGGCCAATAAATCTCTTTGAAGGTCGGTGCTTGTTTGTTTTTTTGTGTATTCATTTTATTATTTCTGATTAGATATTTATCGGTTCGTGGAGTTGTTTTTCGTTTTCTTCCACATTTACCACTCCTTTTTGGAAACGATGATCCAGATGCATTGTATCCCGTAAGCAGTCTTGATACACTTGATTTGCCTACACCAACTGCAGAAGCGATATCTCTCACTGTCATAGAAGTGTGATCCTTTAGAGCAATCATTTTTGCACGCTTTCTTGGGGAAGTACCCATTTTTCAATATACGAAAGCAACACGTACTCACAGAGAGCAAAAACTAACATCCACCTGTCACACATGAAAGCTCACGGCTGAAGTGCCTATTTCCTGTTTAAAACCGGTCAAACTACATTCTTACTATCATTTTCTAACAGTCACGCCACCTCACAGCTGCTAAAACCGATTTACGTGGGTTTCCGATATCAACTGTCTATCACATTACAATTCTGAGAATAAAATAGCTTGTCCCAATTAATTTGCACGGTATAGTACCTTTCTGCAAAGACTGTTTCATGTTCTATCATACGGAACAGCATATTTTTGCACAAATATATCGTTAGACTAAACATCGTTTGTAGCTTATGTTGTCATTTCTTACCTGTTTCTTATTGGTGCATCTCCAATTCCTATTGGTATTCATATGTACCATTCACCCCTCTCTACACTTAATATTTAATGTACTTTATTTCGCTCAGAATCATCACCGTGACTTTCAAAAAGCTCACGTTTGCTTATTCCGCAAGTGGTCTCCACAGCATATGCGTGTTAATGCAGTGGAGACCCCTTGCCATTTATATTCCAAGACGAAAGAGTTAAAGAAGCTCCACAGCGCATTTTGTGACAAACGGCCGGGGAAAAAAGTCGCCCTCCAGCACGACGAAGCTGTGCCCCACATTGCTCGTTTGACCTCGGAAAAAATCCAGAAATTCGGATGGGAACTTTTACCCTACCCTGCTAAAAGTCCAGATCTCTTACCCTCCGGTTATCATCTTTTGGAATTTTTAAAATCAAGAGCACGGAAGCAACACAGCAAACTGTACGTCGATGTATTCGCACAACTGGAATGGAGTTCTTCCGCACGTGTATCTTTCAACTGCCAGAACAATGAGAAAAAGTTAGCAAAGAAACAGTGATTTTGTAGAAACTTATAGTAGATTAAGGCAGTGGAACAATCACTAATTCTTGTTGGGGGAACCTACATGCGTAGGTGTATATTATACTATAGTATAGTATAGTATAGTACACTGAATAGCAATTGAATTAGAGACAGCTGGCATTATGCAAATATGGCGCTGTGGGCGGCCCTGTAAACGGAAACGATATGACGTATGCAGCGATCCGACAATATAAGGAGTGATGCAACGAGAATCAGTAAGAGTCGAACGCAGTATGGCTAAGACGAAGGATTTAAGCGCATTTGATCGTGGGACAATTGTTGGGGCCCTACGAATGGGGCACTCCATCTCAGAAGTCGTGCAGGCACTAGCATTTTTACGAGCCACTGTGTCACGGGTGCACCGTGAGTACATCGAATCCGGTAAAACCATCCCTGCAAGGGCCAACTGCCGTGGACAACTGCGTGTGGATGAGCGGGGTCATCGTCGGCTAGCTTGCATTTCAACAGCGGATAGACGGGCCACAGTGCAAGAAATCAGTCAGCAATTTAACGCTGGATGCACATAATCGTGTAAGCAGCCACGCCATCCAGAACCATCTCCTCGCTATGGGGTACAGTAGACATCGTCCCACGAGGGTACCGCTGCTTACCGCACATCACAGGGTGCAAAGATTAGCATGGGCGCGGGAACATCGCCACTGGACCCTAGACATGTGGACAAATGTTGCCTGGACTGATGAGTCGAGATTCACGTTGGTACATGAGGATGGGAGGATACCAGTACGGCGCAAACCACATGAAGCGATGGATCCTTCTTCTTGCCAGCAGGGTATTCTTCAAGCTGGTGGGGTTGGAATTCTCGTCTGGGGACTGTTTACGTGGACAGAAATGGGACCCCTGTTAGGTGTGACATCGTCCCTCACAGGTAAAGGTTACCGGGATATCAAGGACGACCATTTGCTCCCGTTTGTGCGTCTTCAACATCCCACTGGAGACCTCATCTTGCAACAAGACAATGCATTGTGCCATCGCTCCCGATTTCTATCTGAATGGTTGGATGAACACACCACCGATGGGACCTGGCTTCCTTGGCCAGCTAGGTCACCTGACCTCAATCCCATCGAGCACATCTAGGATGCCATCGAGAGAGATGATCTAGGCTCTGACCCACCTCAATCAAATCTTCGTGAACTTTGGGAGCTTGTTCAGGGGTCGTGGATCCGTATGGCTTCCCAACGCTTCCGGTGTCTTGTTAAGTCCCTGCCGAGACGAATGGCCGCCGTCATCTGGGCGAAACGGGGTGCTACACTTTACTAGACAGGTATCCCTAATTCAATTGCTCTTCAGTGTATAGTATAGTATAGTACATTGGTGTGCAAATTAATTGGGACAAAGTGAAAAAAGTTCGCTTCCTTTAGTTGGGCATGGGTCTTCTGCACTGACCCCAATCTATATGCCCAACTACACACTTACCCCAATCTCTGTGTAGTTGGGCATGGGTCTTCTGCACTGACCCTAATCTGTATGCCCAACTACACACTCACCCTAATCTCTGAGTAGTTGGGCATGAGTCTTCTGCACTGACCACAATCTGTATGCCCAACTACACACTGACCGCAATCTCTGTGTAGTTGGGCTTGGGTCTTCTGCACTAACCCCAATCTATATGCTCAACTACACACTCAGCCCAATATCTGTGTAGTTGTGCTTGGGTCTTCTGTACTGACCCCAATCTGTATGCTCAACTACACACTCAGCCCAATCTCTGTGTAGTTGAGCATGGATCTTCTGCACTGACCCCAATCTGTATGCCCAACTACACACTGACCCCAATCTCTGTGTAGTTGGCCATGAATCTTCTGCACTGACCCAAATATGTATGCCCAACTTCACACTGACCCCAATCTCTGTGTAGTTGGCCATGAGTCTTCTGCGCTGACCCTAATCTGTATGCCCAACCACACACTCACCCTAATCTCTGTGTAGTTGGGCATGAGTCTTCTGCACTGACCACAATCTGTATGCCCAACTACACACTGACCGCAATCTCTGTGTAGTTGGGCTTGGGTCTTCTGCACTGACCCCAATCTATATGCTCAACTACACACTCAGCCCAATCTCTATGTAGTTGGGCATGGGTCTTCTGCACTGACCCCAACCTGTATGCCCAACTACACACTGACCCCAATCTCTGTGTAGTTGGGCATGAGTCTTCTGCACTGACCCCAATCTGTATGCCCAACGACACACTGACCCCAATCTCTGTGTAGTTGGGCATGAGTCTTCTGCACTGACCCCAATCTGTATGCCCAACTACACACTGACCCCAATCTCTGTGCAGTTGGGCATGAGTCTTCTGCACTGACATCAAATTGTATGTGATAGGTCCGCCGCCCTGGTGGCGCCGTGGTCTAAGCGATGGCCTCTGATCATTCGTTCGAAAGGGGTCCGGGTTCGAATCCTGGTGAGGCACGGATGTTGTGCTTGTCGTACGGCACTGGCTTTCTCCCTTCCCTGGAAACAGTGACCCTAAATTAGAAACGGGGGAGTGCTTATAGCCCACTGAGTTCTTTTTTTTTCTTGATTGGAGGTTTAACGACCACCGTGAGCAACTCAATGATCTATAAGCAGTCGCCCGTCCCTAATTTAGGGTCACTGGTTCCAGGGAAGGGAATGAATCAGTGCCGTAAGACAAACACAACATCCATGCCTCACGGGGATTCGAACCTGGACCCCTTCCGGACGAATGATCAGAGGCCATCGCTTAGACCACTGCGCCACCGGGGCGGCCACTGAGTTCCTCATGGTGGTCGTTAAACCTCAAACCAAAAAAAAAAAAAAAAGAAAAAGAAGAAGGGAGATGTGGAAGCAGAAGACTCACACAATTTGCCCTCCCCTTCTAAGGGAAGCGGGAAAGGGGGTTTCCGGCTCTTTGCAAAACATTGGTGTGGTTGCAGTGCATCTTTCTTCAGACAGCTATTACCGAGGTAACATGGTGTAACGTACCAGGAGATGTGACGTACCTGCCAGAAGGACGCACACAACATAAAGGCAGAAAGGAATCAGAATAAAAAACGTCCGCGTAGCTCAATTGATAGAGCAACTTATTCCGGAATGAGGGGACCCGGGTTCGAATCTTGGCGCGGATAAAACTGACGGAGAAATTTACTTCGTTATAATGGCGCCCGAACTATCCGGATGACCCGACCGTTCAAAATCTCGCATTGGTGTGATGTTATTTCCACACAGCGAGATAGGAAAAATAAGAGCAGCACTTCAAAAAAAAAAAAAAAAAAAAAAATAAGGGGGAGATGATGTAACGTACCAGGAGATGTGACGTACCTGCCAGAAGGACGCACACGACATAAAGGCAGATAGGAATCAGAATAAAACGTCCGCGTAGCTCAATTGGTAGAGTGACTTATTCCGGAATGAGGGGATCCGGGTTCGAATCCTGGCGTGGATAAAAATGACAGAGAAATTTACTTCATTATAATGGAGTTTATGTACAGTGAAAGAGTGAAAAAATTATTGATACAATCAGGACACAAATTCTATAAAGATGTAGAAACAGAGGTGGGTGGACAGAATGCAAATCCTTGACAAAAATGTACCTGGATACCAGTGACTCGGTTATTTTACAATCCGACTTGTGTCACAACCATGACCCACCAAAACTGATCATATCAAATAGTGTTCAGAGAAAAGCAATAAAGGACATTTCGGAATGGCAATTAAAACTGATCATACTACTGCGGGAAGCAACTGTTTACTAATTAAAAAAATAAATAGCAACAATGGAATATTACTCCCAAGAAAGGAAAACGAATTAGAAAACGAAAATAAGAAAGCTAAAAAATTAATAAAAAATTAAGATGAGAGATAAAAAAGCTAAAAACAGAATAAAAAAATTAAAATGAGCGAAAGACAAATAAAAAAAAACTAAGAAAGAAAAAGAATTAAAATGAGAGAAAGAGAAGAAAAAAATTAAACTGAGAGATATAAAAGGTAAAAACAGAATAAAAAAATGAAAATGAGTGAAAAACAAATAAGAAAAAAACTAAGAAAGAATTAGAATTAAAATGAGAGAAACAAAAGAAAAAAAAATTTAAATGAGAGATATAAAAGCTAAAAACAGAATAAAGAAGTTAAAATGAGCGAAAAACAAATAAAATAAAACTAAGAAAGAATTAGAATTAAAATGAGAGAAAGAAAAAAATTAAAATGAGAGATATAAAAGCTAAAAACAGAATTAAAGAAATGAAAATGAGCGAAAAATAAATAAAAAAAACTAAGAAAGAAAAATAATTAGAATGAGAGAAAGAAAAGAAAATATTAAATGAGAGATATAAAAGCTAAAAACAGAATAAAGAAATTAAAATGAGCGAAAAACAAATAAAATAAACTAAGAAAGAGAAAGAATTAAGATGAGAGAAAGAAAAGAAAAAATAAGAAAAATAAGAGGAAAAAATTGAAAAGCTAAAAAAAAAAAAAAAAACGAAATGATAGAAAAAAAAACAAAGAACGTTTTATAGCATCAAGAGTCAACCTCCAGGTGGCATCCCCTGGGTGACGCTAATAGGCTGTGTCGAAGTTCACTGTTACAGCAAATGTTTCCTCAGATTCCACAACTAGTAAAAATGTCGATGTACTTTATTGCAACAGACTTATCAATAGTTCAAGACATGTCCGATCTTTAAAAATATAAGACATGCAGTAATAAATAATAAAAGTAGCGGAAGTTTGCTAAGCGCAAAAAAAGGCAAATAAATCCGCGTATTTTTGTGTGAACTGTATGCTAAATTTTGATAAACAGTTGAACCCCTTATATCAAATGTACTTTCGGGGAATTGTTCTCAAATCACAATGTTGGTCCTGATTCGGAAGAAGAACGCATACTCTGAAGAAAAGGTAACTGAAACACGCCTCAAATTCAGCGGTCTCTGAGTGCAGTAATCTCTGGGGGCATGGAGGTGGGGTGGAGTGGAGTAGGATTTCGGTGTCGAGGGCAGTTAGCCCATTAATCGGGAGAGACTGGGAGGGCAGCTGAATCTTTTCGTTATGGGGTCGGTGCAGTTGACCAACACCCCTTGAGTTTGTGTGGACGTTGCTCGCTATTGACGGAAGTGGGGGCCGCGGGTGGTCAAGTAGTCAGCGTTCGTGATGAGATAACCTCAGGTTCGATCCCGGGCAATTACGAACGTTCGTACCATTAAATTCCCGAAGTGCGTCGGATGGGAACGTTAAGCCGTCGGACCCCGGGTACTGTCCCCCCCGGTAATAAATAAGGCCGTCTTCCTCCCCCTTTGTACCTCGCTTCCGTGTCACCTTCCTATCGGGCACTCTAGCACAAATCTCCTAGATTCCTATTTCTAAGGGTTGTTTAAGACCTGGGGTCAGACACTCCCTTCCTAAAATCCTCTACATATGATCTGATCTGATCTACTATAGCATTGTATGAGCACGTTAAGCCGTCGGACCCCGGGTACTGGCCCCCCGGTAGTAAATAAGGGCGTCTTCTACCTCGCTTCCGTGTCACTTTCCTATCGGGCACTCCAGCCCAAATCTCCTAGCTTCCTATTTCTAAGGGTTGTTTAAGACCTGGGGTCAGACACTCCCTTCCTAAAATCCTCTTCATATGATCTGATCTGATCTACTATAGCATTGTATGAGCACGTTAAGCCGTCGGACCCCGGGTACTGGCCCCCCGGTAGTAAATAAGGGCGTCTTCTACCTCGCTTCCGTGTCACTTTCATATCGGGCACTCTAGCCCAAATCTCCTAGCTTCCTATTTCTAAGGGTTGTTTAAGACCTGGGGTCAGACACTATCTTCCTAAAATCCTCTACATATGATCTGATCTGATCTACTATAGCATTGTATGAGCACGTTAAACCGTCGGACCCCGGGTACTGGCCCCCCGGTAGTAAATAAGGGCGTCTTCTACCTCGCTTCCGTGTCACTTTCATATCGGGCACTCTAGCCCAAATCTCCTAGCTTCCTATTTCTAAGGGTTGTTTAAGACCTGGGGTCAGACACTCGCTTCCTAAAATCCTCTTCATATGATCTGATCTGATCTACTATAGCATTGTATGAGCACGTTAAGCCGTCGGACCCCGGGTACTGGCCTTCCGGTAGTAAATAAGGGCGTCTTCTACCTCGGTTCCGTGTCACTTTCCTATCGGGCACACTAGCCCAAATCTCCTAGCTTCCTATTTCTAAGGGTTGTTTAAGACCTGGGGTCAGACACTCCCTTCCTAAAATCCTCTACATATGATCTGATCTGATCTACTATAGCATTGTATGAGCACGTTAAGCCGTCGGACCCCGGGTACTGGCCTTCCGGTAGTAAATAAGGGCGTCTTCTACCTCGCTTCCGTGTCACTTTCCTATCGGGCACTCTAGCCCAAATCTCCTAGCTTCCTATTCCTAAGGGTTGTTTAAGACCTGGGGTCACACACTCCCTTCCTAAAATCCTCTACATATGATCTGATCTGATCTACTATAGCATTGTATGAGCACGTTAAGCCGTCGGACCCCGGGTACTGGCCCCCGGTAGTAAATAAGGGAGTCTTCTACTTCGCTTCCGTGTCACTTTCCTATCGGGCACTCTAGCCCAAATCTCCTAGCTTCCTATTTCTAAGGGTTGTTTAAGACCTGGGGTCAGACACTCCCTTCCTAAAATCCTCTCCATATGATCTGATCTGATCTACTATAGCATTGTATGAGCACGTTAAGCCGTCGGACCCCGGGTACTGGCCCCCGGTAGTAAATAAGGGCGTCTTCTACCTCGCTTCCGTGTCACTTTCCTATCAGGCACTCTAGCCCAAATCTCCTAGCTTCCTATTTCTAAGGGTTGTTTAAGACCTGGGGTCAGACACTCCCTTCCTAAAATCCTCTACATATGATCTGATCTGATCTACTATAGCATTGTATGAGCACGTTAAGCCGTCGGACCCCGGGTACTGGCCCCCGGTTGTAAATAAGGGCGTCTTCTACCTCGCTTCCGTGTCACTTTCCTATCGGGCACTCCAGCCCAAATCTCCTAGCTTCCTATTTCTAAGGGTTGTTTAAGACCTGGGGTCAGACACTCCCTTCCTAAAATCCTCTACATATGATCTGATCTGATCTACTATAGCATTGTATGAGCACGTTAAGCCGTCGGGCCCCGGGTACTGGCCCCCGGTAGTAAATAAGGGCGTCTTCTACCTCGCTTCCGTGTCACTTTCCTATCGGGCACTCTAGCCCAAATCTCCTAGCTTCCTATTTCTAAGGGTTGTTTAAGACCTGGGGTCAGACACTCCCTTCCTAAAATCCTCTACATATGATCTGATCTGATCTACTATAGCATTGTATGAGCACGTTAAGCCGTCGGACCCCGGGTACTGGCCCCCGGTTGTAAATAAGGGCGTCTTCTACCTCGCTTCCTTGTCACTTTCCTATCAGGCACTCTAGCCCAAATCTCCTAGCTTCCTATTTCTAAGGGTTGTTTAAGACCTGGGGTGTCAGACACTCCCTTCTTAAAATCCTCTACATATGATCTGATCTGATCTACTATAGCATTGTATGAGCACGTTAAGCCGTCGGACCCCGGGTACTGGCCCCCGGTAGTAAATAAGGGCGTCTTCTACCTCGCTTCCGTGTCACTTTCCTATCGGGCACTCTAGCCCAAATCTCCTAGCTTCCTATTTCTAAGGGTTGTTTAAGACCTGGGGTCAGACACTCCTTCCTAAAATCCTCTACATATGATCTGATCTGATCTACTATAGCATTGTATGAGCACGTTAAGCCGTCGGACCCCGGGTACTGGCCCCCGGTTGTAAATAAGGGCGTCTTCTACCTCGCTTCCTTGTCACTTTCCTATCAGGCACTCTAGCCCAAATCTCCTAGCTTCCTATTTCTAAGGGTTGTTTAAGACCTGGGGTGTCAGACACTCCCTTCTTAAAATCCTCTACATATGATCTGATCTGATCTACTATAGCATTGTATGAGCACGTTAAGCTGTCGGACCCCCAGTACTGGCCCTCCGGTTGTAAATAACGGCGTCTTCTACCTCGCTTCCGTGTCACTTTCCTATCGGGCACTCTAGCCCAAATCTCATAGCTTCCTATTTCTAAGGGTTGTTTAAGACCTGGGGTGTCAGACACTCCCTTCCTAAAATCCTCAACATATGATCTGATCTGATCTACTATAGCATTGTATGAGCACGTTAAGCCGTCGGACCCCGGGTACTGGCCCCCGGTTGTAAATAAGGGCGTCTTCTACCTCGCTTCCTTGTCACTTTCCTATCAGGCACTCTAGCCCAAATCTCCTAGCTTCCTATTTCTAAGGGTTGTTTAAGACCTGGGGTCAGACACTCCCTTCCTAAAATCCTCTACATATGATCTGATCTGATCTACTATAGCATTGTATGAGCACGTTAAGCCGTCGGACCCCGGGTACTGACCCCCGGTAGTAAATAAGGGCGTCTTCTACCTCGCTTCCGTGTCACTTTCCTATAATGGCACTCTAGCCCAAATCTCCTAGCTTCCTATTTCTAAGGGTTGTTTAAGCCCTGGGGTCAGACACTCCTTCCTAAAATCCTCTACATATGATCTGATCTGATCTACTATAGCATTGTATCAGCACGTTAAGCCGTCGGACCCCGGGTACTGGCCCACCGGTTGTAAATAAGGGCGTCTTCTACCTCGCTTCCGTGTCACTTTCCTATCGGGCACTCTAGCCCAAATCTCCTAGCTTCCTATTTCTAAGGGTTGTTTAAGACCTGGGGTCAGACACTCCCTTCCTACAATATTCTACATATGATCTGATCTGATCTACTATAGCATTGTATGAGCACGTTAAGCCGTCGGACCCCGGGTACTGGCCCCCGGTTGTAAATAAGGGCGTCTTCTACCTCGCTTCCTTGTCACTTTCCTATCAGGCACTCTAGCCCAAATCTCCTAGCTTCCTATTTCTAAGGGTTGTTTAAGACCTGGGGTCAGGCACTCCCTTCCTAAAATCCTCTACATATGATCTGATCTGATCTACTATAGCATTGTATGAGCACGTTAAGCCGTCGGACCCCGGGTACTGGCCCCCCGGTAGTAAATAAGGGCGTCTTCTACCTCGCTTCCGTGTCACTTTCCTATCGGGCACTCTAGCCCAAATCTCCTAGCTTCCTATTTCTAATGGTTGTTTAAGACCTGCGGTCAGACACTCCCTTCCTAAAATCCTCTACATATGATCTGATCTGATCTACTATAGCATTGTATGAGCACGTTAAGCCGTTGGACCCCGGGTACTGGCCCCCGGTAGTAAATAAGGGCGTCTTCTACCTCGCTTCCGTGTCACTTTCCTATCGGGCACTCCAGCCCAAATCTCCTAGCTTCCTATTTCTAAGGGTTGTTTAAGACCTGGGGTCAGACACTCCCTTCCTACAATCCTCTACATATGATCTGATCTGATCTACTATAGCATTGTATGAGCACGTTAAGCCGTCGGACCCCGGGTACTGGCCCCCCGGTAGTAAATAAGGGCGTCTTCTACCGCGCTTCCGTGTCACTTTCCTATCGGGCACTCCAGCCCAAATCTCCTAGCTTCCTATTTCTAAGGGTTGTTTAAGACCTGGGGTCAGACACTCCCTTCCTAAAATCCTCTACATATGATATGATCTGATCTACTATAGCATTGTATGAGCACGTTAAGCCGTCGGATCCCGGGTACTGGCCCCCCGGTAGTAAATAAGGGCGTCTTCTACCTCGCTTCCGTGTCAATTTCCTATCGGGCACTCCAGCCCAAATCTCCTAGCTTCCTATTTCTAAGGGTTGTTTAAGACCTGGGGTCAGACATCTCTTCCTAAAATACTCTACATATGATCTGATCTACTATAGCATTGTATGAGCACGTTAAGCCGTCGGACCCCGGGTACTGGCCCCCGGTAGTAAATAAGGGCGTCTTCTACCTCGCTTCCGTGTCACTTTCCTATCGGACACTCTAGCCCAAATCTCCTAGCTTCCTATTTCTAAGGGTTGTTTAAGACCTGGGGTCAGACACTCCCTTCCTAAAATACTCTACATATGATCTGATCTGATCTACTATAGCATTGTATGAGCACGTTAAGCCGTCGGACCCCGGGTACTGGCCCCCGGTAGTAAATAAGGGCGTCTTCTACCTCGCTTCCGTGTCAATTTCCTATCGGGCACTCCAGCCCAAATCTCCTAGCTTCCTATTTCTAAGGGTTGTTTAAGATCTGGGGTCATACACTCCCTTCCTAAAATCCTCTACATATGATCTGATCTGATCTACTATAGCATTGTATGAGCACGTTAAGCCGTCGGACCCCGGGTACTGGCCCCCGGTAGTAAATAAGGGCGTCTTCTACCTCGCTTCCGTGTCAATTTCCTATCGGGCACTCCAGCCCAAATCTCCTAGCTTTCTATTTCTAAGGGTTGTTTAAGATCTGGGGTCAGACACTCCCTTCCTAAAATCCTCTACATATGATCTGATCTGATCTACTATAGCATTGTATGAGCACGTTAAGCCGTCGGACCCCGGGTACTGGCCCCCGGTACTAAATAAGGGCGTCTTCTGCCTCGCTTCCGTGTCACTTTCCTATCGGGCACTCTAGCACAAATCTCCTAGATTCCTATTTCTAAGGGTTGTTTAAGACCTGGGGTCAGACACTCCCTTCCTAAAATCCTCTACATATGATCTTATCTTATCTACTATAGCATTGTATGAGCACGTTAAGCCGTCGGACCCCGGGTACTGGCCCCCGGTAGTAAATAAGGGCGTCTTCTACCTCGCTTCCGTGTCAATTTCCTATCGGGCACTCCAGCCCAAATCTCCTAGCTTCCTATTTCTTAGGGTTGTTTAAGACCTGGGGTCAGACACTCCTTCCTACAATCCTCTACATATGATCTGATCTGATCTACTATAGCATTGTATGAGCACGTTAAGCCGTCGGACCCCGGGTACTGGCCCCCCGGTAGTAAATAAGGGCGTCTTCTACCTCGCTTCCGTGTCACTTTCCTATCGGGCACTCTAGCCCAAATCTCCTAGCTTCCTATTTCTAAGGGTTGTTTAAGACCTGGGGTCAGACACTCCCTTCCTAAAATACTCTACATATGATCTGATCTGATCTACTATAGCATTGTATGAGTACGTTAAGCCGTCGGACCCCGGGTACTGGCCCCCCGGTAGTAAATAAGGGCGTCTTCTACCTCGCTTCCGTGTCAATTTCCTATCGGGCACTCCAGCCCAAATCTCCTAGCTTCCTATTTCTAAGGGTTGTTTAAGACCTGGGGTCAGACACTCCCTTCCTAAAATCCTCTACATATGATCTGATCTGATCTACTATAGCATTGTATGAGCACGTTAAGCCGTCGGACCCCGGGTACTGGCCCCCGGTAGTAAATAAGGGCGTCTTCTACCTCGCTTCCGTGTCACTTTCCTATCGGGCACTCTAGCCCAAATCTCCTAGCTTCCTATTTCTAAGGGTTGTTTAAGACCTGGGGTCAGACACTCCCTTCCTAAAATACTCTACATATGATCTGATCTGATCTACTATAGCATTGTATGAGCACGTTAAGCCGTCGGACCCCGGGTACTGGCCCCCCGGTAGTAAATAAGGGCGTCTTCTACCTCGCTTCCGTGTCACTTTCCTATCGGGCACTCTATCCCAAATCTCCTAGCTTCCTATTTCTAAGGGTTGTTTAAGACCTGCGGTCAGACACTCCCTTCCTAAAATCCTCTACATATGATCTGATCTGATCTACTATAGCATTGTATGAGCACGTTAAGCCGTCGGACCCCGGGTACTGGCCCCCGGTACTAAATAAGGGCGTCTTCTGCCTCGCTTCCGTGTCACTTTCCTATCGGGCACTCTAGCACAAATCTCCTAGATTCCTATTTCTAAGGGTTGTTTAAGACCTGGGGTCAGACACTCCCTTCCTAAAATCCTCTACATATGATCTCATCTTATCTACTATAGCATTGTATGAGCACGTTAAGCCGTCGGACCCCGGGTACTGGCCCCCGGTAGTAAATAAGGGCGTCTTCTACCTCGCTTCCGTGTCAATTTCCTATCGGGCACTCCAGCCCAAATCTCCTAGCTTCCTATTTCTTAGGGTTGTTTAAGACCTGGGGTCAGACACTCCCTTCCTACAATCCTCTACATATGATCTGATCTGATCTACTATAGCATTGTATGAGCACGTTAAGCCGTCGGACCCCGGGTACTGGCCCCCCGGTAGTAAATAAGGGCGTCTTCTACCTCGCTTCCGTGTCAATTTCCTATCGGGCACTCCAGCCCAAATCTTATAGCTTCCTATTTCTAAGGGTTGTTTAAGACCTGGGGTCAGACACTCCCTTCCTAAAATCCTCTACATATGATCTGATCTGATCTACTATAGCATTGTATGAGCACGTTAAGCCGTCGGACCCCGGGTACTGGCCCCCGGTAGTAAATAAGGGCGTCTTCTACCTCGCTTCCGTGTCACTTTCCTATCGGGCACTCTAGCCCAAATCTCCTAGCTTCCTATTTCTAAGGGTTGTTTAAGACCTGGGGTCAGACACTCCCTTTTTAAAATACTCTACATATGATCTGATCTGATCTACTATAGCATTGTATGAGTACGTTAAGCCGTCGGACCCCGGGTACTGGCCCCCGGTAGTAAATAAGGGCGTCTTCTACCTCGCTTCCGTGTCAATTTCCTATCGGGCACTCCAGCCCAAATCTCCTAGCTTCCTATTTCTAAGGGTTGTTTAAGACCTGGGGTCAGACACTCCCTTCCTAAAATCCTCTACATATGATCTGATCTGATCTACTATAGCATTGTATGAGCACGTTAAGCCGTCGGACCCCGGGTACTGGCCCCCCGGTAGTAAATAAGGGCGTCTTCTACCTCGCTTCCGTGTCACTTTCCTATCGGGCACTCTAGCCCAAATCTCCTAGCTTCCTATTTCTAAGGGTTGTTTAAGACCTGGGGTCAGACACTTCCTTCCTAAAATCCTCTACATATGATCTGATCTGATCTACTATAGCATTGTATGAGCACGTTAAGCCGTCGGACCCCGGGTACTGGCCCCCCGGTAGTAAATAAGGGCGTCTTCTACCTCGCTTCCGTGTCACTTTCCTATCGGGCACTCTAGCCCAAATCTCCTAGCTTCCTATTTCTAAGGGTTGTTTAAGACCTGGGGTCAGACACTCCCTTCCTAAAATACTCTACATATGATCTGATCTGATCTACTATAGCATTGTATGAGTACGTTAAGCCGTCGGACCCCGGGTACTGGCCCCCGGTAGTAAATAAGGGCGTCTTCTACCTCGCTTCCGTGTCAATTTCCTATCGGGCACTCCAGCCCAAATCTCCTAGCTTCCTATTTCTAAGGGTTGTTTAAGACCTGGGGTCAGACACTCCCTTCCTAAAATCCTCTACATATGATCTGATCTGATCTACTATAGCATTGTATGAGCACGTTAAGCCGTCGGACCCCGGGTACTGGCCCCCGGTAGTAAATAAGGGCGTCTTCTACCTCGCTTCCGTGTCACTTTCCTATCGGGCACTCTAGCCCAAATCTCCTAGCTTCCTATTTCTAAGGGTTGTTTAAGACCTGGGGTCAGACACTCCCTTCCTAAAATACTCTACATATGATCTGATCTGATCTACTATAGCATTGTATGAGCACGTTAAGCCGTCGGACCCCGGGTACTGGCCCCCGGTAGTAAATAAGGGCGTCTTCTACCTCGCTTCCGTGTCACTTTCCTATCGGGCACTCTATCCCAAATCTCCTAGCTTCCTATTTCTAAGGGTTGTTTAAGACCTGCGGTCAGACACTCCCTTCCTAAAATCCTCTACATATGATCTGATCTGATCTACTATAGCATTGTATGAGCACGTTAAGCCGTCGGACCCCGGGTACTGGCCCCCGGTACTAAATAAGGGCGTCTTCTGCCTCGCTTCCGTGTCACTTTCCTATCGGGCACTCTAGCACAAATCTCCTAGATTCCTATTTCTAAGGGTTGTTTAAGACCTGGGGTCAGACACTCCCTTCCTAAAATCCTCTACATATGATCTCATCTTATCTACTATAGCATTGTATGAGCACGTTAAGCCGTCGGACCCCGGGTACTGGCCCCCCGGTAGTAAATAAGGGCGTCTTCTACCTCGCTTCCGTGTCAATTTCCTATCGGGCACTCCAGCCCAAATCTCCTAGCTTCCTATTTCTTAGGGTTGTTTAAGACCTGGGGTCAGACACTCCCTTCCTACAATCCTCTACATATGATCTGATCTGATCTACTATAGCATTGTATGAGCACGTTAAGCCGTCGGACCCCGGGTACTGGCCCCCCGGTAGTAAATAAGGGCGTCTTCTACCTCGCTTCCGTGTCACTTTCCTATCGGGCACTCTAGCCCAAATCTCCTAGCTTCCTATTTCTAAGGGTTGTTTAAGACCTGGGGTCAGACACTTCCTTCCTAAAATCCTCTACATATGATCTGATCTGATCTACTATAGCATTGTATGAGCACGTTAAGCCGTCGGACCCCGGGTACTGGCCCCCGGTAGTAAATAAGGGCGTCTTCTACCTCGCTTCCGTGTCACTTTCCTATCGGGCACTCTAGCCCAAATCTCCTAGCTTCCTATTTCTAAGGGTTGTTTAAGACCTGGGGTCAGACACTCCCTTCCTAAAATCCTCTACATATGATCTGATCTGATCTACTATAGCATTGTATGAAAACGTTAAGCCGTCGGACCCCGGGTACTGGCCCCCCGGTAGTAAATAAGGGCGTCTTTTACCTCGCTTCCGTGTCAATTTCCTATCGGGCACTCCAGCCCAAATCTTATAGCTTCCTATTTCTAAGGGTTGTTTAAGACCTGGGGTCAGACACTCCCTTCCTAAAATCCTCTACATATGATCTGATCTGATCTACTATAGCATTGTATGAGCACGTTAAGCCGTCGGACCCCGGGTACTGGCCCCCGGTAGTAAATAAGGGCGTCTTCTACCTCGCTTCCGTGTCACTTTCCTATCGGGCACTCTAGCCCAAATCTCCTAGCTTCCTATTTCTAAGGGTTGTTTAAGAACTGGGGTCAGACACTCCCTTCCTAAAATCCTCTACATATGATCTGATCTGATCTACTATAGCATTGTATGAGCACGTTAAGCCGTCGGACCCCGGGTACTGGCCCCCGGTAGTAAATAAGGGTGTCTTCTACCTCGCTTCTGTGTCACTTTTCTATCGGGCACTCTAGCCCAAATCTCCTAGCTTCCTATTTCTAAGGGTTGTTTAAGACCTGGGGTCAGACACTCCCTTCCTAAAATCCTCTACATATGATCTGATCTGATCTACTATAGCATTGCATGAGCACGTTAAGCCGTCGGACCCCGGGTACTGGCCCCCGGTAGTAAATAAGGGTGTCTTCTACCTCGCTTCCGTGTCACTTTCCTATCTGGCACTCTAGCCCAAATCTCCTAGCTTCCTATTTCTAAGGGTTGTTTAAGACCTGGGGTCAGACACTCCCTTCCTAAAATCCTCTACATATGATGTGATCTGATCTACTATAGCATTGTATGAGCACGTTAAGCCGACGGATCCCGGGTACTGGCCCCCGGTAGTAAATAAGGGCGTCTTCTACCTCGCTTCCGTGTCACTTTCCTATCGGGCACTCCAGCCCAAATCTCCTAGCTTCCTATTTCTTAGGGTTGTTTAAGACCTGGGGTCAGACACTCCCTTCCTACAATCCTCTACATATGATCTGATCTGATCTACTATAGCATTGTATGAGCACGTTAAGCCGTCGGACCCCGGGTACTGGCCCCCGGTAGTAAATAAGGGCGTCTTCTACCTCGCTTCCGTGTCACTTTCCTATCGGGCACTCTATCCCAAATCTCCTAGCTTCCTATTTCTAAGGGTTGTTTAAGACCTGCGGTCAGACACTCCCTTCCTAAAATCCTCTACATATGATCTGATCTGATCTACTATAGCATTGTATGAGCACGTTAAGCCGTCGGACCCCGGGTACTGGCCCCCGGTACTAAATAAGGGCGTCTTGTGCCTCGCTTCCGTGTCACTTTCCTATCGGGCACTCTAGCACAAATCTCCTAGATTCCTATTTCTAAGGGTTGTTTAAGACCTGGGGTCAGACACTCCCTTCCTAAAATCCTCTACATATGATCTCATCTTATCTACTATAGCATTGTATGAGCACGTTAAGCCGTCGGACCCCGGGTACTGGCCCCCCGGTAGTAAATAAGGGCGTCTTCTACCTCGCTTCCGTGTCAATTTCCTATCGGGCACTCCAGCCCAAATCTCCTAGCTTCCTATTTCTTAGGGTTGTTTAAGACCTGGGGTCAGACACTCCCTTCCTACAATCCTCTACATATGATCTGATCTGATCTACTATAGCATTGTATGAGCACGTTAAGCCGTCGGACCCCGGGTACTGGCCCCCGGTGGTAAATAAGGGCGTCTTCTACCTCGCTTCCGTGTCACTTTCCTATCGGGCACTCTACCCCAAATCTCCTAGCTTCCTATTTCTAAGGGTTGTTTAAGACCTGGGGTCAGACACTCCCTTCCTAAAATACTCTACATATGATCTGATCTGATCTACTATAGCATTGCATGAGTACGTTAAGCCGTCGGACCCCGGGTACTGGCCCCCGGTAGTAAATAAGGGCGTCTTCTACCTCGCTTCCGTGTCAATTTCCTATCGGGCACTCCAGCCCAAATCTCCTAGCTTCCTATTTCTAAGGGTTGTTTAAGACCTGGGGTCAGACACTCCCTTCCTAAAATCCTCTACATATGATCTGATCTGATCTACTATAGCATTGTATGAGCACGTTAAGCCGTCGGACCCCGGGTACTGGCCCCCCGGTAGTAAATAAGGGCGTCTTCTACCTCGCTTCCGTGTCACTTTCCTATCGGGCACTCTAGCCCAAATCTCCTAGCTTCCTATTTCTAAGGGTTGTTTAAGACCTGGGGTCAGACACTTCCTTCCTAAAATCCTCTACATATGATCTGATCTGATCTACTATAGCATTGTATGAGCACGTTAAGCCGTCGGACCCCGGGTACTGGCCCCCGGTAGTAAATAAGGGCGTCTTCTACCTCGCTTCCGTGTCAATTTCCTATCGGGCACTCCAGCCCAAATCTTATAGCTTCCTATTTCTAAGGGTTGTTTAAGACCTGGGGTCAGACACTCCCTTCCTAAAATCCTCTACATATGATCTGATCTGATCTACTATAGCATTGTATGAGCACGTTAAGCCGTCGGACCCCGGGTACTGGCCCCCGGTAGTAAATAAGGGCGTCTTCTACCTCGCTTCCGTGTCACTTTCCTATCGGGCACTCTAGCCCAAATCTCCTAGCTTCCTATTTCTAAGGGTTGTTTAAGAACTGGGGTCAGACACTCCCTTCCTAAAATCCTCTACATATGATCTGATCTGATCTACTATAGCATTGTATGAGCACGTTAAGCCGTCGGACCCCGGGTACTGGCCCCCGGTAGTAAATAAGGGTGTCTTCTACCTCGCTTCTGTGTCACTTTTCTATCGGGCACTCTAGCCCAAATCTCCTAGCTTCCTATTTCTAACGGTTGTTTAAGACCTGGGGTCAGACACTCCCTTCCTAAAATCCTCTACATATGATCTGATCTGATCTACTATAGCATTGTATGAGCACGTTAAGCCGTCGGACCCCGGGTACTGGCCCCCGGTAGTAAATAAGGGTGTCTTCTACCTCGCTTCTGTGTCACTTTTCTATCGGGCACTCTAGCCCAAATCTCCTAGCTTCCTATTTCTAAGGGTTGTTTAAGACCTGGGGTCAGACACTCCCTTCCTAAAATCCTCTACATATGATCTGATCTGATCTACTATAGCATTGCATGAGCACGTTAAGCCGTCGGACCCCGGGTACTGGCCCCCCGGTAGTAAATAAGGGTGTCTTCTACCTCGCTTCCGTGTCACTTTCCTATCTGGCACTCTAGCCCAAATCTCCTAGCTTCCTATTTCTAAGGGTTGTTTAAGACCTGGGGTCAGACACTCCCTTCCTAAAATCCTCTACATATGATGTGATCTGATCTACTATAGCATTGTATGAGCACGTTAAGCCGACGGATCCCGGGTACTGGCCCCCTGGTAGTAAATAAGGGCGTCTTCTACCTCGCTTCCATGTCACTTTCCTATCGGGCACTCTAGCCCAAATCTCCTAGCTTCCTATTTCTAAGGGTTGTTTAAGACCTGGGGTCAGACACTCCCTTCCTAAAATACTCTACATATGATCTGATCTGATCTACTATAGCATTGTATGAGCACGTTAAGCCGTCGGACCCCGGGTACTGGCCCCCCGGTAGTAAATAAGGGCGTCTTCTACCTCGCTTCCGTGTCAATTTCCTATCGGGCACTCCAGCCCAAATCTCCTAGCTTCCTATTTCTAAGGGTTGTTTAAGAGCTGGGGTCAGACACTCCCTTCCTACAATCCTCTACATATGATCTGATCTGATCTACTATAGCATTGTATGAGCACGTTAAGCCGTCGGACCCCGGGTACTGGCCCCCCGGTAGTAAATAAGGGCGTCTTCTACCTCGCTTCCGTGTCACTTTCCTATCGGGCATTCTAGCCCAAATCTCCTAGCTTCCTATTTCTAAGGGTTGTTTAAGACCTGGGGTCAGACACTCCCTTCCTAAAATACTCTACATATGATCTGATCTGATCTACTATAGCATTGTATGAGCACGTTAAGCCGTCGGACCCCGGGTACTGGCCCCCGGTAGTAAATAAGGGCGTCTTCTACCTCGCTTCCGTGTCACTTTCCTATCGGGCACTCTAGCCCAAATCTCCTAGCTTCCTATTTCTAAGGGTTGTTTAAGACCTGGGGTCAGACACTCCCTTCCTAAAATCCTCTACATATGATCTGATCTGATCTACTATAGCATTGTATGAGCACGTTAAGCCGTCGGACCCCGGGTACTGGCCCCCGGTAGTAAATAAGGGCGTCTTCTACCTCGCTTCCGTGTCACTTTCCTATCGGGCACTCTAGATCAAATCTCCTATCTTCCTATTTCTAAGGGTTGTTTAAGACCTGGGGTCAGACACTTCCTTCCTAAAATCCTCTACATATGATCTGATCTGATCTACTATAGCATTGTATGAGCACGTTAAGCCGTCGGACCCCGGGTACTGGCCCCCGGTAGTAAATAAGGGCGTCTTCTACCTCGCTTCCGTGTCACTTTCCTATCGGGCACTCTAGCCCAAATCTCCTAGCTTCCTATTTCTAAGGGTTGTTTAAGACCTGGGGTCAGACACTCCCTTCCTAAAATACTCTACATATGATCTGATCTACTATAGCATTGTATGAGCACGTTAAGCCGTCGGACCCCGGGTACTGGCCCCCGGTAGTATATAAGGGCGTCTTCTACCTCGCTTCCGTGTCAATTTCCTATCGGGCACTCCAGCCCAAATCTCCTAGCTTCCTATTTCTAAGGGTTGTTTAAGACCTGGGGTCAGACACTCCTTCCTACAATCCTCTACATATGATCTGATCTGATCTACTATAGCATTGTATGAGCACGTTAAGCCGTCGGACCCCGGGTACTGGCCCCCCGGTAGTAAATAAGGGCGTCTTCTACCTCGCTTCTGTGTCACTTTTCTATCGGGCACTCTAGCCCAAATCTCCTAGCTTCCTATTTCTAAGGGTTGTTTAAGACCTGGGGTCAGACACTCCCTTCCTAAAATCCTCTACATATGATCTGATCTGATCTACTATAGCATTGTATGAGCACGTTAAGCCGTCGGACCCCGGGTACTGGCATCCCGGTAGTAAATAAGGGTGTCTTCTACCTCGCTTCCGTGTCACTTTCCTATCTGGCACTCTAGCCCAAATCTCCTAGCTTCCTATTTCTAAGGGTTGTTTAAGACCTGGGGTCAGACACTCCCTTCCTAAAATCCTCTACATATGATCTGATCTGATCTACTATAGCATTGTATGAGCACGTTAAGCCGTCGGATCCCGGGTACTGGCCCCCCGGTAGTAAATAAGGGCGTCTTCTACCTCGCTTCCGTGTCACTTTCCTATCGGGCACTCTAGCCCAAATCTCCTAGCTTCCTATTTCTAAGGGTTGTTTAAGACCTGGGGTCAGACACTCCTTTCCTAAAATACTCTACATATGATCTGATCTGATCTACTATAGCATTGTATGAGCACGTTAAGCCGTCGGACCCCGGGTACTGGCCCCCCGGTAGTAAATAAGGGCGTCTTCTACCTCGCTTCCGTGTCAATTTCCTATCGGGCACTCCAGCCCAAATCTCCTAGCTTCCTATTTCTAAGGGTTGTTTAAGACCTGGGGTCAGACACTCCCTTCCTACAATCCTCTACATATGATCTGATCTGATCTACTATAGCATTGTATGAGCACGTTAAGCCGTCGGACCCCGGGTACTGGCCCCCGGTAGTAAATAAGGGCGTCTTCTACCTCGCTTCCGTGTCACTTTCCTATCGGGCACTCTAGCCAAAATCTCCTAGCTTCCTATTTCTAAGGGTTGTTTAAGACCTGGGGTCAGACACTCCCTTCCTAAAATACTCTACATATGATCTGATCTGATCTACTATAGCATTGTATGAGCACGTTAAGCCGTCGGACCCCGGGTACTGGCCCCCGGTAGTAAATAAGGGCGTCTTCTACCTCGCTTCCGTGTCACTCTCCTATCGGGCACTCTAGCCCAAATCTCCTAGCTTCCTATTTCTAAGGGTTGTTTAAGACCTGGGGTCAGACACTCCCTTCCTGAAATCCTCTACATATGATCTGATCTGATCTACTATAGCATTGTATGAGCACGTTAAGCCGTCGGACCCCGGGTACTGACTCCCCGGTAGTAAATAAGGGCGTCTTTTACCTCGCTTCCGTGTCACTTTCCTATCGGGCACTCTAGCCCAAATCTCATAGCTTCCTATTTCTAAGGGTTGTTTAAGACCTGGGGTCAGACACTCCCTTCCTAAAATCCTCTACATATGATCTGATCTGATCTACTATAGCATTGTATGAGCACGTTAAGCCGTCGGACCCCGGGTACTTGCCCCCGGTAGTAAATAAGGGCGTCTTCTACCTCGCTTCCGTGTCAATTTCCTATCGGGCGCTCTAGCCCAAATCTCCTAGCTTCCTATTTCTAAGGGTTGTTTAAGACCTGGGGTCAGACACTCCCTTCCTAAAATCCTCTACATATGATCTGATCTGATCTACTATAGCATTGTATGAGCACGTTAAGCCGTCGGACCCCGGGTACTGGCCCCCCGGTAGTAAATAAGGGCGTCTTCTACCTCGCTTCCGTGTCACTTTCCTATCGGGCACTCTATCCCAAATCTCCTAGCTTCCTATTTCTAAGGGTTGTTTAAGACCTGCGGTCAGACACTCCCTTCCTAAAATCCTCTACATATGATCTGATCTGATCTACTATAGCATTGTATGAGCACGTTAAGCCGTCGGACCCCGGGTACTGGCCCCCGGTACTAAATAAGGGCGTCTTCTGCCTCGCTTCCGTGTCACTTTCCTATCGGGCACTCTAGCACAAATCTCCTAGATTCCTATTTCTAAGGGTTGTTTAAGACCTGGGGTCAGACACTCCCTTCCTAAAATCCTCTACATATGATCTCATCTTATCTACTATAGCATTGTATGAGCACGTTAAGCCGTCGGACCCCGGGTACTGGCCCCCCGGTAGTAAATAAGGGCGTCTTCTACCTCGCTTCCGTGTCAATTTCCTATCGGGCACTCCAGCCCAAATCTCCTAGCTTCCTATTTCTTAGGGTTGTTTAAGACCTGGGGTCAGACACTCCCTTCCTACAATCCTCTACATATGATCTGATCTGATCTACTATAGCATTGTATGAGCACGTTAAGCCGTCGGACCCCGGGTACTGGCCCCCGGTAGTAAAAAAGGGCGTCTTCTACCTCGCTTCCGTGTCACTTTCCTATCGGGCACTCTAGCCCAAATCTCCTAGCTTCCTATTTCTAAGGGTTGTTTAAGACCTGGGGTCAGACACTCCCTTCCTAAAATACTCTACATATGATCTGATCTGATCTACTATAGCATTGTATGAGTACGTTAAGCCGTCGGACCCCGGGTACTGGCCCCCGGTAGTAAATAAGGGCGTCTTCTACCTCGCTTCCGTGTCAATTTCCTATCGGGCACTCCAGCCCAAATCTCCTAGCTTCCTATTTCTAAGGGTTGTTTAAGACCTGGGGTCAGACACTCCCTTCCTAAAATCCTCTACATATGATCTGATCTGATCTACTATAGCATTGTATGAGCACGTTAAGCCGTCGGACCCCGGGTACTGGCCCCCGGTAGTAAATAAGGGCGTCTTCTACCTCGCTTCCGTGTCACTTTCCTATCGGGCACTCTAGCCCAAATCTCCTAGCTTCCTATTTCTAAGGGTTGTTTAAGACCTGGGGTCAGACACTTCCTTCCTAAAATCCTCTACATATGATCTGATCTGATCTACTATAGCATTGTATGAGCACGTTAAGCCGTCGGACCCCGGGTACTGGCCCCCCGGTAGTAAATAAGGGCGTCTTCTACCTCGCTTCCGTGTCACTTTCCTATCGGGCACTCTAGCCCAAATCTCCTAGCTTCCTATTTCTAAGGGTTGTTTAAGACCTGGGGTCAGACACTCCCTTCCTAAAATCCTCTACATATGATCTGATCTGATCTACTATAGCATTGTATGAAAACGTTAAGCCGTCGGACCCCGGGTACTGGCCCCCGGTAGTAAATAAGGGCGTCTTTTACCTCGCTTCCGTGTCAATTTCCTATCGGGCACTCCAGCCCAAATCTTATAGCTTCCTATTTCTAAGGGTTGTTTAAGACCTGGGGTCAGACACTCCCTTCCTAAAATCCTCTACATATGATCTGATCTGATCTACTATAGCATTGTATGAGCACGTTAAGCCGTCGGACCCCGGGTACTGGCCCCCGGTAGTAAATAAGGGCGTCTTCTACCTCGCTTCCGTGTCACTTTCCTATCGGGCACTCTAGCCCAAATCTCCTAGCTTCCTATTTCTAAGGGTTGTTTAAGAACTGGGGTCAGACACTCCCTTCCTAAAATCCTCTACATATGATCTGATCTGATCTACTATAGCATTGTATGAGCACGTTAAGCCGTCGTACCCCGGGTACTGGCCCCCGGTAGTAAATAAGGGTGTCTTCTACCTCGCTTCTGTGTCACTTTTCTATCGGGCACTCTAGCCCAAATCTCCTAGCTTCCTATTTCTAAGGGTTGTTTAAGACCTGGGGTCAGACACTCCCTTCCTAAAATCCTCTACATATGATCTGATCTGATCTACTATAGCATTGCATGAGCACGTTAAGCCGTCGGACCCCGGGTACTGGCCCCCCGGTAGTAAATAAGGGTGTCTTCTACCTCGCTTCCGTGTCACTTTCCTATCTGGCACTCTAGCCCAAATCTCCTAGCTTCCTATTTCTAAGGGTTGTTTAAGACCTGGGGTCAGACACTCCCTTCCTAAAATCCTCTACATATGATGTGATCTGATCTACTATAGCATTGTATGAGCACGTTAAGCCGACGGATCCCGGGTACTGGCCCCCGGTAGTAAATAAGGGCGTCTTCTACCTCGCTTCCGTGTCACTTTCCTATCGGGCACTCCAGCCCAAATCTCCTAGCTTCCTATTTCTTAGGGTTGTTTAAGACCTGGGGTCAGACACTCCCTTCCTACAATCCTCTACATATGATCTGATCTGATCTACTATAGCATTGTATGAGCACGTTAAGCCGTCGGACCCCGGGTACTGGCCCCCGGTACTAAATAAGGGCGTCTTCTGCCTCGCTTCCGTGTCACTTTCCTATCGGGCACTCTAGCACAAATCTCCTAGATTCCTATTTCTAAGGGTTGTTTAAGACCTGGGGTCAGACACTCCCTTCCTAAAATCCTCTACATATGATCTCATCTTATCTACTATAGCATTGTATGAGCACGTTAAGCCGTCGGACCCCGGGTACTGGCCCCCGGTAGTAAATAAGGGCGTCTTCTACCTCGCTTCCGTGTCAATTTCCTATCGGGCACTCCAGCCCAAATCTCCTAGCTTCCTATTTCTTAGGGTTGTTTAAGACCTGGGGTCAGACACTCCCTTCCTACAATCCTCTACATATGATCTGATCTGATCTACTATAGCATTGTATGAGCACGTTAAGCCGTCGGACCCCGGGTACTGGCCCCCGGTAGTAAATAAGGGCGTCTTCTACCTCGCTTCCGTGTCACTTTCCTATCGGGCACTCTAGCCCAAATCTCCTAGCTTCCTATTTCTAAGGGTTGTTTAAGACCTGGGGTCAGACACTCCCTTCCTAAAATACTCTACATATGATCTGATCTGATCTACTATAGCATTGCATGAGCACGTTAAGCCGTCGGACCCCGGGTACTGGCCCCCGGTAGTAAATAAGGGCGTCTTCTACCTCGCTTCCGTGTCAATTTCCTATCGGGCACTCCAGCCCAAATCTCCTAGCTTCCTATTTCTAAGGGTTGTTTAAGACCTGGGGTCAGACACTCCCTTCCTAAAATCCTCTACATATGATCTGATCTGATCTACTATAGCATTGTATGAGCACGTTAAGCCGTCGGACCCCGGGTACTGGCCCCCGGTAGTAAATAAGGGCGTCTTCTACCTCGCTTCCGTGTCACTTTCCTATCGGGCACTCTAGCCCAAATCTCCTAGCTTCCTATTTCTAAGGGTTGTTTAAGACCTGGGGTCAGACACTTCCTTCCTAAAATCCTCTACATATGATCTGATCTGATCTACTATAGCATTGTATGAGCACGTTAAGCCGTCGGACCCCGGGTACTGGCCCCCCGGTAGTAAATAAGGGCGTCTTCTACCTCGCTTCCGTGTCACTTTCCTATCGGGCACTCTAGCCCAAATCTCCTAGCTTCCTATTTCTAACGGTTGTTTAAGACCTGGGGTCAGACACTCCCTTCCTAAAATCCTCTACATATGATCTGATCTGATCTACTATAGCATTGTATGAGCACGTTAAGCCGTCGGACCCCGGGTACTGGCCCCCCGGTAGTAAATAAGGGTGTCTTCTACCTCGCTTCTGTGTCACTTTTCTATCGGGCACTCTAGCCCAAATCTCCTAGCTTCCTATTTCTAAGGGTTGTTTAAGACCTGGGGTCAGACACTCCCTTCCTAAAATCCTCTACATATGATCTGATCTGATCTACTATAGCATTGCATGAGCACGTTAAGCCGTCGGACCCCGGGTACTGGCCCCCGGTAGTAAATAAGGGTGTCTTCTACCTCGCTTCCGTGTCACTTTCCTATCTGGCACTCTAGCCCAAATCTCCTAGCTTCCTATTTCTAAGGGTTGTTTAAGACCTGGGGTCAGACACTCCCTTCCTAAAATCCTCTACATATGATGTGATCTGATCTACTATAGCATTGTATGAGCACGTTAAGCCGACGGATCCCGGGTACTGGCCCCCTGGTAGTAAATAAGGGCGTCTTCTACCTCGCTTCCGTGTCACTTTCCTATCGGGCACTCTAGCCCAAATCTCCTAGCTTCCTATTTCTAAGGGTTGTTTAAGACCTGGGGTCAGACACTCCCTTCCTAAAATACTCTACATATGATCTGATCTGATCTACTATAGCATTGTATGAGCACGTTAAGCCGTCGGACCCCGGGTACTGGCCCCCCGGTAGTAAATAAGGGCGTCTTCTACCTCGCTTCCGTGTCAATTTCCTATCGGGCACTCCAGCCCAAATCTCCTAGCTTCCTATTTCTAAGGGTTGTTTAAGAGCTGGGGTCAGACACTCCCTTCCTACAATCCTCTACATATGATCTGATCTGATCTACTATAGCATTGTATGAGCACGTTAAGCCGTCGGACCCCGGGTACTGGCCCCCCGGTAGTAAATAAGGGCGTCTTCTACCTCGCTTCCGTGTCACTTTCCTATCGGGCATTCTAGCCCAAATCTCCTAGCTTCCTATTTCTAAGGGTTGTTTAAGACCTGGGGTCAGACACTCCCTTCCTAAAATACTCTACATATGATCTGATCTGATCTACTATAGCATTGTATGAGCACGTTAAGCCGTCGGACCCCGGGTACTGGCCCCCGGTAGTAAATAAGGGCGTCTTCTACCTCGCTTCCGTGTCACTTTCCTATCGGGCACTCTAGCCCAAATCTCCTAGCTTCCTATTTCTAAGGGTTGTTTAAGACCTGGGGTCAGACACTCCCTTCCTAAAATCCTCTACATATGATCTGATCTGATCTACTATAGCATTGTATGAGCACGTTAAGCCGTCGGACCCCGGGTACTGGCCCCCGGTAGTAAATAAGGGCGTCTTCTACCTCGCTTCCGTGTCACTTTCCTATCGGGCACTCTAGATCAAATCTCCTATCTTCCTATTTCTAAGGGTTGTTTAAGACCTGGGGTCAGACACTTCCTTCCTAAAATCCTCTACATATGATCTGATCTGATCTACTATAGCATTGTATGAGCACGTTAAGCCGTCGGACCCCGGGTACTGGCCCCCGGTAGTAAATAAGGGCGTCTTCTACCTCGCTTCCGTGTCACTTTCCTATCGGGCACTCTAGCCCAAATCTCCTAGCTTCCTATTTCTAAGGGTTGTTTAAGACCTGGGGTCAGACACTCCCTTCCTAAAATACTCTACATATGATCTGATCTGATCTACTATAGCATTGTATGAGCACGTTAAGCCGTCGGACCCCGGGTACTGGCCCCCGGTAGTATATAAGGGCGTCTTCTACCTCGCTTCCGTGTCAATTTCCTATCGGGCACTCCAGCCCAAATCTCCTAGCTTCCTATTTCTAAGGGTTGTTTAAGACCTGGGGTCAGACACTCCCTTCCTACAATCCTCTACATATGATCTGATCTGATCTACTATAGCATTGTATGAGCACGTTAAGCCGTCGGACCCCGGGTACTGGCCCCCCGGTAGTAAATAAGGGCGTCTTCTACCTCGCTTCTGTGTCACTTTTCTATCGGGCACTCTAGCCCAAATCTCCTAGCTTCCTATTTCTAAGGGTTGTTTAAGACCTGGGGTCAGACACTCCCTTCCTAAAATCCTCTACATATGATCTGATCTGATCTACTATAGCATTGTATGAGCACGTTAAGCCGTCGGACCCCGGGTACTGGCATCCCGGTAGTAAATAAGGGTGTCTTCTACCTCGCTTCCGTGTCACTTTCCTATCTGGCACTCTAGCCCAAATCTCCTAGCTTCCTATTTCTAAGGGTTGTTTAAGACCTGGGGTCAGACACTCCCTTCCTAAAATCCTCTACATATGATCTGATCTGATCTACTATAGCATTGTATGAGCACGTTAAGCCGTCGGATCCCGGGTACTGGCCCCCGGTAGTAAATAAGGGCGTCTTCTACCTCGCTTCCGTGTCACTTTCCTATCGGGCACTCTAGCCCAAATCTCCTAGCTTCCTATTTCTAAGGGTTGTTTAAGACCTGGGGTCAGACACTCCTTTCCTAAAATACTCTACATATGATCTGATCTGATCTACTATAGCATTGTATGAGCACGTTAAGCCGTCGGACCCCGGGTACTGGCCCCCGGTAGTAAATAAGGGCGTCTTCTACCTCGCTTCCGTGTCAATTTCCTATCGGGCACTCCAGCCCAAATCTCCTAGCTTCCTATTTCTAAGGGTTGTTTAAGACCTGGGGTCAGACACTCCCTTCCTACAATCCTCTACATATGATCTGATCTGATCTACTATAGCATTGTATGAGCACGTTAAGCCGTCGGACCCCGGGTACTGGCCCCCGGTAGTAAATAAGGGCGTCTTCTACCTCGCTTCCGTGTCACTTTCCTATCGGGCACTCTAGCCAAAATCTCCTAGCTTCCTATTTCTAAGGGTTGTTTAAGACCTGGGGTCAGACACTCCCTTCCTAAAATACTCTACATATGATCTGATCTGATCTACTATAGCATTGTATGAGCACGTTAAGCGGTCGGACCCCGGGTACTGGCCCCCGGTAGTAAATAAGGGCGTCTTCTACCTCGCTTCCGTGTCACTCTCCTATCGGGCACTCTAGCCCAAATCTCCTAGCTTCCTATTTCTAAGGGTTGTTTAAGACCTGGGGTCAGACACTCCCTTCCTGAAATCCTCTACATATGATCTGATCTGATCTACTATAGCATTGTATGAGCACGTTAAGCCGTCGGACCCCGGGTACTGACTCCCCGGTAGTAAATAAGGGCGTCTTTTACCTCGCTTCCGTGTCACTTTCCTATCGGGCACTCTAGCCCAAATCTCATAGCTTCCTATTTCTAAGGGTTGTTTAAGACCTGGGGTCAGACACTCCCTTCCTAAAATCCTCTACATATGATCTGATCTGATCTACTATAGCATTGTATGAGCACGTTAAGCCGTCGGACCCCGGGTACTTGCCCCCCGGTAGTAAATAAGGGCGTCTTCTACCTCGCTTCCGTGTCAATTTCCTATCGGGCGCTCTAGCCCAAATCTCCTAGCTTCCTATTTCTAAGGGTTGTTTAAGACCTGGGGTCAGACACTCCCTTCCTAAAATCCTCTACATATGATCTGATCTGATCTACTATAGCATTGTATGAGCACGTTAAGCCGTCGGACCCCGGGTACTGGCCCCCGGTAGTAAATAAGGGCGTCTTCTACCTCGCTTCCCTGTCACTTTCCTATCGGGCACTCTAGCCCAAATCTCCTAGCTTCCTATTTCTAAGGGTTGTTTAAGACCTGGGGTCAGACACTCCCTTCCTAAAATCCTCTACATATGATCTGATCTGATCTACTATAGCATTGTATGAGCACGTTAAGCCGTCGGACCCCGGGTACTGGCCCCCCGGTAGTAAATAAAGGCGTCTTCTACCTCGCTTCCGTGTCAATTTCCTATCGGGCACTCCAGCCCAAATCTCCTAGCTTCCTATTTCTAAGGGTTGTTTAAGACCTGGGGTCAGACACTCCCTTCCTTAAATCCTCTACATATGATCTGATCTGATCTACTATAGCATTGTATGAGCACGTTAAGCCGTCGGACCGCGGGTACTGGCTCCCCGGTAGTAAATAAGGGCGTCTTCTACCTCGCTTCCGTGTCACTTTCCTATCGGGCACTCTAGCCCAAATCTCCTAGCTTCCTATTTCTAAGGGTTGTTTAAGACCTGGCGTCAGACACTCCCTTCCTAAAATACTCTACATATGATCTGATCTGATCTACTATAGCATTGTATGAGCACGTTAAGCCGTCGGACCCCGTTTACTGGCCCCCGGTAGTAAATAAGGGCGTCTTCTACCTCGCTTCCGTGTCACTTTCCTTTCGGGCACTCTAGCCCAAATCTCCTAGCTTCCTATTTCTAAGGGTTGTTTAAGACCTGGGGTCAGACACTCCCTTCCTAAAATCCTCTACATATGATCTGATCTGATCTACTATAGCATTGTATGAGCACGTTAAGCCGTCGGACCCCGGGTACTGGCCCCCCGGTAGTAAATAAGGGCGTCTTCTACCTCGCTTCCGTGTCACTTTCCTATCGGGCACTCTAGCCCAAATCTCCTAGCTTCCTATTTCTAAGGGTTGTTTAAGACCTGGGGTCAGACACTACGTTCCTAAAATCCTCTACATATGATCTGATCTGATCTACTATAGCATTGTATGAGCACGTTAAGCCGTTGGACCCCGGGTCATGGCCCCCCGGTAGTAAATAAGGGCGTCTTCTACCTCGCTTCCGTGTCACTTTCCTTTCGGGCACTCTAGCCCAAATCTCCTAGCTTCCTATTTCTAAGGGTTGTTTAAGACCTGGGGTCAGACACTCCCTTCCTAAAATCCTCTACATATGATCTGATCTGATCTACTATAGCATTGTATGAGCACGTTAAGCCGTCGGACCCCGGGTACTGGCCCCCGGTAGTAAATAAGGGCGTATTCTACCTCGCTTCCGTGTCACTTTCCTATCGGGCACTCTAGCCCAAATCTCCTAGCTTCCTATTTCTAAGGGTTGTTTAAGACCTGGGGTCAGACACTCCCTTCCTAAAATCCTCTACATATGATCCGATCTGATCTACTATAGCATTGTATGAGCACGTTAAGCCGTCGGACCCCGGGTACTGGCCCCCGGTAGTAAATAAGGGCGTGTTCTACCTCGCTTCCGTGTCACTTTCCTATTGGGCACTCTAGCCCAAATCTCCTAGCTTCCTATTTCTAAGGGTTGTTTAAGACCTGGGGTCAGACACTCCCTTCCTAAAATCCTCTACATATGATCTGATCTGATCTACTATAGCATTGTATGAGCACGTTAAGCCGTCGGACCCCGGGTACTGGCCCCCGGTAGTAAATAAGGGCGTCTTCTACCTCGCTGCCGTGTCACTTTCCTATCGGGCACTCTAGCCCAAATCTCCTAGCTTCCTATTTCTAAGGGTTGTTTAAGACCTGGGGTCAGACACTCCCTTCCTAAAATCCTCTACATATGATCTGATCTGATCTACTATAGCATTGTATGAGCACGTTAAGCCGTCGGACCCCGGGTACTGGCCCCCGGTAGTAAATAAGGGCGTCTTCTACCTCGCTTCCGTGTCACTTTCCTATTGGGCACTCTAGCCCAAATCTCCTAGCTTCCTATTTCTAAGGGTTGTTTAAGACCTGGGGTCAGACACTCCCTTCCTAAAATCCTCTACATATGATCTGATCTGATCTACTATAGCATTGTATGAGCACGTTAAGCCGTCGGACCCCGGGTACTGGCCCCCGGTAGTAAATAAGGGCGTCTTCTACCTCGCTGCCGTGTCACTTTCCTATCGGGCACTCTAGCCCAAATCTCCTAGCTTCCTATTTCTAAGGGTTGTTTAAGACCTGGGGTCAGACACTCCTTCCTAAAATACTCTACATATGATCTGATCTGATCTACTATAGCATTGTATGAGCACGTTAAGCCGTCGGACCCCGGGTACTGGCCCCCGGTAGTAAATAAGGGCGTCTTCTACCTCGCTTCCGTGTCACTTTCCTATTGGGCACTCTAGCCCAAATCTCCTAGCTTCCTATTTCTAAGGGTTGTTTAAGACCTGGGGTCAGACACTCCCTTCCTAAAATCCTCTACATATGATCTGATCTGATCTACTATAGCATTGTATGAGCACGTTAAGCCGTCGGACCCCGGGTACTGGCCCCCGGTAGTAAATAAGGGCGTCTTCTACCTCGCTGCCGTGTCACTTTCCTATCGGGCACTCTAGCCCAAATCTCCTAGCTTCCTATTTCTAAGGGTTGTTTAAGACCTGGGGTCAGACACTCCCTTCCTAAAATCCTCTACATATGATCTGATCTGATCTACTATAGCATTGTATGAGCACGTTAAGCCGTCGGACCCCGGGTACTGGCCCCCCGGTAGTAAATAAGGGCGTCTTCTACCTCGCTTCCGTGTCACTTTCCTATTGGGCACTCTAGCCCAAATCTCCTAGCTTCCTATTTCTAAGGGTTGTTTAAGACCTGGGGTCAGACACTCCCTTCCTAAAATCCTCTACATATGATCTGATCTGATCTACTATAGCATTGTATGAGCACGTTAAGCCGTCGGACCCCGGGTACTGGCCCCCCGGTAGTAAATAAGGGCGTCTTCTACCTCGCTTCCGTGTCACTTTCCTATCGGGCACTCTAGCCCAAATCTCCTAGCTTCCTATTTCTAAGGGTTGTTTAAGACCTGGGGTCAGACACTCCCTTCCTAAAATCCTCTACATATGATCTGATCTGATCTACTATAGCATTGTATGAGCACGTTAAGCCGTCGGACCCCGGGTACTGGCCCCCCGGTAGTAAATAAGGGCGTCTTCTACCTCGCTTCCGTGTCACTTTCCTATTGGGCACTCTAGCCCAAATCTCCTAGCTTCCTATTTCTAAGGGTTGTTTAAGACCTGGGGTCAGACACTCCCTTCCTAAAATCCTCTACATATGATCTGATCTGATCTACTATAGCATTGTATGAGCACGTTAAGCCGTCGGACCCCGGGTACTGGCCCCCGGTAGTAAATAAGGGCGTCTTCTACCTCGCTGCCGTGTCACTTTCCTATCGGGCACTCTAGCCCAAATCTCCTAGCTTCCTATTTCTAAGGGTTGTTTAAGACCTGGGGTCAGACACTCCCTTCCTAAAATACTCTACATATGATCTGATCTGATCTACTATAGCATTGTATGAGCACGTTAAGCCGTCGGACCCCGGGTACTGGCCCCCGGTAGTAAATAAGGGCGTCTTCTACCTCGCTGCCGTGTCACTTTCCTATCGGGCACTCTAGCCCAAATCTCCTAGCTTCCTATTTCTAAGGGTTGTTTAAGACCTGGGGTCAGACACTCCCTTCCTAAAATCCTCTACATATGATCTGATCTGATCTACTATAGCATTGTATGAGCACGTTAAGCCGTCGGACCCCGGGTACTGGCCCCCCGGTAGTAAATAAGGGCGTCTTCTACCTCGCTTCCGTGTCACTTTCCTATTGGGCACTCTAGCCCAAATCTCCTAGCTTCCTATTTCTAAGGGTTGTTTAAGACCTGGGGTCAGACACTCCCTTCCTAAAATCCTCTACATATGATCTGATCTGATCTACTATAGCATTGTATGAGCACGTTAAGCCGTCGGACCCCGGGTACTGGCCCCCGGTAGTAAATAAGGGCGTCTTCTACCTCGCTTCCGTGTCACTTTCCTATCGGGCACTCTAGCCCAAATCTCCTAGCTTCCTATTTCTAAGGGTTGTTTAAGACCTGGGGTCAGACACTCCCTTCCTAAAATCCTCTACATATGATCTGATCTGATCTACTATAGCATTGTATGAGCACGTTAAGCCGTCGGACCCCGGGTACTGGCCCCCGGTAGTAAATAAGGGCGTCTTCTACCTCGCTTCCGTGTCACTTTCCTATCGGGCACTCTAGCCCAAATCTCCTAGCTTCCTATTTCTAAGGGTTGTTTAAGACCTGGGGTCAGACACTCCCTTCCTAAAATCCTCTACATATGATCTGATCTGATCTACTATAGCATTGTATGAGCACGTTAAGCCGTCGGACCCCGGGTACTGGCCCCCGGTAGTAAATAAGGGCGTCTTCTACCTCGCTGCCGTGTCACTTTCCTATCGGGCACTCTAGCCCAAATCTCCTAGCTTCCTATTTCTAAGGGTTGTTTAAGACCTGGGGTCAGACACTCCCTTCCTAAAATACTCTACATATGATCTGATCTGATCTACTATAGCATTGTATGAGCACGTTAAGCCGTCGGACCCCGGGTACTGGCCCCCGGTAGTAAATAAGGGCGTCTTCTACCTCGCTTCCGTGTCACTTTCCTATCGGGCACTCTAGCCCAAATCTCCTAGCTTCCTATTTCTAAGGGTTGTTTAAGACCTGGGGTCAGACACTCCCTTCCTAAAACCCTCTACATATGATCTGATCTGATCTACTATAGCATTGTATGAGCACGTTAAGCCGTCGGACCCCGGGTACTGGCCCCCCGGTAGTAAATAAGGGCGTCTTCTACCTCGCTGCCGTGTCACTTTCCTATCGGGCACTCTAGCCCAAATCTCCTAGCTTCCTATTTCTAAGGGTTGTTTAAGACCTGGGGTCAGACACTCCCTTCCTAAAATCCTCTACATATGATCTGATCTGATCTACTATAGCATTGTATGAGCACGTTAAGCCGTCGGACCCCGGGTACTGGCCCCCGGTAGTAAATAAGGGCGTCTTCTACCTCGCTTCCGTGTCACTTTCCTATCGGGCACTCTAGCCCAAATCTCCTAGCTTCCTATTTCTAAGGGTTGTTTAAGACCTGGGGTCAGACACTCCTTCCTAAAATCCTCTACATATGATCTGATCTGATCTACTATAGCATTGTATGAGCACGTTAAGCCGTCGGACCCCGGGTACTGGCCCCCCGGTAGTAAATAAGGGCGTCTTCTACCTCGCTTCCGTGTCACTTTCCTATCGGGCACTCTAGCCCAAATCTCCTAGCTTCCTATTTCTAAGGGTTGTTTAAGACCTGGGGTCAGACACTCCCTTCCTAAAATCCTCTACATATGATCTGATCTGATCTACTATAGCATTGTATGAGCACGTTAAGCCGTCGGACCCCGGGTACTGGCCCCCCGGTAGTAAATAAGGGCGTCTTCTACCTCGCTTCCATGTCACTTTCCTATCGGGCACTCTAGCCCAAATCTCCTAGCTTCCTATTTCTAAGGGTTGTTTAAGACCTGGGGTCAGACACTCCCTTCCTAAAATCCTCTACATATGATCTGATCTGATCTACTATAGCATTGTATGAGCACGTTAAGCCGTCGGACCCCGGGTACTGGCCCCCGGTAGTAAATAAGGGCGTCTTCTACCTCGCTTCCGTGTCACTTTCCTATTGGGCACTCTAGCCCAAATCTCCTAGCTTCCTATTTCTAAGGGTTGTTTAAGACCTGGGGTCAGACACTCCCTTCCTAAAATCCTCTACATATGATCTGATCTGATCTACTATAGCATTGTATGAGCACGTTAAGCCGTCGGACCCCGGGTACTGGCCCCCGGTAGTAAATAAGGGCGTCTTCTACCTCGCTTCCGTGTCACTTTCCTATTGGGCACTCTAGCCCAAATCTCCTAGCTTCCTATTTCTAAGGGTTGTTTAAGACCTGGGGTCAGACACTCCCTTCCTAAAACCCTCTACATATGATCTGATCTGATCTACTATAGCATTGTATGAGCACGTTAAGCCGTCGGACCCCGGGTACTGGCCCCCCGGTAGTAAATAAGGGCGTCTTCTACCTCGCTTCCGTGTCACTTTCCTATCGGGCACTCTAGCCCAAATCTCCTAGCTTCCTATTTCTAAGGGTTGTTTAAGACCTGGGGTCAGACACTTCCCTTCCTAAAATCCTCTACATATGATCTGATCTGATCTACTATAGCATTGTATGAGCACGTTAAGCCGTCGGACCCCGGGTACTGGCTCCCCGGTAGTAAATAAGGGCGTCTTCTACCTCGCTTCCGTGTCACTTTCCTATCGGGCACTCTAGCCCAAATCTCCTAGCTTCCTATTTCTAAGGGTTGTTTAAGACCTGGGGTCAGACACTACATTCCTAAAATCCTCCAGATATGATTGATCTCTGACGGAAGTGGGTGTACCCAAACTAGGCAGGAATGCGTCCAGAACCGATTTTTGCTAGTTTCATCTGCCTAGTGGCAAACCAGCTTCAGTTAGCAAACTACGTTCGCTTTAGGAAAATATTTCGGTGACTATTCGTGAGATGTCTGCGGCCACAGACGTCAGTATATCGAGTGTTGCAAGACTATTGAAAGACTACAAAGGTAGTGGATCTATGTCAAGAAAACGAAGAGGAATATGTGGACGAAAACGTAAGACATAACCACGAGCTAATACATTGATAATAAGATAATTTGTAATATGTCCATCAATGACAAGTCAAGACTTGCTAAGAGAGTTAGCAGCCGAAGGTGTAAAGATCCATTGTGCCCCGCAGACTATTATTGGGTTGTCGGAAAAGTCATGGCATATTTAAGCCATGTTTTTGCAAAGGTCATTTATTGATAGAAAGAACAACGATCAATCAATGACATAAAGCCCGTATTTTTCAATAACCTTTTGACATCTTTCAGTGAGCTGCAGAATGCCTCGTTCATAGAAAGACCTGTCTTTCGTGGCGAAAAACTATACAAGGTGCTGATTTACAGCCTCATCTGAATTGAACGTTTTACCAAGCAAAGATTAATGAAGAGAGCGAAACAAGTGGAAGTCTGACTGCGCAAGGTCAGGCGGGTATGCCGCGTGTGGCAACACATCCTACCCAAGCTCCAATAATTTTTGGCGGGTGATCAAACTTGTGTGTGGTCTCGCGTTGTCGTGATGGAACACAACACCTTTACGATGAACGAGCTGTGTACGTTTCTGGATGATGGATTCATTCAAACTCTCCAATTACCGACAGTACACATTCGAATTGATTGTTTGGTTCCGTGGTAGGAGCTCGAAAAACACGACACCTTTAAAATCGCACCACACTGAGACCAGAACCTTCCGCTGATGAATGTTTGCTTTGAATGTCGTTTGAGGCGAAGCAGCACGTCGGGACCAAGACTGTTTGTGCAGCACATTGTTGTACATAATCCACTTTTCGTCAGCAGTTACCAGTCGCTGCAAAAAAGGATCGTTTTCCTCGAGTTTAATGAGCATACCGCAGATGTTTATACGCTCTGTAAATTGAGCTTCTTTGAGTTCATGAGGAACCCACACATCGAGCTTGCTTACGTATCCCAACTTCTTCAGATGGTCGTGAACGCTTGAATGATGGATGTGCAATGTGTCTGCAATCTTCCGTGTCGTGTAACGTGGTTTGACTCGATCAATGCCTTGATTTGGTCGTCATCAACCTCGGTAGGCCTCCCGATCCGAGGGGCATCGTTGAGGTCAAAATCACCAGCACGGAATTTTGCAAACCACCGCTGGTACTGACGTTCTTGTAGAGCATTATCACCGTACACTTTACGCAACTTTTGACGCGCGTTCTACCCTTTACGGAAGTAAAACAGTAAAATATGGCGAAAATGCACAGTTTGGTCTTCCATCTTCTACGTGATATCAAATCTCCGCAAATCAACCAATTCGCTCACTATTACTTTTAGACTGGAGCTAGAATCGGCACCTGTCGATAACAGAGCTGTTCTAGTTCTTCCAAAACCGCCTAACAGCCATCGGGTGCTAAAATACGTCGTGAATTTTCCGACAACCCAACGGAAGCTGAACGACCTGAGAGGAGACATATAAAAAAGCATCTCCTGACAGCTTCAATGAAGATGAAACGCTTGCGGTGTGCTAAAAATATAATTACTGGACTTCTGACGATTGGAAAAGAGTGATGTTTAGTGATGAGATCTATTTTTTTGTCCAAGATCAGAGAAAATCTGTTGTACGACGAAATAAAGGTGAACCTGTCCGGGAAGCACATTTGCAGCAGGAGGTGAAACACCCAGTTGGAAGATGTTTTGGGGGTGTTTCACCTTTGAAGGATCTGGATGTCTTCGTCCTATTGAAGGAATTATGAATTCAGATAAATATTGTGAAATAATACAACCGACGGTTGTTCCAGAGATGGAGAAGTGCTTCAAAGATGCACATGACATTTTTCAGCATGACCTTGCTCCATGCCACACTTCCAAAAAGTTCAGGCAATGATGAAACAAAAGAAGATGGACATTCTAGAATGGCTTGGAAATTCATCTGATCTCAGTCCCATTGAGAATATGTGGGCCATTGGGAAATCTAGGCTTAAAAAGGCTAATTGTTCAACAGTGAAAGACCTCATTTCGAACCTCACACATGTGGGGTATCATGACTAGGAACTAAAAATCTCTTGTCAGAAACTAATACATTCAATGCTAAAACGTGTTAAACAAGTTATTGCAACCAAAGCTGCCCACATGAAATATTAGAAAAGTTTTAATCTATTTATGTATGGAAGGTATGCAATAAATGTTGAAATCTTACGTTGTCCCAATTAATTTGCACACGAATTGTGCACTGAAGAGCAATTGAATTAGAGATACCTGTCTAGTAACGTGTAGCACCACTTTTCGACCTGATGACGGCGGCGATTTGTCTCGGCATGGACTCGACACAGCAGAGGTAGCGTTGGGAAGCCATACGGATCCACGACCCCAGAACAAGCTCCCACAGTTCACGAAGATTTGATGGAAGGGGTAAGAGCCTAAAACATCTCTCTCGATGACATCCCAGATGTGCTCGATGGGATTGAGGTCAGGTGACCTAGTTGGCTAAGGAAGCGAGGCCACGTCAGTGGAGTGCTAATCCAACCATTCGGATACAATTCGGGAGCGATTCGACGGTGCATTGTCGTGTTGCAGGATGAGGTCCCCAGTGGTATGTCGAACACGCATAAACGAGAGCAAATGGTCGTCCAGAACATCCAGGTATCGTTGACCTGTGAGCGACGATGTCATACGTACCAGGGGTCCCATTTCAGTCCACGTAAACAATCTCCAGACGAGAATTCCACCCCCACCAGCTTGAAGAGTACCCTGCTGGCAAGAACGATCCATCGCTTCATGTGGTTTGCGCCGTATTCGTATCCTGCCATCCGCATGTGCCAACGTGAATCTCGACTCATCAGTCCAGGCAACATTTTTCCACATGCCTAGAGTCCAGTGGCGATGTTCCCGCGCCTACACAAATCTTTGCACCCTGTGATGTGCGGTCAGAAGCGGTACCCTCGTAGGACGATGACTTCTGTACCCCCATAGCAAGGAGATGGTTCTGGATGGTGTGGCTGCTTACACGTTTTTGTGCACCAGCGTTAAATTGCCGAGCTATTTCTTGCACAGTGGCCCGTCTATCCGCTGTTACAATGCGAGCGAGCCGACGATGACCCCGCTCATCCACACGCTGTTGTCCACGGCAGTTGGCCCTTGCAGGAATGGTTTTACCGGATTCGATGTAGTCACGGTGCACCCGTGACACAGTGGCTCGTGAAAAATCCCAGTGCCTGCACGACTTCCGAGATGGAGTGACCCATTCGTCGGGCCCCGACGATTTGCTCACGATGAAATGCGCTTAGATCCTTCGTCTTACCCATAATGCGTCCGACTCTTACTGATTCCCGTCGCATCACTCCTTATATTGTCGGATTGCTGCATATGTCATGTCGTTTCCGTTTACAGGGCCGCCCACAGCGCCACATTTGCATAACGCCAGCTGTCTCTAATTCAATTGCTCTTCAGTGTAGATACCAATAATAAAGTAGTGCAGATACGTCGTTCTTAATCTCTTTGGGGCTTAGTGTCGGATAAGCCCCAAAGCCGTCCCCATGAGTGCGCCAGTGGATTAAGGTATGTAGATTAAAGATGTCTACTTATTTCTTGAGTCATTACAACTCCCAATTTTAAAATAATTGTTGCTCATTAATTTCGAGATAGCCCTGGTAAACCTAAGATGGATCATGACGTAGGAATTAAATCCTTTACGTGCTTTCAAATTTCATATAGAATGAGGAAATGCTAATGTAGAAATGTTTCAAACCGAAGAATAAAATTTCGAAATAGTTTGCCCGAAGCTCCTTCGCTGTGCAGAACCTGCTCATGTCAAATATTCCCAGGAAATTCGGAGAAGTTGAAAATATGGGCTGGCCTCTACGTTTTTATTGAAAAGCCAATGTTGTTATAGAAGAACCATAAACGGCCCATGAAAATGCAAATAAAACCGAACTTTACGGAGTCATCAAATGTGAGAGCGAATTACAAGCAAAGGTGTTTAGAAGTTCGGAGCTTCGATCAGCAACGCGAATTAGATTCCTGTATTAGATGACCTACTTTTTTTTTAGTTTCCTGCTGATACTTGCGCATGATAAAACTTTCAACCACAAAGGACGGAGTGTTAGGATGTGTTTGGAATTGACTTTCGTCTAGAAGATGATGTTACGGCGGTGATTTTATTAGCTTTTTTTATACATATATATATATGGTGAATAAAATGCGTTACAACCTTGCCGTGTCGTACGAGCATAAATATTCCAGCGGTGTAACGCGCAGAGTTTACTATGAAGCTTTGGCATAAATATAAAATTTCATATACGTTAAATTCCATTACAGAAGTCTTGGCTGGAAAACTGTGCCTATTTTTTTTGTTTTTATGTAAACTCTTTGTCCGACATACATTCAATTATTTCTACACGACTTATTACATAAAGATGCAAATTCTTAGAAAGTGCAGAAAATAAAACTTACCGCTTCAAAGTGTAATTTCGCGGAAAGGTGCTCGTACTTCTGAGTTGCAAACTACGATTGAATCTGATACACTTAAACTGTTTTTTTTTTTGTTTTTTTTTGGTTGGAGGTTTAACGACCACCGTGAGCAACTCAATGGGCTATAAGCAGTCGCCCGTCCCTAATTTTGGGTCACTGGTTCCAGGGAATGGAGAGAGCCAGCGCCGTAAGACAAACACAACATCCATGCCTGACCGGGATTCGAACCCGGACCCCTTTCGGACGAATGATCAGAGGCCATCGCTTAGACCACTGCGCCACCGGGGCGGCACACTTAAACTGTTATTCGCGGTGTTGCACGATTGGTCGATATAACGATTAGTCGACACAACGATTGGTCGAGATAACCATTGGTTCGGAGGTTTTTGGTTTACATTCGCAGCGGTACCTTTCAGAACGTACTGACCTCTCAAAACGTAACGTTCCTTTTTGAAAATAATATCTTTTAGAACGTAGTCCTCAGAACGTACAGCATTATAACATATTATTTCCAAATAAGCCCCAGTGTCATCTTTTGTACTCTAAGTGAAATCTATATGGAGGGCCTTCTGAACGATGTTATTTCCGAAAGGGCCCCGGGGCACTTTCGGAAATAACCTTGGGGAGACTGCCACACATAATTCGGAAACTCGGAAAATTGCCCCACATTCAAAGCGTTCCTCGGACAAACGGCGATTTGTGCTCGTCCCCTTAATGAAACCCATGTGGCAGTTTTCCGGTGGGGCAATTTACAGCCAAACTGTTTGCACTTATTCAATTATATTTTTTCCAAGTTCCGTTGACCATTTTATGTCGACTAATCATTACTGTCGAAAAATCGTTATGTCGACTAATACTTTCTGTCGACCATTCGTTATGCCGACCAATCGTTACTGGAGGCCAATCGTGTGTCGGCATATATGTCGCCCAACCGTTTGTCGACCAATCGTTACTGTCGACTAATCATTACTGTCGACCAATCGTTATGCCGACTAATCGTTACTGGCGGCTAATCGTGTGTCGGCCTATATGTCCATCAACCGTTTGTCGACCAATCTTTACTGTCGACTAATCATTATTGTCGACCGACCGTTATGCCGACCAATCGTTATTGTCGCCTAATCATTACTGTCGACCAATCGTTATGCCGACCAATCCTTACTGGCGGCTAATCGTGTGTCGGCCTATATGTCGACCAACCGTTTGTCGACCAATCATTACTTTTGACCAATCGTTATGTCGACTAATCCTTTCTGTCGACCAATCGTTACTGGCGGCCAATCGTGTGTCGACCTATATGTCGACCAACCATTTGTCGACCAATCGTTATGCCGACAAATCGCTACTAGCGGCCAATCGTGCATCGGCCTATATGTCGACCAATCGTTACTGTCGACTAGTCATTATTGTCGACCAATCGTTATGCCGACCAATCGTTACTGGCGACTAATCGTGCGTCTGCCTATATGTCGACCAACCGTTTGTCGACCAATCGTTACTGTCGACTAATCATTACTGTCGACCAATCGTTATGCCGACTAATCGTTACTGGTGGCTAATCGTGTGTCTGCCTATATGTCCATCAACCGTTTGTCGACCAATCGTTACTGTCGACCAATCGTTATGCCGACTAATCGTTACTAGCGGCCAATCGTGCGTCGGCCTATATGTCGACCAATCGTTACTGTCGACTAATCATTATTGTCGACCAATCGTTATGCCGACCAATCGTTACTGGCGACTAATCGTGCGTCGGCCTATATGTTGACCAACCGTTTGTCGACCAATCGTTACTGTCGGCTAATCATTACTGTCGACCAATCGTTATGCCGACTAATCGTTACTGGCGGCTAATCGTGTGTCGGCCTATATGTCCATCAACCGTTTGTCGACCAATCTTTACTGTCGACTAATCATTATTGTCGACCGACCGTTATGCCGACCAATCGTTATTGTCGCCTAATCATTACTGTCGACCAATCGTTATGCCGACCAATCCTTACTGGCGGCTAATCGTGTGTCGGCCTATATGTCGACCAACCGTTTGTCGACCAATCATTACTTTTGACCAATCGTTATGTCGACTAATCCTTTCTGTCGACCAATCGTTACTGGCGGCCAATCGTGTGTCGGCCTATATGTCGACCAACCATTTGTCGACCAATCGTTATGCCGACAAATCGCTACTAGCGGCCAATCGTGCATCGGCCTATATGTCGACCAATCGTTACTGTCGACTAGTCATTATTGTCGACCAATCGTTATGCCGACCAATCGTTACTGGCGACTAATCGTGCGTCTGCCTATATGTCGACCAACCGTTTGTCGACCAATCGTTACTGTCGACTTATCATTACTGTCGACCAATCGTTATGCCGACTAATCGTTACTGGTGGCTAATCGTGTGTCGGCCTATATGTCCATCAACCGTTTGTCGACCAATCGTTACTGTCGACCAATCGTTATGCCGACTAATCGTTACTAGCGGCCAATCGTGCGTCGGCCTATATGTCGACCAATCGTTACTGTCGACCAATCGTTATGCCGACCAATCGTTACTGGCGACTAATCGTGCGTCGGCCTATATGTTGACCAACCGTTTGTCGACCAATCGTTACTGTCGGCTAATCATTACTGTCGACCAATCGTTATGCCGACTAATCGTTACTGGCGGCTAATCGTGTGTCGGCCTATATGTCCATCAACCGTTTGTCGACCAATCGTTACTGTCGAATAATCATTACGGTCGACCAATTTTATGCCGACCAATCGTTACTGGCTGCCAATCGTGCGTCGGCCTATATGTCGACCAACCGTTTGTCGACCAATCGTTATGCCGACTAATCCTTACTGGCGGCTAATCGTGTGTCGGCCTATATGTCGACCAACCGTTTGTCGACCAATCGTTACTGTCGACTAATCATTACTTTTGACCAATCGTTATGTCGACTAATCCTTTCTGTCGACCAATCGTTACTGGCGGCCAATCGTGTGTCGGCCTATATGTCGTCCAACCGTTTGCCGACCAATCGTTACACTCGACTAATCATTACTGTCGACCAATCGTTATGTCGACTAATAATTTCAGTCGACCAATCGTTACTAGCGGCCAATCGTGTGTCGGCCTATATGTCGACCAATCATTATGTCGACTAATCATTTCTGTTGACCAATTGTTACTAGCGGCCAATCGTGTGTCGACCAATCGTGTGTCGGCCAATCGTTATGTCGACCAACCGTTGTCGACCAATCGTTATGTTGGATAATCATTTCTGTCGACCAATCGTTATGCCGACCAATTGTTATGCCGACCAATCGTTACTGTCGGCCAATCGTGTGTCAGCCAATCGTTATGTCGACCAACCGTTTGTCGACCAATCGTTACATACCCGTTTTTCGGAGTCTTCAGCGAACCAGGCAATACACTCAGTATACAAAACATTATTTTATTAATTTATTTGTCGTGTTACAGGAAGTTTATACAGTAGTAGCATAGCAGGAAACCAGCAGAAAAGGCTAATGATAGCCTTACTAGCCCGTGGCTCCTAAAATAAGAAAAATGTCAAGTAATACATATTTTTCAACTTATATGCACACCACGATAGAACTAAAGTTAATAAAATTTAACTATTAACATAATATTCCTTAATGGTGAAAACCTTCCAAATACGTGGAGACAATGTAAATAGACAAAGTCCTCACTCTTTGCACGTTTATCTTTAATTAGCACACAGCAACCGAAAAATTGTTGTCCGGCCACCGTTGTGTTCAAATCCCAGATCTCTCGATAACTAGCCGAGTGCGTTCGCCTTACGCTACGGTGCCAACAATCCACGGCGCTGTGTGTGTTTACCTGTGAAGCGTCTCCATCTGGTGAGGCTTAATGGCACGAGATAGTTTTCCAGAGATCTGGGGTTCGATCCCAACGGTGCCCGGATAAGAATTTTTCCGTTGCTGTGAATTAATTAAAGATAAATGTTGCCCAAACGATTACTTTCTCTATAAATACAGTCTCCACGTATTTCGAAAATGTTCACCATTTACTCTCACCCATTGGATTTGTTGGCTATAATTAAATAGCTTGTATTGTTAAGCACCACCAGAAGGAGACGTCTTAGTTGCTGAGCCCATCCCTAAGAATTTGTGAAGTCAGATGCTGACAGATAAACACACATAGCGCCGTCGATTGTTGGCCAGTGTAGCGTAAGACGAACGCACTCGGCTAGTTATCGTGAGATCTTGGTTTCGATCCCAGCGGCGTCGGGATAATAATTTTTCGGTTGCTGTGTGTTAATTAAATATAAACGTAGACAGAGCAATGACTTTGTTTATTCCTTTAGTGCTTTTTAAAATGATACAAAACTGACAAGGGATTTTATATGTATCGGTAACCCGTTCCAGAGCCGGGAACAATGCGCATTAATATTGAAATAAAGCGCGTTAGTACGAGCTCCTGGAATTTAAAAGTTAGCATACCCACGAGGTTGATGACTATGTTCAGGATAACATAAATTTATTAACTTGAGATGTTTGTTGGCATAAACACCGTCTTGCATTAAGAACTTCAGTCGATAGCTGTATATCCTCTCAAAGGTCAATAATTTATAACGACCGAATAGGATTTCCACATTTTACAGTGGATTCAACAAACGAACGATTTTTTTTGTAAAGAAGAATATCTATTAATTTTGCGTTCAGTTGTTCCACCCAAGCAAATAGAGACAGGTGGGGATAAATAAAAGAACAATAGAGTGTTAATTTAACATTTACTGGCAATAGACAGGAGACTCTAAATAAAACTCCTATTCGAGACCTCACGTCCCGCGAAATAACTTCAACATGGCATCCCACTTACCCAATAGTGTAAATGGCAATAGAATGGAGACTCTAGATAAAACTCCTATTCGAGACCTCAAGTCCCGCGACATAACATCATCCCACTTATCATAATAGTGTTAATGACAATAGACTGCAGACTCTAGATAAAGCTCATATTCGAGACCCCAAGTCGCGTGAAATAACTTCAACATGGGCATCCCACTTATTCCAATAGTGTTAATGGCAATAGGCTGGATACTCTAGATAAAACTCCCATTCTTGACCCCAAGTCCCGCGAAATAACTTCAACATGGGCATCCCACTTATTCCAATAGTGTTAATGGCAATAGGCTGGATACTCTAGATAAAACTCCCATTCTTGACCTCAAGTCCCGCGAAATAACTTCAACATGGGCATCCCACTTATTCCAATAGTGTTAATGGCAATAGGCTGGATACTCTAGATAAAACTCCCATTCTTGACCTCAAGTCCCGCGAAATAACTTCAACATGGGCATCCCACTTATTCCAATAGTGTTAATGGCAATAGGCTGGATACTCTAGATAAAACTCCCATTCTTGACCTCAAGTCCCGCGAAATAACTTCAACATGGGCATCCCACTTATCCCAATAGTGTTAATGGCAATAGGCTGGATACTCTAGATAAAACTCCCATTCTTGACCTCAAGTCCCGCGAAATAACTTCAACATGGGCATCCCACTTATTCCAATAGTGTTAATGGCAATAGGCTGGATACTCTAGATAAAACTCCCATTCTTGACCTCAAGTCCCGCGAAATAACTTCAACATGGGCATCCCACTTATTCCAATAGTGTTAATGGCAATAGGCTGGATACTCTAGATAAAACTCCCATTCTTGACCCCAAGTCCCGCGAAATAATTTCAACATGGGCATCCCACTTATCCCAATAGTGTTAATGCAGTAGATTGAAGACTCTAGATATAACTCCTATTCGAGACCTCAAGTATCGCGAAATAACTTCAACATGGGCATCCCACTTATTCCAATAGTGTTAATGGCAATAGGCTGGATACTCTAGATAAAACTCCCATTCTTGACCTCAAGTCCCGCGAAATAACTTCAACATGGGCATCCCACTTATTCCAATAGTGTTAATGGCAATAGGCTGGATACTCTAGATAAAACTCCCATTCTTGACCCCAAGTCCCGCGAAATAATTTCAACATGGGCATCCCACTTATCCCAATAGTGTTAATGCAGTAGATTGAAGACTCTAGATATAACTCCTATTCGAGACCTCAAGTATCGCGAAATAACTTCAACATGGGCATCCCACTTATTCCAATAGTGTTAATGGCAATAGGCTGGATACTCTAGATAAAACTCCCATTCTTGACCTCAAGTCCCGCGAAATAACTTCAACATGGGCATCCCACTTATTCCAATAGTGTTAATGGCAATAGGCTGGATACTCTAGATAAAACTCCCATTCTTGACCTCAAGTCCCGCGAAATAACTTCAACATGGGCATCCCACTTATTCCAATAGTGTTAATGGCAATAGGCTGGATACTCTAGATAAAACTCCCATTCTTGACCCCAAGTCCCGCGAAATAATTTCAACATGGGCATCCCACTTATCCCAATAGTGTTAATGGCAGTAGATTGAAGACTCTAGATATAACTCCTATTCGAGACCTCAAGTATCGCGAAATAACTTCAACATGGGCATCCCACTTATCCCAATAGTGTTAATGGCAGTAGATTGAAGACTCTAGATATAACTCCTATTCGAGACCTCAAGTATCGCGAAATAACTTCAACATGGGCATCCCACTTATTCCAATAGTGTTAATGGCAATAGGCTGGATACTCTAGATAAAACTCCCATTCTTGACCTCAAGTCCCGCGAAATAACTTCAACATGGGCATCCCACTTATTCCAATAGTGTTAATGGCAATAGGCTGGATACTCTAGATAAAACTCCCATTCTTGACCTCAAGTCCCGCGAAATAACTTCAACATGGGCATCCCACTTATTCCAATAGTGTTAATGGCAATAGGCTGGATACTCTAGATAAAACTCCCATTCTTGACCTCAAGTCCCGCGAAATAACTTCAACATGGGCATCCCACTTATTCCAATAGTGTTAATGGCAATAGGCTGGATACTCTAGATAAAACTCCCATTCTTGACCTCAAGTCCCGCGAAATAACTTCAACATGGGCATCCCACTTATTCCAATAGTGTTAATGGCAATAGGCTGGATACTCTAGATAAAACTCCCATTCTTGACCTCAAGTCCCGCGAAATAACTTCAACATGGGCATCCCACTTATTCCAATAGTGTTAATGGCAATAGGCTGGATACTCTAGATAAAACTCCCATTCTTGACCTCAAGTCCCGCGAAATAACTTCAACATGGGCATCCCACTTATTCCAATAGTGTTAATGGCAATAGGCTGGATACTCTAGATAAAACTCCCATTCTTGACCCCAAGTCCCGCGAAATAATTTCAACATGGGCATCCCACTTATCCCAATAGTGTTAATGCAGTAGATTGAAGACTCTAGATATAACTCCTATTCGAGACCTCAAGTATCGCGAAATAACTTCAACATGGGCATCCCACTTATTCCAATAGTGTTAATGGCAATAGGCTGGATACTCTAGATAAAACTCCCATTCTTGACCTCAAGTCCCGCGAAATAACTTCAACATGGGCATCCCACTTATTCCAATAGTGTTAATGGCAATAGGCTGGATACTCTAGATAAAACTCCCATTCTTGACCCCAAGTCCCGCGAAATAATTTCAACATGGGCATCCCACTTATCCCAATAGTGTTAATGCAGTAGATTGAAGACTCTAGATATAACTCCTATTCGAGACCTCAAGTATCGCGAAATAACTTCAACATGGGCATCCCACTTATCCCACTAGTGTTAATGGCAATAGGCTGGACACTCTAGGTAAAACTCCCATTCTTGACCCCAAGTCCCGCGAAATAATTTCAACATGGGCATCCCACTTATCCCAATAGTGTTAATGCAGTAGATTGAAGACTCTAGATATAACTCCTATTCGAGACCTCAAGTATCGCGAAATAACTTCAACATGGGCATCCCACTTATTCCAATAGTGTTAATGGCAATAGGCTGGATACTCTAGATAAAACTCCCATTCTTGACCTCAAGTCCCGCGAAATAACTTCAACATGGGCATCCCACTTATTCCAATAGTGTTAATGGCAATAGGCTGGATACTCTAGATAAAACTCCCATTCTTGACCCCAAGTCCCGCGAAATAATTTCAACATGGGCATCCCACTTATCCCAATAGTGTTAATGCAGTAGATTGAAGACTCTAGATATAACTCCTATTCGAGACCTCAAGTATCGCGAAATAACTTCAACATGGGCATCCCACTTATTCCAATAGTGTTAATGGCAAAAGGCTGGATACTCTAGATAAAACTCCCATTCTTGACCTCAAGTCCCGCGAAATAACTTCAACATGGGCATCCCACTTATTCCAATAGTGTTAATGGCAATAGGCTGGATACTCTAGATAAAACTCCCATTCTTGACCTCAAGTCCCGCGAAATAACTTCAACATGGGCATCCCACTTATTCCAATAGTGTTAATGGCAATAGGCTGGACACTCTAGGTAAAACTCCCATTCTTGACCTCAAGTCCCGCGAAATAACTTCAACATGGGCATCCCACTTATTCCAATAGTGTTAATGGCAATAGGCTGGATACTCTAGATAAAACTCCCATTCTTGACCCCAAGTCCCGCGAAATAATTTCAACATGGGCATCCCACTTATCCCAATAGTGTTAATGCAGTAGATTGAAGACTCTAGATATAACTCCTATTCGAGACCTCAAGTATCGCGAAATAACTTCAACATGGGCATCCCACTTATTCCAATAGTGTTAATGGCAATAGGCTGGATACTCTAGATAAAACTCCCATTCTTGACCCCAAGTCCCGCGAAATAATTTCAACATGGGCATCCCACTTATCCCAATAGTGTTAATGGCAGTAGATTGAAGACTCTAGATATAACTCCTATTCGAGACCTCAAGTATCGCGAAATAACTTCAACATGGGCATCCCACTTATTCCAATAGTGTTAATGGCAATAGGCTGGACACTCTAGGTAAAACTCCCATTCTTGACCTCAAGTCCCGCGAAATAACTTCAACATGGGCATCCCACTTATTCCAATAGTGTTAATGGCAATAGGCTGGATACTCTAGATAAAACTCCCATTCTTGACCTCAAGTCCCGCGAAATAACTTCAACATGGGCATCCCACTTATTCCAATAGTGTTAATGGCAATAGGCTGGATACTCTAGATAAAACTCCCATTCTTGACCTCAAGTCCCGCGAAATAACTTCAACATGGGCATCCCACTTATTCCAATAGTGTTAATGGCAATAGGCTGGATACTCTAGATAAAACTCCCATTCTTGACCCCAAGTCCCGCGAAATAATTTCAACATGGGCATCCCACTTATCCCAATAGTGTTAATGGCAGTAGATTGAAGACTCTAGATATAACTCCTATTCGAGACCTCAAGTATCGCGAAATAACTTCAACATGGGCATCCCACTTATTCCAATAGTGTTAATGGCAATAGGCTGGATACTCTAGATAAAACTCCCATTCTTGACCCCAAGTCCCGCGAAATAATTTCAACATGGGCATCCCACTTATCCCAATAGTGTTAATGGCAGTAGATTGAAGACTCTAGATATAACTCCTATTCGAGACCTCAAGTATCGCGAAATAACTTCAACATGGGCATCCCACTTATTCCAATAGTGTTAATGGCAATAGGCTGGATACTCTAGATAAAACTCCCATTCTTGACCTCAAGTCCCGCGAAATAACTTCAACATGGGCATCCCACTTATTCCAATAGTGTTAATGGCAATAGGCTGGATACTCTAGATAAAACTCCCATTCTTGACCTCAAGTCCCGCGAAATAACTTCAACATGGGCATCCCACTTATTCCAATAGTGTTAATGGCAATAGGCTGGATACTCTAGATAAAACTCCCATTCTTGACCTCAAGTCCCGCGAAATAACTTCAACATGGGCATCCCACTTATTCCAATAGTGTTAATGGCAATAGGCTGGATACTCTAGATAAAACTCCCATTCTTGACCTCAAGTCCCGCGAAATAACTTCAACATGGGCATCCCACTTATTCCAATAGTGTTAATGGCAATAGGCTGGATACTCTAGATAAAACTCCCATTCTTGACCTCAAGTCCCGCGAAATAACTTCAACATGGGCATCCCACTTATTCCAATAGTGTTAATGGCAATAGGCTGGATACTCTAGATAAAACTCCCATTCTTGACCCCAAGTCCCGCGAAATAATTTCAACATGGGCATCCCACTTATCCCAATAGTGTTAATGCAGTAGATTGAAGACTCTAGATATAACTCCTATTCGAGACCTCAAGTATCGCGAAATAACTTCAACATGGGCATCCCACTTATTCCAATAGTGTTAATGGCAATAGGCTGGATACTCTAGATAAAACTCCCATTCTTGACCTCAAGTCCCGCGAAATAACTTCAACATGGGCATCCCACTTATTCCAATAGTGTTAATGGCAATAGGCTGGATACTCTAGATAAAACTCCCATTCTTGACCCCAAGTCCCGCGAAATAATTTCAACATGGGCATCCCACTTATCCCAATAGTGTTAATGCAGTAGATTGAAGACTCTAGATATAACTCCTATTCGAGACCTCAAGTATCGCGAAATAACTTCAACATGGGCATCCCACTTATGCCACTAGTGTTAATGGCAATAGGCTGGACACTCTAGGTAAAACTCCCATTCTTGACCCCAAGTCCCGCGAAATAATTTCAACATGGGCATCCCACTTATCCCAATAGTGTTAATGCAGTAGATTGAAGACTCTAGATATAACTCCTATTCGAGACCTCAAGTATCGCGAAATAACTTCAACATGGGCATCCCACTTATTCCAATAGTGTTAATGGCAATAGGCTGGATACTCTAGATAAAACTCCCATTCTTGACCTCAAGTCCCGCGAAATAACTTCAACATGGGCATCCCACTTATTCCAATAGTGTTAATGGCAATAGGCTGGATACTCTAGATAAAACTCCCATTCTTGACCCCAAGTCCCGCGAAATAATTTCAACATGGGCATCCCACTTATCCCAATAGTGTTAATGGCAGTAGATTGAAGACTCTAGATATAACTCCTATTCGAGACCTCAAGTATCGCGAAATAACTTCAACATGGGCATCCCACTTATTCCAATAGTGTTAATGGCAATAGGCTGGATACTCTAGATAAAACTCCCATTCTTGACCTCAAGTCCCGCGAAATAACTTCAACATGGGCATCCCACTTATTCCAATAGTGTTAATGGCAATAGGCTGGATACTCTAGATAAAACTCCCATTCTTGACCTCAAGTCCCGCGAAATAACTTCAACATGGGCATCCCACTTATTCCAATAGTGTTAATGGCAATAGGCTGGACACTCTAGATAAAACTCCCATTCTTGACCTCAAGTCCCGCGAAATAACTTCAACATGGGCATCCCACTTATTCCAATAGTGTTAATGGCAATAGGCTGGATACTCTAGATAAAACTCCCATTCTTGACCCCAAGTCCCGCGAAATAATTTCAACATGGGCATCCCACTTATCCCAATAGTGTTAATGCAGTAGATTGAAGACTCTAGATATAACTCCTATTCGAGACCTCAAGTATCGCGAAATAACTTCAACATGGGCATCCCACTTATTCCAATAGTGTTAATGGCAATAGGCTGGATACTCTAGATAAAACTCCCATTCTTGACCTCAAGTCCCGCGAAATAACTTCAACATGGGCATCCCACTTATTCCAATAGTGTTAATGGCAATAGGCTGGATACTCTAGATAAAACTCCCATTCTTGACCTCAAGTCCCGCGAAATAACTTCAACATGGGCATCCCACTTATTCCAATAGTGTTAATGGCAATAGGCTGGACACTCTAGATAAAACTCCCATTCTTGACCTCAAGTCCCGCGAAATAACTTCAACATGGGCATCCCACTTATTCCAATAGTGTTAATGGCAATAGGCTGGATACTCTAGATAAAACTCCCATTCTTGACCTCAAGTCCCGCGAAATAACTTCAACATGGGCATCCCACTTATTCCAATAGTGTTAATGGCAATAGGCTGGATACTCTAGATAAAACTCCCATTCTTGACCCCAAGTCCCGCGAAATAATTTCAACATGGGCATCCCACTTATCCCAATAGTGTTAATGCAGTAGATTGAAGACTCTAGATATAACTCCTATTCGAGACCTCAAGTATCGCGAAATAACTTCAACATGGGCATCCCACTTATTCCAATAGTGTTAATGGCAATAGGCTGGATACTCTAGATAAAACTCCCATTCTTGACCTCAAGTCCCGCGAAATAACTTCAACATGGGCATCCCACTTATTCCAATAGTGTTAATGGCAATAGGCTGGATACTCTAGATAAAACTCCCATTCTTGACCTCAAGTCCCGCGAAATAACTTCAACATGGGCATCCCACTTATTCCAATAGTGTTAATGGCAATAGGCTGGACACTCTAGGTAAAACTCCCATTCTTGACCTCAAGTCCCGCGAAATAACTTCAACATGGGCATCCCACTTATTCCAATAGTGTTAATGGCAATAGGCTGGATACTCTAGATAAAACTCCCATTCTTGACCCCAAGTCCCGCGAAATAATTTCAACATGGGCATCCCACTTATCCCAATAGTGTTAATGCAGTAGATTGAAGACTCTAGATATAACTCCTATTCGAGACCTCAAGTATCGCGAAATAACTTCAACATGGGCATCCCACTTATCCCAATAGTGTTAATGGCAATAGGCTGGACACTCTAGGTAAAACTCCCATTCTTGACCCCAAGTCCCGCGAAATAATTTCAACATGGGCATCCCACTTATCCCAATAGTGTTAATGGCAGTAGATTGAAGACTCTAGATATAACTCCTATTCGAGACCTCAAGTATCGCGAAATAACTTCAACATGGGCATCCCACTTATTCCAATAGTGTTAATGGCAATAGGCTGGATACTCTAGATAAAACTCCCATTCTTGACCTCAAGTCCCGCGAAATAACTTCAACATGGGCATCCCACTTATTCCAATAGTGTTAATGGCAATAGGCTGGATACTCTAGATAAAACTCCCATTCTTGACCTCAAGTCCCGCGAAATAACTTCAACATGGGCATCCCACTTATTCCAATAGTGTTAATGGCAATAGGCTGGATACTCTAGATAAAACTCCCATTCTTGACCCCAAGTCCCGCGAAATAATTTCAACATGGGCATCCCACTTATCCCAATAGTGTTAATGGCAGTAGATTGAAGACTCTAGATATAACTCCTATTCGAGACCTCAAGTATCGCGAAATAACTTCAACATGGGCATCCCACTTATCCCACTAGTGTTAATGGCAATAGGCTGGACACTCTAGGTAAAACTCCCATTCTTGACCCCAAGTCCCGCGAAATAATTTCAACATGGGCATCCCACTTATCCCAATAGTGTTAATGCAGTAGATTGAAGACTCTAGATATAACTCCTATTCGAGACCTCAAGTATCGCGAAATAACTTCAACATGGGCATCCCACTTATTCCAATAGTGTTAATGGCAATAGGCTGGATACTCTAGATAAAACTCCCATTCTTGACCTCAAGTCCCGCGAAATAACTTCAACATGGGCATCCCACTTATTCCAATAGTGTTAATGGCAATAGGCTGGATACTCTAGATAAAACTCCCATTCTTGACCTCAAGTCCCGCGAAATAACTTCAACATGGGCATCCCACTTATTCCAATAGTGTTAATGGCAATAGGCTGGATACTCTAGATAAAACTCCCATTCTTGACCTCAAGTCCCGCGAAATAACTTCAACATGGGCATCCCACTTATTCCAATAGTGTTAATGGCAATAGGCTGGATACTCTAGATAAAACTCCCATTCTTGACCTCAAGTCCCGCGAAATAACTTCAACATGGGCATCCCACTTATTCCAATAGTGTTAATGGCAATAGGCTGGATACTCTAGATAAAACTCCCATTCTTGACCTCAAGTCCCGCGAAATAACTTCAACATGGGCATCCCACTTATTCCAATAGTGTTAATGGCAATAGGCTGGATACTCTAGATAAAACTCCCATTCTTGACCCCAAGTCCCGCGAAATAATTTCAACATGGGCATCCCACTTATCCCAATAGTGTTAATGGCAGTAGATTGAAGACTCTAGATATAACTCCTATTCGAGACCTCAAGTATCGCGAAATAACTTCAACATGGGCATCCCACTTATTCCAATAGTGTTAATGGCAATAGGCTGGATACTCTAGATAAAACTCCCATTCTTGACCTCAAGTCCCGCGAAATAACTTCAACATGGGCATCCCACTTATTCCAATAGTGTTAATGGCAATAGGCTGGATACTCTAGATAAAACTCCCATTCTTGACCCCAAGTCCCGCGAAATAATTTCAACATGGGCATCCCACTTATCCCAATAGTGTTAATGGCAGTAGATTGAAGACTCTAGATATAACTCCTATTCGAGACCTCAAGTATCGCGAAATAACTTCAACATGGGCATCCCACTTATTCCAATAGTGTTAATGGCAATAGGCTGGATACTCTAGATAAAACTCCCATTCTTGACCTCAAGTCCCGCGAAATAATTTCAACATGGGCATCCCACTTATCCCAATAGTGTTAATGCAGTAGATTGAAGACTCTAGATATAACTCCTATTCGAGACCTCAAGTATCGCGAAATAACTTCAACATGGGCATCCCACTTATTCCAATAGTGTTAATGGCAATAGGCTGGATACTCTAGATAAAACTCCCATTCTTGACCTCAAGTCCCGCGAAATAACTTCAACATGGGCATCCCACTTATTCCAATAGTGTTAATGGCAATAGGCTGGATACTCTAGATAAAACTCCCATTCTTGACCCCAAGTCCCGCGAAATAATTTCAACATGGGCATCCCACTTATCCCAATAGTGTTAATGCAGTAGATTGAAGACTCTAGATATAACTCCTATTCGAGACCTCAAGTATCGCGAAATAACTTCAACATGGGCATCCCACTTATTCCAATAGTGTTAATGGCAATAGGCTGGATACTCTAGATAAAACTCCCATTCTTGACCTCAAGTCCCGCGAAATAACTTCAACATGGGCATCCCACTTATTCCAATAGTGTTAATGGCAATAGGCTGGATACTCTAGATAAAACTCCCATTCTTGACCTCAAGTCCCGCGAAATAACTTCAACATGGGCATCCCACTTATTCCAATAGTGTTAATGGCAATAGGCTGGACACTCTAGATAAAACTCCCATTCTTGACCTCAAGTCCCGCGAAATAACTTCAACATGGGCATCCCACTTATTCCAATAGTGTTAATGGCAATAGGCTGGATACTCTAGATAAAACTCCCATTCTTGACCCCAAGTCCCGCGAAATAATTTCAACATGGGCATCCCACTTATCCCAATAGTGTTAATGCAGTAGATTGAAGACTCTAGATATAACTCCTATTCGAGACCTCAAGTATCGCGAAATAACTTCAACATGGGCATCCCACTTATTCCAATAGTGTTAATGGCAATAGGCTGGATACTCTAGATAAAACTCCCATTCTTGACCTCAAGTCCCGCGAAATAACTTCAACATGGGCATCCCACTTATTCCAATAGTGTTAATGGCAATAGGCTGGATACTCTAGATAAAACTCCCATTCTTGACCTCAAGTCCCGCGAAATAACTTCAACATGGGCATCCCACTTATTCCAATAGTGTTAATGGCAATAGGCTGGACACTCTAGGTAAAACTCCCATTCTTGACCTCAAGTCCCGCGAAATAACTTCAACATGGGCATCCCACTTATTCCAATAGTGTTAATGGCAATAGGCTGGATACTCTAGATAAAACTCCCATTCTTGACCTCAAGTCCCGCGAAATAACTTCAACATGGGCATCCCACTTATTCCAATAGTGTTAATGGCAATAGGCTGGATACTCTAGATAAAACTCCCATTCTTGACCCCAAGTCCCGCGAAATAATTTCAACATGGGCATCCCACTTATCCCAATAGTGTTAATGCAGTAGATTGAAGACTCTAGATATAACTCCTATTCGAGACCTCAAGTATCGCGAAATAACTTCAACATGGGCATCCCACTTATTCCAATAGTGTTAATGGCAATAGGCTGGATACTCTAGATAAAACTCCCATTCTTGACCTCAAGTCCCGCGAAATAACTTCAACATGGGCATCCCACTTATTCCAATAGTGTTAATGGCAATAGGCTGGACACTCTAGATAAAACTCCCATTCTTGACCTCAAGTCCCGCGAAATAACTTCAACATGGGCATCCCACTTATTCCAATAGTGTTAATGGCAATAGGCTGGACACTCTAGGTAAAACTCCCATTCTTGACCTCAAGTCCCGCGAAATAACTTCAACATGGGCATCCCACTTATTCCAATAGTGTTAATGGCAATAGGCTGGACACTCTAGATAAAACTCCCATTCTTGACCTCAAGTCCCGCGAAATAACTTCAACATGGGCATCCCACTTATTCCAATAGTGTTAATGGCAATAGGCTGGATACTCTAGATAAAACTCCCATTCTTGACCCCAAGTCCCGCGAAATAATTTCAACATGGGCATCCCACTTATCCCAATAGTGTTAATGCAGTAGATTGAAGACTCTAGATATAACTCCTATTCGAGACCTCAAGTATCGCGAAATAACTTCAACATGGGCATCCCACTTATTCCAATAGTGTTAATGGCAATAGGCTGGATACTCTAGATAAAACTCCCATTCTTGACCTCAAGTCCCGCGAAATAACTTCAACATGGGCATCCCACTTATTCCAATAGTGTTAATGGCAATAGGCTGGATACTCTAGATAAAACTCCCATTCTTGACCCCAAGTCCCGCGAAATAATTTCAACATGGGCATCCCACTTATCCCAATAGTGTTAATGCAGTAGATTGAAGACTCTAGATATAACTCCTATTCGAGACCTCAAGTATCGCGAAATAACTTCAACATGGGCATCCCACTTATTCCAATAGTGTTAATGGCAATAGGCTGGATACTCTAGATAAAACTCCCATTCTTGACCTCAAGTCCCGCGAAATAACTTCAACATGGGCATCCCACTTATTCCAATAGTGTTAATGGCAATAGGCTGGATACTCTAGATAAAACTCCCATTCTTGACCTCAAGTCCCGCGAAATAACTTCAACATGGGCATCCCACTTATCCCAATAGTGTTAATGGCAGTAGGCTGGAAGACTCTAGGTAAAACTCCCATTCTTGACCTCAAGTCCCGCGAAATAACTTCAACATGGGCATCCCACTTATTCCAATAGTGTTAATGGCAATAGGCTGGATACTCTAGATAAAACTCCCATTCTTGACCTCAAGTCCCGCGAAATAACTTCAACATGGGCATCCCACTTATTCCAATAGTGTTAATGGCAATAGGCTGGATACTCTAGATAAAACTCCCATTCTTGACCCCAAGTCCCGCGAAATAGTTTCAACATGGGCATCCCACTTATCCCAATAGTGTTAATGCAGTAGATTGAAGACTCTAGATATAACTCCTATTCGAGACCTCAAGTATCGCGAAATAACTTCAACATGGGCATCCCACTTATCCCACTAGTGTTAATGGCAATAGGCTGGACACTCTAGATAAAACTCCCATTCTTGACCCCAAGTCCCGCGAAATAATTTCAACATGGGCATCCCACTTATCCCAATAGTGTTAATGCAGTAGATTGAAGACTCTAGATATAACTCCTATTCGAGACCTCAAGTATCGCGAAATAACTTCAACATGGGCATCCCACTTATCCCACTAGTGTTAATGGCAATAGGCTGGACACTCTAGGTAAAACTCCCATTCTTGACCTCACGTCCCGCGAAATAACTTCAACATGGGCATCCCACTTATTCCAATAGTGTTAATGGCAATAGGCTGGATACTCTAGATAAAACTCCCATTCTTGACCTCAAGTCCCGCGAAATAACTTCAACATGGGCATCCCACTTATTCCAATAGTGTTAATGGCAATAGGCTGGATACTCTAGATAAAACTCCCATTCTTGACCTCAAGTCCCGCGAAATAACTTCAACATGGGCATCCCACTTATTCCAATAGTGTTAATGGCAATAGGCTGGACACTCTAGGTAAAACTCCCATTCTTGACCTCAAGTCCCGCGAAATAACTTCAACATGGGCATCCCACTTATTCCAATAGTGTTAATGGCAATAGGCTGGATACTCTAGATAAAACTCCCATTCTTGACCTCAAGTATCGCGAAATAACTTCAACATGGGCATCCCACTTATCCCAATAGTGTTAATGGCAATAGGCTGGACACTCTAGATAAAACTCCCATTCTTGACCCCAAGTCCCGCGAAATAATTTCAACATGGGCATCCCACTTATCCCAATAGTGTTAATGCAGTAGATTGAAGACTCTAGATATAACTCCTATTCGAGACCTCAAGTATCGCGAAATAACTTCAACATGGGCATCCCACTTATTCCAATAGTGTTAATGGCAATAGGCTGGATACTCTAGATAAAACTCCCATTCTTGACCTCAAGTCCCGCGAAATAACTTCAACATGGGCATCCCACTTATTCCAATAGTGTTAATGGCAATAGGCTGGATACTCTAGATAAAACTCCCATTCTTGACCTCAAGTCAAGCGAAATAACTTCAACATGGGCATCCCACTTATTCCAATAGTGTTAATGGCAGTAGATTGAAGACTCTAGATATAACTCCCATTCGAGACCTCAAGTATCGCGAAATAACTTCAACATGGGCATCCCACTTATTCCAATAGTGTTAATGGCAATAGGCTGGATACTCTAGATAAAACTCCCATTCTTGACCTCAAGTCCCGCGAAATAACTTCAACATGGGCATCCCACTTATTCCAATAGTGTTAATGGCAATAGGCTGGATACTCTAGATAAAACTCCCATTCTTGACCTCAAGTCCCGCGAAATAACTTCAACATGGGCATCCCACTTATTCCAATAGTGTTAATGGCAATAGGCTGGATACTCTAGATAAAACTCCCATTCTTGACCTCAAGTCCCGCGAAATAACTTCAACATGGGCATCCCACTTATTCCAATAGTGTTAATGGCAATAGGCTGGATACTCTAGATAAAACTCCTATTCTTGACCCCAAGTCCCGCGAAATAATTTCAACATGGGCATCCCACTTATCCCAATAGTGTTAATGCAGTAGATTGAAGACTCTAGATATAACTCCTATTCGAGACCTCAAGTATCGCGAAATAACTTCAACATGGGCATCCCACTTATTCCAATAGTGTTAATGGCAATAGGCTGGATACTCTAGATAAAACTCCCATTCTTGACCCCAAGTCCCGCGAAATAATTTCAACATGGGCATCCCACTTATCCCAATAGTGTTAATGCAGTAGATTGAAGACTCTAGATATAACTCCTATTCGAGACCTCAAGTCCCGCGAAATAACTTCAACATGGGCATCCCACTTATTCCAATAGTGTTAATGGCAATAGGCTGGATACTCTAGATAAAACTCCCATTCTTGACCTCAAGTCCCGCGAAATAACTTCAACATGGGCATCCCACTTATTCCAATAGTGTTAATGGCAATAGGCTGGATACTCTAGATAAAACTCCCATTCTTGACCTCAAGTCCCGCGAAATAACTTCAACATGGGCATCCCACTTATTCCAATAGTGTTAATGGCAATAGGCTGGATACTCTAGATAAAACTCCCATTCTTGACCTCAAGTCCCGCGAAATAACTTCAACATGGGCATCCCACTTATCCCAATAGTGTTAATGGCAATAGGCTGGACACTCTAGGTAAAACTCCCATTCTTGACCCCAAGTCCCGCGAAATAATTTCAACATGGGCATCCCACTTATCCCAATAGTGTTAATGCAGTAGATTGAAGACTCTAGATATAACTCCTATTCGAGAAACTCCCATTCTTGACCCCAAGTCGCGAAATAACTTCAACATGGGCATCCCACTTATTCCAATAGTGTTAATGGCAATAGGCTGGATACTCTAGATAAAACTCCCATTCTTGACCTCAAGTCCCGCGAAATAACTTCAACATGGGCATCCCACTTATTCCAATAGTGTTAATGGCAATAGGCTGGATACTCTAGATAAAACTCCCATTCTTGACCCCAAGTCCCGCGAAATAATTTCAACATGGGCATCCCACTTATCCCAATAGTGTTAATGCAGTAGATTGAAGACTCTAGATATAACTCCTATTCGAGACCTCAAGTATCGCGAAATAACTTCAACATGGGCATCCCACTTATTCCAATAGTGTTAATGGCAATAGGCTGGATACTCTAGATAAAACTCCCATTCTTGACCTCAAGTCCCGCGAAATAACTTCAACATGGGCATCCCACTTATTCCAATAGTGTTAATGGCAATAGGCTGGATACTCTAGATAAAACTCCCATTCTTGACCTCAAGTCCCGCGAAATAACTTCAACATGGGCATCCCACTTATTCCAATAGTGTTAATGGCAATAGGCTGGACACTCTAGATAAAACTCCCATTCTTGACCTCAAGTCCCGCGAAATAACTTCAACATGGGCATCCCACTTATTCCAATAGTGTTAATGGCAATAGGCTGGATACTCTAGATAAAACTCCCATTCTTGACCTCAAGTCCCGCGAAATAACTTCAACATGGGCATCCCACTTATTCCAATAGTGTTAATGGCAATAGGCTGGATACTCTAGATAAAACTCCCATTCTTGACCTCAAGTCCCGCGAAATAACTTCAACATGGGCATCCCACTTATTCCAATAGTGTTAATGGCAATAGGCTGGACACTCTAGGTAAAACTCCCATTCTTGACCTCAAGTCCCGCGAAATAACTTCAACATGGGCATCCCACTTATTCCAATAGTGTTAATGGCAATAGGCTGGATACTCTAGATAAAACTCCCATTCTTGACCTCAAGTCCCGCGAAATAACTTCAACATGGGCATCCCACTTATTCCAATAGTGTTAATGGCAATAGGCTGGATACTCTAGATAAAACTCCCATTCTTGACCCCAAGTCCCGCGAAATAATTTCAACATGGGCATCCAATAGTGTTAATGGCAATAGTGTTAATGCAGTAGATTGAAGACTCTAGATATAACTCCTATTCGAGACCTCAAGTATCGCGAAATAACTTCAACATGGGCATCCCACTTATTCCAATAGTGTTAATGGCAATAGGCTGGATACTCTAGATAAAACTCCCATTCTTGACCTCAAGTCCCGCGAAATAACTTCAACATGGGCATCCCACTTATTCCAATAGTGTTAATGGCAATAGGCTGGACACTCTAGATAAAACTCCCATTCTTGACCTCAAGTCCCGCGAAATAACTTCAACATGGGCATCCCACTTATTCCAATAGTGTTAATGGCAATAGGCTGGATACTCTAGATAAAACTCCCATTCTTGACCTCAAGTCCCGCGAAATAACTTCAACATGGGCATCCCACTTATTCCAATAGTGTTAATGGCAATAGGCTGGATACTCTAGATAAAACTCCCATTCTTGACCCCAAGTCCCGCGAAATAATTTCAACATGGGCATCCCACTTATCCCAATAGTGTTAATGCAGTAGATTGAAGACTCTAGATATAACTCCTATTCGAGACCTCAAGTATCGCGAAATAACTTCAACATGGGCATCCCACTTATTCCAATAGTGTTAATGGCAATAGGCTGGATACTCTAGATAAAACTCCCATTCTTGACCTCAAGTCCCGCGAAATAACTTCAACATGGGCATCCCACTTATTCCAATAGTGTTAATGGCAATAGGCTGGATACTCTAGATAAAACTCCCATTCTTGACCCCAAGTCCCGCGAAATAATTTCAACATGGGCATCCCACTTATCCCAATAGTGTTAATGGCAATAGATTGAAGACTCTAGATAAAACTCCTATTCGAGACCTCAAGTATCGCGAAATAACTTCAACATGGGCATCCCACTTATTCCAATAGTGTTAATGGCAATAGGCTGGATACTCTAGATAAAACTCCCATTCTTGACCTCAAGTCCCGCGAAATAACTTCAACATGGGCATCCCACTTATTCCAATAGTGTTAATGGCAATAGGCTGGATACTCTAGATAAAACTCCCATTCTTGACCCCAAGTCCCGCGAAATAATTTCAACATGGGCATCCCACTTATCCCAATAGTGTTAATGCAGTAGATTGAAGACTCTAGATATAACTCCTATTCGAGACCTCAAGTATCGCGAAATAACTTCAACATGGGCATCCCACTTATTCCAATAGTGTTAATGGCAATAGGCTGGATACTCTAGATAAAACTCCCATTCTTGACCTCAAGTCCCGCGAAATAACTTCAACATGGGCATCCCACTTATTCCAATAGTGTTAATGGCAATAGGCTGGATACTCTAGATAAAACTCCCATTCTTGACCTCAAGTCCCGCGAAATAACTTCAACATGGGCATCCCACTTATTCCAATAGTGTTAATGGCAATAGGCTGGACACTCTAGGTAAAACTCCCATTCTTGACCTCAAGTCCCGCGAAATAACTTCAACATGGGCATCCCACTTATTCCAATAGTGTTAATGGCAATAGGCTGGATACTCTAGATAAAACTCCCATTCTTGACCTCAAGTCCCGCGAAATAACTTCAACATGGGCATCCCACTTATTCCAATAGTGTTAATGGCAATAGGCTGGATACTCTAGATAAAACTCCCATTCTTGACCCCAAGTCCCGCGAAATAATTTCAACATGGGCATCCCACTTATCCCAATAGTGTTAATGCAGTAGATTGAAGACTCTAGATATAACTCCTATTCGAGACCTCAAGTATCGCGAAATAACTTCAACATGGGCATCCCACTTATCCCAATAGTGTTAATGGCAATAGGCTGGACACTCTAGATAAAACTCCCATTCTTGACCTCAAGTCCCGCGAAATAACTTCAACATGGGCATCCCACTTATTCCAATAGTGTTAATGGCAATAGGCTGGATACTCTAGATAAAACTCCCATTCTTGACCTCAAGTCCCGCGAAATAACTTCAACATGGGCATCCCACTTATCCCAATAGTGTTAATGGCAATAGGCTGGACACTCTAGATAAAACTCCCATTCTTGACCTCAAGTCCCGCGAAATAACTTCAACATGGGCATCCCACTTATTCCAATAGTGTTAATGGCAATAGGCTGGATACTCTAGATAAAACTCCCATTCTTGACCTCAAGTCCCGCGAAATAACTTCAACATGGGCATCCCACTTATTCCAATAGTGTTAATGGCAATAGGCTGGATACTCTAGATAAAACTCCCATTCTTGACCTCAAGTCCCGCGAAATAACTTCAACATGGGCATCCCACTTATTCCAATAGTGTTAATGGCAATAGGCTGGACACTCTAGGTAAAACTCCCATTCTTGACCTCAAGTCCCGCGAAATAACTTCAACATGGGCATCCCACTTATTCCAATAGTGTTAATGGCAATAGGCTGGATACTCTAGATAAAACTCCCATTCTTGACCTCAAGTCCCGCGAAATAACTTCAACATGGGCATCCCACTTATTCCAATAGTGTTAATGGCAATAGGCTGGATACTCTAGATAAAACTCCCATTCTTGACCCCAAGTCCCGCGAAATAATTTCAACATGGGCATCCTTATTATCCCAATAGTGTTAATGCAGTAGATTGAAGACTCTAGATATAACTCCTATTCGAGACCTCAAGTATCGCGAAATAACTTCAACATGGGCATCCCACTTATTCCAATAGTGTTAATGGCAATAGGCTGGATACTCTAGATAAAACTCCCATTCTTGACCTCAAGTCCCGCGAAATAACTTCAACATGGGCATCCCACTTATTCCAATAGTGTTAATGGCAATAGGCTGGATACTCTAGATAAAACTCCCATTCTTGACCTCAAGTCCCGCGAAATAACTTCAACATGGGCATCCCACTTATTCCAATAGTGTTAATGGCAATAGGCTGGACACTCTAGATAAAACTCCCATTCTTGACCTCAAGTCCCGCGAAATAACTTCAACATGGGCATCCCACTTATTCCAATAGTGTTAATGGCAATAGGCTGGATACTCTAGATAAAACTCCCATTCTTGACCTCAAGTCCCGCGAAATAACTTCAACATGGGCATCCCACTTATTCCAATAGTGTTAATGGCAATAGGCTGGATACTCTAGATAAAACTCCCATTCTTGACCCCAAGTCCCGCGAAATAATTTCAACATGGGCATCCCACTTATCCCAATAGTGTTAATGCAGTAGGCTGAAGACTCTAGATATAACTCCTATTCGAGACCTCAAGTATCGCGAAATAACTTCAACATGGGCATCCCACTTATCCCAATAGTGTTAATGGCAATAGATTGAAGACTCTAGATATAACTCCTATTCGAGACCTCAAGTATCGCGAAATAACTTCAACATGGGCATCCCACTTATTCCAATAGTGTTAATGGCAATAGGCTGGATACTCTAGATAAAACTCCCATTCTTGACCTCAAGTCCCGCGAAATAACTTCAACATGGGCATCCCACTTATTCCAATAGTGTTAATGGCAATAGGCTGGACACTCTAGGTAAAACTCCCATTCTTGACCTCAAGTCCCGCGAAATAACTTCAACATGGGCATCCCACTTATTCCAATAGTGTTAATGGCAATAGGCTGGATACTCTAGATAAAACTCCCATTCTTGACCTCAAGTCCCGCGAAATAACTTCAACATGGGCATCCCACTTATTCCAATAGTGTTAATGGCAATAGGCTGGATACTCTAGATAAAACTCCCATTCTTGACCCCAAGTCCCGCGAAATAATTTCAACATGGGCATCCCACTTATCCCAATAGTGTTAATGCAGTAGATTGAAGACTCTAGATATAACTCCTATTCGAGACCTCAAGTATCGCGAAATAACTTCAACATGGGCATCCCACTTATTCCAATAGTGTTAATGGCAATAGGCTGGACACTCTAGATAAAACTCCCATTCTTGACCTCAAGTCCCGCGAAATAACTTCAACATGGGCATCCCACTTATTCCAATAGTGTTAATGGCAATAGGCTGGATACTCTAGATAAAACTCCCATTCTTGACCCCAAGTCCCGCGAAATAATTTCAACATGGGCATCCCACTTATCCCAATAGTGTTAATGCAGTAGATTGAAGACTCTAGATATAACTCCTATTCGAGACCTCAAGTATCGCGAAATAACTTCAACATGGGCATCCCACTTATTCCAATAGTGTTAATGGCAATAGGCTGGATACTCTAGATAAAACTCCCATTCTTGACCTCAAGTCCCGCGAAATAACTTCAACATGGGCATCCCACTTATTCCAATAGTGTTAATGGCAATAGGCTGGATACTCTAGATAAAACTCCCATTCTTGACCTCAAGTCCCGCGAAATAACTTCAACATGGGCATCCCACTTATTCCAATAGTGTTAATGGCAATAGGCTGGACACTCTAGGTAAAACTCCCATTCTTGACCTCAAGTCCCGCGAAATAACTTCAACATGGGCATCCCACTTATTCCAATAGTGTTAATGGCAATAGGCTGGATACTCTAGATAAAACTCCCATTCTTGACCTCAAGTCCCGCGAAATAACTTCAACATGGGCATCCCACTTATTCCAATAGTGTTAATGGCAATAGGCTGGATACTCTAGATAAAACTCCCATTCTTGACCCCAAGTCCCGCGAAATAATTTCAACATGGGCATCCCACTTATCCCAATAGTGTTAATGCAGTAGATTGAAGACTCTAGATATAACTCCTATTCGAGACCTCAAGTATCGCGAAATAACTTCAACATGGGCATCCCACTTATTCCAATAGTGTTAATGGCAATAGGCTGGATACTCTAGATAAAACTCCCATTCTTGACCTCAAGTCCCGCGAAATAACTTCAACATGGGCATCCCACTTATTCCAATAGTGTTAATGGCAATAGGCTGGATACTCTAGATAAAACTCCCATTCTTGACCTCAAGTCCCGCGAAATAACTTCAACATGGGCATCCCACTTATTCCAATAGTGTTAATGGCAATAGGCTGGACACTCTAGGTAAAACTCCCATTCTTGACCTCAAGTCCCGCGAAATAACTTCAACATGGGCATCCCACTTATTCCAATAGTGTTAATGGCAATAGGCTGGATACTCTAGATAAAACTCCCATTCTTGACCTCAAGTCCCGCGAAATAACTTCAACATGGGCATCCCACTTATTCCAATAGTGTTAATGGCAATAGGCTGGATACTCTAGATAAAACTCCCATTCTTGACCCCAAGTCCCGCGAAATAATTTCAACATGGGCATCCCACTTATCCCAATAGTGTTAATGCAGTAGATTGAAGACTCTAGATATAACTCCTATTCGAGACCTCAAGTATCGCGAAATAACTTCAACATGGGCATCCCACTTATTCCAATAGTGTTAATGGCAATAGGCTGGATACTCTAGATAAAACTCCCATTCTTGACCTCAAGTCCCGCGAAATAACTTCAACATGGGCATCCCACTTATTCCAATAGTGTTAATGGCAATAGGCTGGATACTCTAGATAAAACTCCCATTCTTGACCTCAAGTCCCGCGAAATAACTTCAACATGGGCATCCCACTTATTCCAATAGTGTTAATGGCAATAGGCTGGACACTCTAGATAAAACTCCCATTCTTGACCTCAAGTCCCGCGAAATAACTTCAACATGGGCATCCCACTTATTCCAATAGTGTTAATGGCAATAGGCTGGATACTCTAGATAAAACTCCCATTCTTGACCTCAAGTCCCGCGAAATAACTTCAACATGGGCATCCCACTTATTCCAATAGTGTTAATGGCAATAGGCTGGATACTCTAGATAAAACTCCCATTCTTGACCTCAAGTCCCGCGAAATAACTTCAACATGGGCATCCCACTTATTCCAATAGTGTTAATGGCAATAGGCTGGATACTCTAGATAAAACTCCTATTCTTGACCTCAAGTCCCGCGAAATAACTTCAACATGGGCATCCCACTTATTCCAATAGTGTTAATGGCAATAGGCTGGATACTCTAGATAAAACTCCCATTCTTGACCTCAAGTCCCGCGAAATAACTTCAACATGGGCATCCCACTTATTCCAATAGTGTTAATGGCAATAGGCTGGATACTCTAGATAAAACTCCCATTCTTGACCTCAAGTCCCGCGAAATAACTTCAACATGGGCATCCCACTTATTCCAATAGTGTTAATGGCAATAGGCTGGATACTCTAGATAAAACTCCCATTCTTGACCTCAAGTCCCGCGAAATAACTTCAACATGGGCATCCCACTTATTCCAATAGTGTTAATGGCAATAGGCTGGATACTCTAGATAAAACTCCCATTCTTGACCTCAAGTCCCGCGAAATAACTTCAACATGGGCATCCCACTTATTCCAATAGTGTTAATGGCAATAGGCTGGATACTCTAGATAAAACTCCTATTCTTGACCTCAAGTCCCGCGAAATAACTTCAACATGGGCATCCCACTTATTCCAATAGTGTTAATGGCAATAGGCTGGATACTCTAGATAAAACTCCCATTCTTGACCTCAAGTCCCGCGAAATAACTTCAACATGGGCATCCCACTTATTCCAATAGTGTTAATGGCAATAGGCTGGATACTCTAGATAAAACTCCCATTCTTGACCTCAAGTCCCGCGAAATAACTTCAACATGGGCATCCCACTTATTCCAATAGTGTTAATGGCAATAGGCTGGACACTCTAGATAAAACTCCCATTCTTGACCCCAAGTCCCGCGAAATAATTTCAACATGGGCATCCCACTTATCCCAATAGTGTTAATGCAGTAGATTGAAGACTCTAGATATAACTCCTATTCGAGACCTCAAGTATCGCGAAATAACTTCAACATGGGCATCCCACTTATTCCAATAGTGTTAATGGCAATAGGCTGGATACTCTAGATAAAACTCCCATTCTTGACCTCAAGTCCCGCGAAATAACTTCAACATGGGCATCCCACTTATTCCAATAGTGTTAATGGCAATAGGCTGGATACTCTAGATAAAACTCCCATTCTTGACCTCAAGTCCCGCGAAATAACTTCAACATGGGCATCCCACTTATTCCAATAGTGTTAATGGCAATAGGCTGGATACTCTAGATAAAACTCCCATTCTTGACCTCAAGTCCCGCGAAATAACTTCAACATGGGCATCCCACTTATTCCAATAGTGTTAATGGCAATAGGCTGGATACTCTAGATAAAACTCCCATTCTTGACCTCAAGTCCCGCGAAATAACTTCAACATGGGCATCCCACTTATTCCAATAGTGTTAATGGCAATAGGCTGGATACTCTAGATAAAACTCCCATTCTTGACCCCAAGTCCCGCGAAATAATTTCAACATGGGCATCCCACTTATCCCAATAGTGTTAATGGCAGTAGATTGAAGACTCTAGATATAACTCCTATTCGAGACCTCAAGTATCGCGAAATAACTTCAACATGGGCATCCCACTTATTCCAATAGTGTTAATGGCAATAGGCTGGATACTCTAGATAAAACTCCCATTCTTGACCTCAAGTCCCGCGAAATAACTTCAACATGGGCATCCCACTTATTCCAATAGTGTTAATGGCAATAGGCTGGATACTCTAGATAAAACTCCCATTCTTGACCTCAAGTCCCGCGAAATAACTTCAACATGGGCATCCCACTTATTCCAATAGTGTTAATGGCAATAGGCTGGACACTCTAGGTAAAACTCCCATTCTTGACCTCAAGTCCCGCGAAATAACTTCAACATGGGCATCCCACTTATTCCAATAGTGTTAATGGCAATAGGCTGGATACTCTAGATAAAACTCCCATTCTTGACCTCAAGTCCCGCGAAATAACTTCAACATGGGCATCCCACTTATTCCAATAGTGTTAATGGCAATAGGCTGGATACTCTAGATAAAACTCCCATTCTTGACCCCAAGTCCCGCGAAATAACTTCAACATGGGCATCCCACTTATTCCAATAGTGTTAATGGCAATAGGCTGAAGACTCTAGATAAAACTCCCATTCTTGACCTCAAGTATCCCGCGAAATAACTTCAACATGGGCATCCCACTTATTCCAATAGTGTTAATGGCAATAGGCTGGATACTCTAGATAAAACTCCCATTCTTGACCTCAAGTCCCGCGAAATAACTTCAACATGGGCATCCCACTTATTCCAATAGTGTTAATGGCAATAGGCTGGATACTCTAGATAAAACTCCCATTCTTGACCTCAAGTCCCGCGAAATAACTTCAACATGGGCATCCCACTTATTCCAATAGTGTTAATGGCAATAGGCTGGATACTCTAGATAAAACTCCCATTCTTGACCTCAAGTCCCGCGAAATAACTTCAACATGGGCATCCCACTTATTCCAATAGTGTTAATGGCAATAGGCTGGATACTCTAGATAAAACTCCCATTCTTGACCTCAAGTCCCGCGAAATAACTTCAACATGGGCATCCCACTTATTCCAATAGTGTTAATGGCAATAGGCTGGATACTCTAGATAAAACTCCCATTCTTGACCTCAAGTCCCGCGAAATAACTTCAACATGGGCATCCCACTTATTCCAATAGTGTTAATGGCAATAGGCTGGATACTCTAGATAAAACTCCCATTCTTGACCTCAAGTCCCGCGAAATAACTTCAACATGGGCATCCCACTTATTCCAATAGTGTTAATGGCAATAGGCTGGATACTCTAGATAAAACTCCCATTCTTGACCTCAAGTCCCGCGAAATAACTTCAACATGGGCATCCCACTTATTCCAATAGTGTTAATGGCAATAGGCTGGATACTCTAGATAAAACTCCCATTCTTGACCCCAAGTCCCGCGAAATAATTTCAACATGGGCATCCCACTTATCCCAATAGTGTTAATGCAGTAGATTGAAGACTCTAGATATAACTCCTATTCGAGACCTCAAGTATCGCGAAATAACTTCAACATGGGCATCCCACTTATTCCAATAGTGTTAATGGCAATAGGCTGGATACTCTAGATAAAACTCCCATTCTTGACCTCAAGTCCCGCGAAATAACTTCAACATGGGCATCCCACTTATTCCAATAGTGTTAATGGCAATAGGCTGGATACTCTAGATAAAACTCCCATTCTTGACCTCAAGTCCCGCGAAATAACTTCAACATGGGCATCCCACTTATTCCAATAGTGTTAATGGCAATAGGCTGGACACTCTAGGTAAAACTCCCATTCTTGACCTCAAGTCCCGCGAAATAACTTCAACATGGGCATCCCACTTATTCCAATAGTGTTAATGGCAATAGGCTGGATACTCTAGATAAAACTCCCATTCTTGACCTCAAGTCCCGCGAAATAACTTCAACATGGGCATCCCACTTATTCCAATAGTGTTAATGGCAATAGGCTGGATACTCTAGATAAAACTCCCATTCTTGACCCCAAGTCCCGCGAAATAGTTTCAACATGGGCATCCCACTTATCCCAATAGTGTTAATGCAGTAGATTGAAGACTCTAGATATAACTCCTATTCGAGACCTCAAGTATCGCGAAATAACTTCAACATGGGCATCCCACTTATCCCACTAGTGTTAATGGCAATAGGCTGGACACTCTAAGTAAAACTCCCATTCTTGACCCCAAGTCCCGCGAAATAATTTCAACATGGGCATCCCACTTATCCCAATAGTGTTAATGCAGTAGATTGAAGACTCTAGATATAACTCCTATTCGAGACCTCAAGTATCGCGAAATAACTTCAACATGGGCATCCCACTTATTCCAATAGTGTTAATGGCAATAGGCTGGACACTCTAGGTAAAACTCCCATTCTTGACCTCAAGTCCCGCGAAATAACTTCAACATGGGCATCCCACTTATTCCAATAGTGTTAATGGCAATAGGCTGGATACTCTAGATAAAACTCCCATTCTTGACCTCAAGTCCCGCGAAATAACTTCAACATGGGCATCCCACTTATTCCAATAGTGTTAATGGCAATAGGCTGGATACTCTAGATAAAACTCCCATTCTTGACCTCAAGTCCCGCGAAATAACTTCAACATGGGCATCCCACTTATTCCAATAGTGTTAATGGCAATAGGCTGGACACTCTAGGTAAAACTCCCATTCTTGACCTCAAGTCCCGCGAAATAACTTCAACATGGGCATCCCACTTATTCCAATAGTGTTAATGGCAATAGGCTGGATACTCTAGATAAAACTCCCATTCTTGACCTCAAGTCCCGCGAAATAACTTCAACATGGGCATCCCACTTATTCCAATAGTGTTAATGGCAATAGGCTGGACACTCTAGATAAAACTCCCATTCTTGACCCCAAGTCCCGCGAAATAATTTCAACATGGGCATCCCACTTATCCCAATAGTGTTAATGCAGTAGATTGAAGACTCTAGATATAACTCCTATTCGAGACCTCAAGTATCGCGAAATAACTTCAACATGGGCATCCCACTTATTCCAATAGTGTTAATGGCAATAGGCTGGATACTCTAGATAAAACTCCCATTCTTGACCTCAAGTCCCGCGAAATAACTTCAACATGGGCATCCCACTTATTCCAATAGTGTTAATGGCAATAGGCTGGATACTCTAGATAAAACTCCCATTCTTGACCTCAAGTCAAGCGAAATAACTTCAACATGGGCATCCCACTTATTCCAATAGTGTTAATGGCAATAGGCTGGACACTCTAGGTAAAACTCCCAT